>JARHVA010000714.1:500000-617500 GCA_037957365.1 Torreya grandis | reverse complement strand
TGATACCTTCTTATAAGTTTTTTATTGATATTGGAGGTGAAAGACATTAATAATTATCAAAATAATTTTTAATTAAAAATAATTCCTCTAGAGAAAAATGTAAAATATGATGTAAGACATAAAATTAATACAAATCACTCAAAAGATAACATTATTTCTTAGAGTACTATAAAATATAATAATAATTATTTATTATATAAAACTTAATAAAACCCTATTTATTTTAACCCATTTGTTTTTTTTTAAATAGAATTTTTTTTTTAAATTTTTTTTTCAATGGATATAAAAAGTACAAATAGAAAATCCACAAAAAATATTAGCAAAAAATATTGTCATTTTTTAATGCTAGGTTCTTTTATCAGTGAGAATTTAATCGTATAATTGTTAGTGTCCTAGTGTTCCTATTGTGCATGGGGTTTGGTGGGCTTGAGGCACTGTTGCTACGTGTGGGGTTTCGTGGGCTTTACGCATTTTTTTTACGCACAGGGTTTCATGAGCTTGAGCTCACTATAAATTTCCTATGAGTTTGATTTGTACGTCATGCCAAATCAAATGATTCAAAAGTCCGAAGTGGAAATAATCCCCTGAAATGCCATATTCCTTGTATTTGCAACAGATGTTGTAAATTTTCATATTATGGCCATTGAACACATGGATAATTTAGCCAACTGTGTTCCCATAAGATAATTATGTGCCCATTCCCTAATTTTCAAGGGTGCTTATTTTGGAGTTGATCATATCATGTTTTGAAAATTTGTGATGTGTTGGAGAGACTCAAAAGATAACCCCTATGATTGTAAAAAATATTTTTCTTTATTATTTTACTCATAATAAAGAATATATATATATATATATATATATATATATATATATATATATATATCTTACATTGACAATGCATAATTGATCAATGTATAATTGAAGAGTTTTGTATTTCTAATATTTAATCCCACTATTGTTTGGTAGTGCAGACAAGAGATCATAAAATATTTGAATCTATCTTTTATCATTTTGTGAGAGGAAATTCAGTTAAATTATTTTGATAGTTTATTAAAAAAATAGTTAATATAAAAGGAATCAATTTAAAAATAGGTGTTATTTCTCTATTTTCAAATATAATGAAGTGATTTTAATCTAATTATGTTGTGCACTTTTAAAGTTATTTAGAAAATAGGAGTGAACAATGCACTGATGATAGATAATTTGGCCCTTGTAGAAGAAATGGTTACTTTAATACTGGAAAACAATATTGAAAAATTGAGGATTTAAAAACAAGAGCCTCTTTTATTTAATGCCTACACAAATTTTTGAATCGACATAGTTGTGGGAGTTATTAATTTCAAATTACAGACATCTCTTCCAACCAGGGAGTGGAAAATAAGTGGGTAGATGATAACATTCAGAGATACCATCCTGCCACCAATATTATATTTATTGCTTAAGGAAAGTAGGCTTTGGAAAATCCCCAATATTAAATGCATGTTCTTCCTACATTGAACAACAACATATTACTATTCAAAATGTTGGTTTGCACAATATAATCAAAGTCTCCATCACTCATGGTAGGTTCGTGATACCAATTTCCTTTTTATCCATCCAAGGGAACTTTCAATGATGTAATGAAGGATAAGATGACCTCTATTCTCCAATTTATATAATTGTTTTTACCTAAGTGACTATTTACAGTCATGTACAACTTTATTAATAAACACTGTCAAGTTATTAAGGTTGTAACAATAGCACCCTTTTTTATGTTTTTATAAGGAATTCTTATCATTAAATGATTTTGTAAGGGATTCCTATCATTATATGATTGATAGGGTTGAATTTTATGTCGGGACATGTAGGAAGATGTTCTTATTTTGCATTTTGATAGCCCATCTCTACAAATTGTGTGTTCTCCACAATGTACAAACTCATGAAGTCTCACATATAAATATTTTTTTATATTCTTGCACTATTAAAGGATTACAATTCATAGGGTTAGATTAGTCATTCATTCAACTTACCTTAGATCACTAAAGGATTACAATTCATAGGGTGAGATTAGTCATTCATTCAACTTTTAGGCAATGCAAACTTCAAGCACTTCATAGAAAAAGAGATCATGGGGAATATGGTTTGCACTTCTAACTACCCACAAAGATATTTATATTTTTCTATAGCACATTCTAAAGTTTTATGCCAAACCCTCAATGAAATTTTTGGAATTTATAGTAAATCACAATATCATTTGATGAACTAAAAATATTAAAAAGCTATGTACCAATCAAGCCTATGTTCCTCAATCTAGTACATAAAAACCATTTCGGCAAAGTGAAAAGCGAAAATAACTAGTCAACACATATACTACAATAATTTAATAAGAATACATCCAAAACCCAGGGCTACATCACAATGCATCTTTCAATGTAAGGAAGTTGAATGTCCACTCCTGCTTGGATAATAATTTAAGATGATCTGAAAAAGGAAGACTCCACATGCCATGTGAGCATTTATATATTTTGGATATAACCTTTCACAAAATGTCATTTAGGACATGAAAATTTTGTTGTATATAAAACCAAGGATGAATCTACAATAATGTCAAAATACCTCTTAGAATATGAACTCCACCCCACTTTACTTATGAGGGTCAACATTTTGTGATTCTTTAGGCACCTTTCTATCAATTCATTACCTTCCAACATTCTATCCACTTCAGACATCTTCAAATAGTGACCATAATGAAATTAAGTACATTTCAATGCCACTTGCACCATTTCCTCGAGTTCAACTATCATATTTGGTTTTCATATATTTGTCTACCAGAAGGTTCAATTATTCTCTTGATGTAATTTTTTAAACTGCCTAACATAAACCATAAGATAACCATCCAAATTTAAGTTCCTTCTTAGTCATTTCCATGATGATGACTTAGGATAAAACCCTACTAAAATGGGATTAAAATGTGGTATTTGATTGTACAAAGATGTCTACATTTAAGTAGTTAATTAATTTTCTTATCTCACCTCTAATTTTCCATACTCATATAGACATTATTTTATTATTATATAGCACCTAAGTCATGTATATTTGGCAAATTCAAACCTTGACTATTCATCTCAATTATATACCTTTACCACTACTTCAAGTCTTGCATCTACTCTATCTTATGCCCCTTAGCCTATATATCATAGTTTGACCAGTCTTATGCTAATGACTAGGTCTTTTGTCTTGAGCAAAATGCTTAAAATGTACTTATCTTCCATCTCTGCAAATTCTAAGCATGTATCTTGTTTCCTGCTTCTTGGATACTAATGTCTAAGATAGACACTAGCATTGACATTAGTGTCCTGACCTAATGCAAGTGTCTAGTGCCATAAAGTCATCTATTTTGAAAATAAAACATATCCTAATGGGAAGCCTAAATGTTTTAATGTAAGTTATTACTCCAAATGGATTGATATAAATACAAGATCAACTCTCATTTATTCCTCACCTAAAAACCCATGGCAAAAGACTAAAGAGACCAAGGTAACCTGTCAAAAGCACTCTATCAAGCATTCAATTGCACAAAGGTTCCTTGTTTCCATATCAGTCATAGGCAAAACACATTTATAGGTCTGAGGTAATAAAGGAGTAGCCCAAGATAATGATTTTCCAAGTTATAAGCTAGGTCACTATTGTATTTGACTTGCATATATTGTATGATTCACACACAAGCCAACACATAAGGGAGAACTACATGAGTCTAAGGCCCACTTCTAGAGTATTCGCTATGTAGGCAATGTGCTCTGATGGTAGGATATTTGGGGTTAGCTCAACATTATGTTCCTACTAACCCATGGTCACTACAAAGATGGAAAACAAGAGTTTTTCTATTTCACAAGGAGTGGGAATCCATGACATAGATTTGAATGCACCATAGCGAAGGTGAAGCAAAAATAAAAAGCATCCAGGTGGTAGTATCCTTTTATAGTAAGTATTCTATATAGGACACTTATGTCAAACCTAGATAATAGCATCGATAGAATTGTTTTAGGCTAATGTTAGTGTCTAGAGCTCCAAAAGCATTAGATACAAAAGCCAATGACTATTCTAGAATCTCCTTCTAGCCTACTTTCTACCTATTCCATATCCAAAACTACATTAAGATTAGAACAAGCTATGTACATTACTTCTTTGTCATTTCCATGTCTAGTATAGTTGTACTTTACATATTTAGACTATCTTAACATAATAAACTTAATTTATGCTTATATCTAAGTTTAGCATCTAATTGGCATGTTACTGATCCGATTATCACAATTATTCCATTTAATTTATATATATCCCTTCAATAAAATTTAGGATTAATAATAAGATCACCTTATATTGAAATTTAGGGTTAAACAATTCTAAATATGCAAATCAAGTCAACAAGGAACTTCATAACATAACATGTCCCCTGCCAAAGAGACAAATCACTTCATAAAATAAGAGAGTTCACTTTATTCCATATTTCAAAACCAAAATCCTATTAGAAAAATGGAAATTACTCTCTTGGCATCAAGATTGCCAATCTCCTCATCAGGATTTGTATTGGAGACTATATAGTGTTCAATTGATTTTATTTGCACTCGTTTGACTAAAACCCCTCTTAGGCTTCTATTGATGACTAGAGATCTAGTTTGTATATCTTGAGGATTATTTTCTTATGCCTATTGTTGTGCACTCTTATAGTTTAATACTTTATATTTACATTTATTTAATCCCTTTCTTAGTTTATGTCATGTATAGTGCTTCAAGCACCTCTTCCTCTTATCATTGTCGAATTTAGTTTTAGTCCCATTCGCCTAATTTTTTTAATCCATGGATAGTAATATAAATTCATTGTATTTATTAATTCCATCAGCATGAAAAATATCTAACTAACTTCCTTGTGAAAAGAGATATTTCCATTCTTGAACTGCATTCTAAGGAAATTTTGACTTATTTCCTGGTTGATTGAAAGGTAGAAACAAGCAAAAATAATCTTTCTAGTGTGCAAAAAGAGAAATTTTTCTAAAATCCATCAAGACTTCACTCTATTGTCATGTACGATACATCTGAAGGAAATAAGAATAAACACAAGGACACCATTGCATAACATTTTTGAAATAACTTTGTATGTTCATTTATTAAATTTAACATTTAAAAAGTTTTATTCATTATCTTTTGTATAGTTTATTGCATGAAAAATCTAAAATAAAGCATTATGCATATGCCCATCTATCTCTCTGAACAATTTGAATTTATCAAATTGGCACCATTTTTATTAAAAAATCTAAAACATTATAATAATTTGAAGCATTTTCTATTCATGCTCTATTTTGTAAAAGCAAATATTTTATGAAAATTGATTTTATGGGAATTGAAAGTGCCATAAAATATAAGGGGAAAACCTTAAAATTTATAAAATTCAAAAATATATCATGAATTATTAGTGCATTATTGTACATCACGTAATCATACCTTGTTAGGTTTCTTGATCACTAGTTGCAGGTGTTTCTTAAGAGGTTCAAAGCTTGACTTATTATCCCATGATGCACTAACGTGTTGTGTTTATTAGTAGGGATTGTGACTAATAACTCTTCATTATTTTCTATATGTTAATCTAAAATATATGTATATTTTGTAACTGATATTATTAATGGGTAAGGAAAACCGATGCTTGAATGTATCACTCTCCTAAGAAGGAGAAAAAAATAGTCAAGAATCTTAAAAATTATGAAGACTCTATTAATATTATATAAATCACGTTGCAAAAGAGTCCATTAGGTTTTTCATAGCTTATGTTGGAAGCAATTCTATTACTAATCAATCTAATGTTTCCATGGCTTATATACTTCACTAAAATATATGAAGCTACTTCAAAAGACTCTGTGTGTTCTTCATTTATAACAAGTATATGATTATTTTGATTTCCATTTACATGTTTCTAATCTGTAATAACAAATAAATATGTGTAAAGAATGCCTATTAAAAAATGAAAGTATATTATGAAGGTGTTGATTTGATGGTTGGTACCTTGTGAATAGTAAAGTAACTATGATAGAATACAATAATTAACATGTCCTAACTAAGATTTATATGTCTAATACTAACAATGGTTTTTTTGTTGGGAATAAAAAAATCTTAAAATGGTTACATGGTCAGAGAGAGACCAAGAGATGGATAATTGAGAAAAGTGATAGATAATAACTAAAGGCCTTGTGATTCATGCTAAGCACAATCCTCTTTGGAAATATTTGACACCCCCTAATTCTATTATATACATGTTAAAGGACAACAAGAGAAATATAGTATAAGTTATAAATAATCTATAAATAAATCAAAATAGATAAAGAATAATAATTAATTTGTTGAACCAAGCTTCCGATGAAGAGCCTGCAAGATCTAGTTTTGACTTTGGCCTTCCCAGTCAACAGGTGACATGTCAAAGTCTTATAATGCCACTGCTCTACTAGGGCATTCAAGTATGATCAATAAACATGAATCACTATAATCTATGCCACATCATATAAGTCTAGGTCGTATAGGGTTGCAACCAATTTATACAGTCCAAATTTATGGTGTCTGTAAACAATGGGAACATCACTCCCGTGTTGTCAACACTGTGAGTTGCTCTTGCAATTATATATAGATTAGCATCGGGCTATATCTATGTTATTTTCTAGCTTATGCCTATCCTACCAAGCTTATTTTCACCTCTCTCCTATAGGTTGGAACCCTTTGGGTTCCCTAAGTCAGTTATTTTGCCTTTTTGGGTGAAGTCATCATTTTCATGTTTTCTACCATTTTTGGTCAAAATCACCATTTTCAATTTTTTATGAAAATGGAAACTTTGCCTAAAATTGAATGAAATCTCCATTTTAGTGATTTACATTATTTTTTTGTAATGTCACCATTTTCAGAAATGGAAACTTTGTATAAAGTTGTTGATTTTCTTCACAAAGTCATCATTTTCCCTTCTATAAAAATGATGACTTTGCCAGTTTTAATCTTAGATCTAGTAATAAATGAGAAATAAATTCATTAAATGTCAAGGTTGAGATCACACACTAGAGACCCATCATGTGGAGGTTTCCCATGCTCCCTTCGTCATTGCTAACATGGCATCATCCTCCTCCATGTGCCATTTTTCATCAATAACTATAGTGTAAAACCAGAGCTCAAAGTTTTCAAAGGGATAGAGTGAAAATGAATCATTTTTTCAACCTGTAGGATGAATATATAGCTTAATTTTTTTATTTTTTACACCCTAGTGGTTAAAGTTCCTTTCAATCATTATAGGAGGTGTATTTTTCACCTCTGTGTTCAATTTTGCATGCCATTTGATCTTACATTCCTTATTTCTTGGTCATTTTATAACCAAACTATCTTATTGGGTTTCCTCTGAGACCTACTTAATAATGTTATTTTATAACTATACCACATGTTGGTTCAAACATGCATCTTCATACTCACACTTAGGCTAGAATCATGTTATTATTTGTTAGCTCATCGTATATCCATTTTACAGGGTTCTCACATAATCTCCCCTTGCTGATTTATCTAGGTGTAGTAAATTATTTTCTAGCCAATCAAGGAAATATTTTACCTTCCTAGGGTAAACTTGTTTTCAATAACATGATCTGAATGTGCAAATGGTTATAAATGCATTTGGGAAAATCATTGTTTTTTGACCTATTTGAATTACTAGGGAAAATCCACATGCCAATGATTATAATCACATTTGAGAAAATCATTATTTTTTCACTCTACCTGCCCTACGGGGGCACATACCTATGTCACTAATTATAACTACCTTTGGGAAAATCATTGTCCCAACCTCTATTACTAATTATAACTACTTTTGGGCAAATTAGTGTCTCAACCTCCAATCTTGATTATAACCACCTTTGGGCAAATCAGTGTTTCATCCTACATTGCCACTAGATCATGTCATTTTCTTCATTTTAAAAGAATGTTTGACAACTTTATTTATTGTCTGATATCTCAAGAGGGCTAATTGACCACCCTATAGGGCATGAACCTTTCGTCTTAATGGATTTTGCATTCTTTAAAAAGATGTTATTGTGCCTATGTCTTGCAACACCTTCTCAAACAGATGTAAACTATAAACACTCATTTTCGACAACTTTCATGTCTAAACTGGGTACCAGATTGATTTCTAGTAAATGATGTAATTTAAGCTTAGAACTCACTAGATTCCCCAAATTCATCCATGTAGGGGATATAACTACCTATATATGTGACGAGGGTTACTCATTTGGGGTATTACCCTGTATGCAATGATAACTTAGCTTAGATTCAACCCTAGTTAAATTGTGACCTAAAAGAATGACATTCTTGGCTTGTTGATCTATTAATGTAAAACCTTAAAATAATTCATAAATATGAAAAACCATAAGTACGATTAATTAAAAAGCAAAATTCAATTAGTTGCTTAAGTAAATACTCTAAGTTAAATTAGGTAGTTACATTTTCTAAAAAAGTATTTTTTCAATAAAGGTGAGTTTAAAGTCAAGGGAATTAATAATATCTTTTATTAATTCCTAAAATTCAAAGAAAAGGTGAGTCACAACCTCATAGATATCTTCTATTAGTTGTAATGGAAATAAATATCTTTTATGAGTTGTCAAGCCTTCATAATTACTTTGACCCAAACCAAGGTTAATATAACTCAACCAAGATTACTTTAGACTCAACCAAGGTTAAAACTAAACCTAACCACCCTAGGGTTAGATTCCGTTTTAATACCTATAAATACAAGTTCCCTCACTCTCTCTAAAGAAGCTTTTGTGTGTAAGGTTATTCTACAGGAATGCCTTCAAGAAGCCTCTCAAGCAATATTATAATGCCAAATTGATTCAAGAAGCTTTACACCAAGCCAAGCCAAATAAAGCCACATGTGGTCTTAGAGAAGTGCTGCCAAGATGTAAAATGCATTGATCAAAGTTTCTATTTCCCACAAGCTGAGCAAGAACATCCTCTATGCCAACAAGTGAACATTAGTTTTGACAAGGGATGTAGCATAGTTTATGTTTTTTATCTTCTATTTGTAGTTTTATTCATTGTGTTAAACTCAACTGAGTACTTAAACAAGAGTGGTTTAGTTTTAATTGCATTGTTTGATTTGAATTCTCTTTTTGATTCACTAAGAAGTAACTAATTATTTTTGGCTCTTTATATTCCTAATGTTATAGTACCTTGGCTATTTGAAGGCTTGAAGAGGCATAAAAATGAACTTACAAACCTCTTTTAAGCATAAAAACAATGGTAGTAGTGAATTTTTAGGCCTTGTCAACTTTTCAAGTCACCTTGATCAATCGGGTCCAATAAAATTTTTCTGATGTTATTAAGTCATTGTTAGATCTTGTTAAGGCCTAGTTGAGGGTTAGAGACATAAGGAATTATTTCTCAATGTGAAAATAGATTTAAAAGGTATTATACCTATTCATCAATTCATGAGAAGTTTGAAGCATTCCAGAAGGTTTCATGAAGGTCATTTAAAAGTTTAAAACCCCCATTGACCCTTGAGATCCATAGATAGCGTTCAAAGAGTGTTTTGATTTTGTTCCCTGGCCAACCCCCAACCAACCAACCCCCCCCCACCCCCCCTCCCCCGCGCGCCCACCCCCTCTCTCCCCCCCCCCCCCCCCCCCCCCCCCCCCCCCCCCGCACCTTCTTTTGTCTCCTTGTGAATACTTCCAAACTCCCAATATGAGAGGACTAGATCAAGACCATGTTTATCTTTGTTTCACCTTTCTAAGCTCTTACACAAGTAAAATCAAGGTAGTTTTTTCTATTTCCAAGGTATTTTCGTATAGGTTTCAAGATGACTTCCCAATCTTTATACTCTTTGATATCCAAAAGTGCCATATCAAGCTTTATAAAGGTCTCCAAGCATATTTATGGACCCAAAAGTAGGTTGCAGGTCTATGAAGGTTTGCATAAATTTTTTGAAGTGAAGATGCAATGCCAAAAGAGGTTGAAAGGGTTGGATTAAGTCTAGAGAATGTCAAAAACAATGTTTCAATAACTTACAAGAATATTAGGCAAGAAGATCATAAGGCAATAGGATTCTATAAGCTATGAGATGAACTAAAATGATGATCTATAGACATGTATGAATCTTATTGGATCCAATAAAAATATTGAGCAAAATAGGTGGTTAAGATAGACCTGAATTAGTTCCTCAAACATCCTAAAAATGAGATTTATGGGCCTTCAAGAGAGAAAAAGAGGTCTACAGGTTTGTAGATCCTTAATAAAGGTATAAGAGTATAAATAAAGGTCGATAGGGTTCTTAATACTATCCACTATTTTCTTAGGCCTTGAAGCCTTGGAAAAGAGGTATGCAAACCCAAAAATAATTGAGAAAATGAAATATATTGGTCTAAACAATATTGTAGGCTCCTATCAAAATATTTAAAACATAAAATACATGTTGTAAGAGATAAGAGGGTCATCCATGGTTTTTTATTTTCCTTTAGAAGATGAAAATAAGTTGTAGATTTTGAAGAAAGCATCATCAAGTCTATAGAACAAAACACTAAATTTGAAGGGTTTTCACAAAAGAGAGTCACGTCCTATCTCCTTTCTAGTTATGCATTGTACATATAAGGTTTGGATAAGATCATGATAAGTTTCAATGTACCCTTTGATGGCTTCTAGACTCTATGAGAATCAATAAACTATGTGGATCCATTAAGGATCATACAAAACTCCTGCAGATAGTCATTGACTTTTCTAAAACCCTAAACCCATATACAAGGTAAGAGAGGTTTCCATCAATGTTTAAACATGATATTAAGAGGTTCAATAGAGTTTAAATATTTCTTGATGGTTATAAAGCACCTACAAATGAAATAATTAAGTTAATAAAATGTGAAGGGTTTCCATGAGTCTCAAGGCCAACTTACAAGTCTACAACAGGCATCATTATTTCACATGCTTCTTGAATGGCCTATAAAATGTTTCCAAGATATGTTCAAGCAGTAAAAAACACATACAAAAATAATGAAGACTATTTATAAGGTTTCATGAATGGCCAAGAAGGTTTCAAAACTTCCAAGAAGACACCTACATGTCTGCAGTTAGCTTTTTCAAGGTTTCATGACCTTGTAAAGTGAAAACATAGGCTCGAGAACATAGTTTAAACGAGTTTATATGATCATACAATGATAATATTTAGGTATGTAATCATCAAACAAGTCTCTAAATTTGTAAAGTTACATGGTTTCCAAGGTTTCTAAGCTCCCTACAAAATTGCATGCATTTGTGAGGTTTTCCTTGATATTGTAATGACTAATCAATGATAAAGAGAAGGCATACAATGAAATTGAAGTATTCCAAGGTCTCCTAGAGATGATATAAGGTGAGAAACATGGTTTCCAAGGTCCCATGAAGAAGATATGGTGAGATTAGGGTTCCTAAAAACCCAAAGACCTTGTATATAGGTCTACCAATGAGGATCTAGAGGGTTTTCAAGATCCTTTAGAATCTTCCTAACATCTAAAATGACTATTACAAGTAGATTTCACTAGTTTTCCACCATCCCAAACATGATTCAAGAAGAATAAACAAGTCTTAAGGTTTATAAACATGTTTCCAAGGTGTTTTTACAGGTTTTACGCCTCAAAACTAGTTTCCATAAGCCAAAATGTAACTGTAGGTCTATAAGGTCTTAACCCAAGGTTTCAAGCATGTTTCAAATGTTGTAAGATTTGAACAATATACAAGACAGTTACAATTTTACAGGTAGAAAGTGTGGGGTTTATAAGGATAAGATAAAGGTTTTCAAGATTCTCATAAGCTCTTAACCATGTTTTCAAGACTGCATGTTTGTGAGGATCTAAGAGCTAGTTTTAGCATATTCCTAATGGTAAACAATGTTGTATGGCATTCAAACCATAAAGCAAGGTTGCAAAAGAAAGTCTCGCATGACCTAAAGCGTGATCTAACTTCATACAAAGTTTTTAGGCAAAATTATTATGTCTCCAAGCAAGATCCTTCCAAAGTATATTATTAGGGTCTTAAAGCATGTTTCATGGGTTTCAAACTCCAAAGATACATAGATCAAAAGGCCTCAAGGCAAGTTTTCAAAATCTTGCTATCATGGAGGTTGTGGGTAGAGTTCACAAGTTGAAATCATAATCAAAATCCTCATGCAGACCATAGACAAATATAAGTTTTTTCATTATCCAGACATGATCAAACCCTCTTAGACCTTCCTATAGGTATGCACCTTATTTTGTAAGTCTATAAGACATTATAGGGTTTTGATGATGCAAGGGTTGTCAAGTTTGAACATGATCAAAACTCCTTAGACCTTCCTATGGGTTTGCACCTTCTTTTTCAATATTTCATGACTACTCAATAGATAGAAAAGACAAGTTTACATGATTAACTAGTGAAGTTATAGTGTTTCCAAGATTTCCATGGTGAGTGCAAGGCAAGATCAGGGTATTAAGATCTCAAGACCTTCTAAACCGCACTTGTAGGCTTGTTTTCAAGTTCAAGGTTCCTTGTGAGATCAAAACAAGGTTCTATAGCTTCTAAAGTTTGGTTTCATGTTTTCGAGGAGAAAAGATATGTTTTCGATTTAATAAGCATATCTACTAGATTCTTAATAAGTTGGAAACCTAGAAGTAGGATCTCATAGGTCCAAAAACATGACTACAGACCTCCTCAAACACAACACAAAGGTGAGATAGAAACAAGTAGGTTGTAAGTTTGAGAGGTATTAAGAAAGGGTCTTAAGTATATTCCAAGCATAAATAGTTTCTTGATGAAGCATACAAAATTTGCAAGAATATTGATGATCAAAGGAGAATACAAAATTTCGAATACTTGATAATGCTATTCAAGAATCATTCTAGAGCGCATTCAAGTTTCCTTGACTTTACCAATGCATGAAAAAAGTGTTCTCAAGAATATTTTGAATAATAAGCAAGTAAATACAAGTTTGTAGACCTATTAGAGGATTTTTATGATGGATCGAAAAGATAACACAGTCTTAATACCTTCTAGCAGGTCTACAACATGGTTTCTTGATATTATAAGAAAAATTTGCATAGTTTCTAATGTTTAAAATCACCTACAGGTCTACAGGAGACAAAAGACAAGGTCTCTATGATCTGAATACATTCATACTAGTCTTTGATAAAATATACCAGATTTTATGATGATAATGCCAGGATGCTAAGAGGGTTTTATCATCTCTAGACTTAATAATCAGGTCTTCAACAAGTTTGCATGTCTTCATGATGATATAAGGTGGAAATAAGGATTCTATAATATAATCTAAGCCTATAAACAAGTCGACAACTCTTTGTAATTTTTTATGACATCGAACACATTGAAAACATCAAATTGAAGCTAGTGTGTCCCATTGAGATCCATGTTAGACCGATTGCATAATTTTTTTTATTCTGCTGAATGCTTTGTGTCGCAAATTCTTCATATTGTTGTTGTATCTTTTGTAAATAATTATTAATATCCAAAATTCAATATGTTCAAATAAAGAGTAATGTTCTTTTTGCATTTACAGATGTTGTCAATGTTAGTAACATTATTAATTAGTATATTTTAGTTTGTTTGTTATCAGGAACTGTATTCATGTATGGTTTGTTGTTATCCATGCTATTCCAGGTCATTAGATCCTTTGTTATAGGAAGTCATTGTGCTTCCTTCATGGATATTTAAAAGTCTATGTATATTCGCATAGTAAGAGAGATATACTATAATATTGTGTGATTTAAAGAATAATTTTTCTCTGTGTATTTGAATGCATGATTGCCTGAGTTAATTTTCTGCATAACTCTGTCCACTTTCCAATAGTGGTATCAGAGCATGATGGGCTTGTGAAAATTGGTGACGGGCAACGATTGTTTTGATTGTCCCGACTGATGAGAAGAATTTAGGTAAACTTTAGTGTGCATTATCATCCCAGTTTTTGCAGTCCCGAAAACGTCTAGCTCTCTGCCGCATTGTACATTTTCTGGTGAAAAGTTGTAGCTCGGATTTGAAACTCAGATGGAATCTCTATCTCAACCTCGACTACAGTGAGATCCTACGATGGTGATTTTGGATTGAGTGGTCTTCAAAGGGCGATAGCTATCTTCAACCTGGCATTTAATGTGGTAGATTTGCATTGAGGTTCAAGCCTGTCTTCATTAGACTTTGTAGATCTGACATCGCAGCATTGATGCATGCAACCTATCTCATCGACCGGTTTGATGCTATCTTTTTTATTCTGTTGTTCTTCTGTGATTGCATCCTATTTCCATCACCATGCATCCTTTACTGTCAATTTCATGTGTGGTCTGATATCATCATCCGCAGACTGGACAGTTTGCAACGAAGCAAGCTTGATTTCCAACCCGTCAAGCTCCTATATGATGTGCCTCGAACCGGGTATCTTATTTAAAAAGTCTTTAATATATTCAAAGCTGTAAATATTGTGGTGCTATTGACACATCATCCCAGTCACGAGACTTGACTCCGGATCATTCTCCATGTAAGTCTGTAGTATTTAAAAGTCTTTGTCAGTCCTCCTTAGGCATCAAGTTAGTTGTATTTTTTGATAAGTATTTGTGTTAAAAACAACAAAATATGCGGTCTGTCTAGAATATAGTTTATAAATAGGTTTTATTTTATCTGGCTGTCGGTTAAATTTCCGATCATAGCTAATTGCTAAGTTTGTTTTTTTATTGTCTATCATTTTAGGTTTAAGTCTAAATACATTGAGTAAAACTTTGAGTTTTGTATAATGTCATGTTGAAAGTTTATAGTCAATTATTTGTCTTTTATAGAAGTCCATTTTTATTTTGGGTTCATTATCAATTGTCAAATTTTTTTAAAATGTTAAAAGATGAAAAATGAGTCGAGAGTCATTTTGTAGGTCAAATCGTTTTGTCAAAATATTTGTTGTATCATATAGAGTTGATTTTTTTAGGTATGGATGCAATATCGTTGGTATGTAACGTCCATCATTGTAAAATTGAGCTTCACCACCAAATTTGCTAAGTAAGTAGCTAATATTGGAGGCTAGATGATATATGGAGGCTGGAGGACAATTGGCGTCCTCTCATGAGTCATCTACGACTGGGTCACATCATTGCTATGGTGACATTTTTCGATGTGTTTGTTTTATGTTGTGCGTGGTGTGGTTTAATTGTGTAGTGTGGTTTTTTCAATAAGATACTAAGCATTATTTTTCAGTTTGGTACCTCCTGATGAAGAACATTGTGGGGAACAAAAGCACTAACGGAGCACTTGGTTCTTGGAAAAATGTTTGTGGAAATATGAGATACCACCAAAGTATATAAAACAGTCAAGAGCTCCTGCCACCTTTAGGTTCATGGTCAAGCTACAACATAAAACCATATGGGTTCGTGGTAATCTAAGAAACCACTGAAGGTGTTAGCACAAAGATGTACTTTTGTCACTTCCAAGTTTGTGGTAGTCCTACAAGAAAAACCAAGGTTCCACCAAGACTATGAAGCTTTAAAGATGGCATGCCACCTCAAAAATTGAGCAGGGTATATGGAGAGTGTAAGAACTTTTTATCGTGTTTGAATTAAGGGGTGCTAAGAATTAATATGTTAAGGGGGTGAAAGTTAGTAACATTATTAGTTAGTGTATTTTAGTTTATTTGTTATTGAGAACTATATTCCCATATGGTTAGTTGTTATCCATGCTATTCCAGGTCATGAGATCCTTTGTTATAGGAAGTCATTGTGCTTCTTCCATGGCTATTTAATAGTCTGTGTATATTCACATAGTAAGAGAGATATAATAAAATATTGTGTGATTTAAAGAATAATTTTTCTCTATGTATTTAAATGCATGATTACCTAAGTTAATTTTCTGAATAACTTTGTCCACTTTCCAATAGATAAAAAGGTTATTTTTTAATCTCAACTCAATTTCATCAATGGGCATTAGTAAATGTATATAAGCAACAAATGATCCCATGGTTTTGGTATGAATAAATGGGTAAGAGGATAGGCTAGAATTCGGTAAATAATAATGGCCACAAGTACATGTCTTTTTAACCTCAAGAGCTTTGTAATCAGGGAAATATCATGCCTAACTCTTCTCCTTGCATGAGTCTAATATTCCTCGCACCCAATAAGGATGGGTCATCAACATCTCTACATAGACTATTGCACACTCAACAAAGAATGATGAAGAATCAATATCTATTATCTCACATTGACGACCTCCTAAACTAGTTCAAAGGTGTATAATACTTCACCAAGATCAACATGAAATTAGGTTACCATCACATTCTAGTCCATATTAAATACGTTCAGAATACATCCTTCAAGATGCAGGAAGGATTTTATGAATGGATAATTATGCCTTTCAGCCTAACCAATGCACCAACAATTTTTATGCACTTGATGGATGATCTGCTTAGGCCATTCCTCAACTCATTTTCCATTGTTTACCTGGATGACATGCCCATCTTAAACAATAATAGGGAAGAGCACTTGGAACATATTGTGCATGTCTTATACACCTTACATTACCACAAAATGTAGGATAACTTAACAAAATGTACTTTTGCTATCGCACAAATTTAGTACATGGGATACATCATTGACTATGTAGGAATTCATGTAGATATATAAAATAGAAAATTAGTCCATGAGTAGCGAACTCTGCATAATCTCATAAAATTAATGAGTTTTTTGGACTTGTAAACTTCTACTTTAAGTTTGTCCTTAGTTTCTCGCACATCTCCTAGTCACTCAACCAAATAAAATGGGCCAAAACCAAGTTTAGTTGGACTCATTCATAACAATGTTCTTTTGAGGCACTCAATAAATGCCTCTACATATTACCTATACTCGCAATGCCCAACATTTCACACTCCTTTGAACTTCACACTGATGCATCTCACTATGCACTCGATGTAGTACTCATGCATCATGGACATCTAGTCACATATGATTTATAAATGTTCAATGACATGGTGCATAGGTATTCTACCTATGAAAAAGAGTCATATGTTATAATTCAATAAATTAAGTAATTGTGTCATTACATCTTGAGGAAGGAGACAATTATTCATTTCAATCATAAACCATTTCAGTTCTCAGTGACATAGATAAAATTGGAGAATGCATGCCGCATGAAATGGATGAATTACATGTAATAGTTCCATACCATGATCAAGTATAATAAAGGGAATGATAACAAGTCAATAAATTATTTTAGCCAACTACCAATTCATGTGCTCATTTCATTGTTGGACATGCACAACCACAACTTAATAGTTTGTGTGTCACTCTACTTAGTAAATTAGGTCTTTGTATAAACTTAAACCAACCTCATGTAAAGTAAACAAGTTCGATAATTATACTTGGTTGACTAGATTCTCTACAAGCTCAGGGATATTTCTATTCTTGGCGGTGCACTTCACAACAGACTAATCTAAGAGGTGAATTATGCTAATACCTCAGGATACTTTGGTCAGACAAAGACTCTAGCAGAATTGCATTCACACTTATACTAGTTGCACATGCATTGCCAAGCCTACAAACACAAAGATAGGACTTTACATGCCTTTTTTAGTCCCATCTCAACCATGGAAATCTATCAACATGGATTTCATGATTGGGATGCCTACGAAGAGATGCCATAATGTTGAAGTGTTTGTTGTAGTCGATAGGCTTTCAAATTTGGCTATCATGGTGACTAATAAGAAAGACATTAATGTAGTTGGCATTTTTCAAGCTTTTTTGAACCATGTTCGGTTTCACTTTGGATCCCTAACATCATCATCTCTAATCAATATCTATGTTTTGTGAGTAATATTTGGCATGCACTATGGGACTTGAGGGGTATGTAGTTGGACTCGTTGATATAATTTTATCCAAAGATAGATGGTAAATAAAAGTGTTCAATTGAACACTTATTCATATTTTACAAATGTACAACCACATGCATGATCACACTTGGGATGAAAAGATTTTGTATAGTCAACATGCCTAAAATAGATCCCTTCATAGATCTATGGGGCATAGTCCATTCCAAACATGTCTTGGGTTCTAACATGTTCCACCTCTAGACGTCTCCACATGTGCACTAGATGATATTGAATATGTTTTTGGATCTTTTTGGATTGTATACTAATTGGTAATTCCCATACCTTCCACCGTTGACATCATCCTTTCATCTACAACCTGCATACTCTTCTTATGTGGCTTGTCCATTCTTAGATTGTACTTGTACAATGTGTTTCTAGCCTTTGATGGGTTCCAAGGCATGTCCAATGACCTCATACTACTAAATCCAATATCTAAAAAAAGTGATGTCCACCATTCAAATCCATTTGAATAAATAACCATTTCATCATCCTTAAAAGCTTTAAGGAAGGCTGTTGAGCATTGGTGAGAAAGTTTTTTTTGTAGATCTAGGAAAATTCACATAGATTGAGCTTCCTTGAAATGGCATATGCTTTCTTACATGACACTCATGACATATTGAGAAGGTTTTTTCCTTGCTTCTCATTATACAAGATATAATCCTTTTGGTTCTATTAGAGGTATTAGATTTATATGTGACCCTTCACATCCCAATGACTGGGTGCTGAGCTACAAGTGACATAGTTTGTATGTTGCTCTCCATGATCTGTCTGATCCTCCCCATGACCTATGTTACTCCCATGACCTTTTTAGGGTGCCCATAACACTTTTGACACCCTTACCACCTAGTTCAACACCATTTTAGATCTATTTTACCTATTGATGGTGTTCCATATTAGGATGGCATTCCTACCCTTCTAATGTCATCTCAAGCTAATTTGCAAAACCATGGGGAGATACACCAAAAACTTGGGCATCTTCATTTGCTTAAGGTATACTTTTTCTTAGATATGTGGCAGCATTAAAAATCATCCAATGATGTTTTTATGCAATTATTTTCTAATTTGAAGCCTTGTAGATGAACATAGATGGCAACCTACAACTCTCCTTTCCTTCACTTCTTTTGTGCTTGAGTCAAAACCCTTAAAATCTGCCCTAAAATCCTTTTAGAAAACATGATTTTTTTTTAATATTTTTAAAAAACAGCTATTTTTTCATTCTACATCATTAAAAAAAATATAAAATAGATTTAATTTTTAATTAAAATGCCTTCAATATAAGCATTTTGTTGTAAAGAGCACATAGGGGTGTATGGGTAGATGATTTTTTGACTTTAGTTGTTGAGAGGAGGTCCATGGTTTCATGCCAATTCTAACCAGTGGATGGAAGGCTACCTCACCCCTTTGTAATTTTTAAACTTCTAGTGCAATTTTTATTAAATAGACCTCATTTACAGGAAATTTATTGTGTTATAACTTTTGATCATTAGCTCAAAATTGAGTGCCATCTTTTACAAAAGTTCATATTTTTTAATTTCCTATACATTGGTCCTATTTTTATCAAAAATGCACTAAAGTTATAAAGCATCATATTTAGGGGGGTTATATGTGCTATGGGCCATACTACTTTCTACATTATACTTCAAGCACCAATTGCTCACACATGGATGCATTTTTGGCTATGTCTAACATCCCCATTCTGAGTGTGCATTATCCCTCATAACTCTAGCACTAATTTCTCACTTAGATGAATTCTTGGTTGTGCCTAACGTCCCATTCATGAACATGCTTTAGGGGTTGATTACAATTTGTACTCTGAAGTCTTACACTTATTTGGTGTCTTTTCTGGATCATGATGACTCCATTTGAGAGACTTGATAGGAGTAAGATTAAATCTACACCATTGGTCCTTCTTACAAAGACTAATTATGCTTTATGACATGTGTAGATAGAATGTTCACTCAAAGATTAGGTCCTTATTCCATTCTTATGTGAATAGATTCATGTTCCCATTAACCCAGGTCAATAAGATGATTTGGAAAACTCTTATGACTATGTTTATGGTCACTTATTGCTTGTTTCATAGGATCTACACCACCATGTGGAACACATAGAATGTCCCTATAATATTTAGATCATTCTTCAAAGTCTTTTTGGGGATCCTATATGATTTATGTCACACCTCCTCCTCCACTCCCTATTGTCTCTTATGAGACTATTTTACTATCTCCTCATGCTTTTATTTCTTGTGATGATATATCCATGGTGGACATTGGTCTTCGTTTTGTCAAGCCCCCACTACAAGACAAAGATTCTCCTAGACCTTAATTGTCTCATTGCAGATTCTACATTTGTTCTTGTGCAAATTATTGCTCTTGGAGAACCTTCATAGACTTGAATTTCAAAGGAATTTATTTATTTTAGTGAGAGTATATACATTAAGAGTATCAACAACTCATATTTTTTAATGGATATTCATCTTGTAGATTTGAGGGACTCATTTGTAGACCAGTTTTCAATTTTGATGATTATTGAGCCTTGCTCTCCTCTTCCCATGGACATTATTTTAGTGATTGTTCCATGTCTATCTTATTCTCTAGCTTTTCTCTCCCCTTCATTTTATGTTTCTTCTTTGCCATCTTATATTGTTACTTCTATGATACTTGATTAGACTTTTGCACATTTGAGCACTTTTAGGGAAACATTTGAGTATTTTCCAGAGATATACATCTTGATTCCTATAGGCATTCCACTTGAGTGGGAATTCAATACATTGACATCTTGGAGTTTATTTCTTCTTAAAGGAAGATACAACATTTTTTGCAGAGGGACTTACTATAGCATTTGTCATGCAACATTCTGTGCTTACCTTATCTTCCTTACCTTTTCTCTCTTCTTTGTGGTGACACACATCCTTCATATTTTTTAAGATACTAGGATCATCATTATGTACTTGGGTACCTCATTAGGCCTCATTGTTGGGACCCAATTATCCATCCCACCTAAGCTATGCTTAAAATGGGGTGTTGGTGTAGATGTTTGTCCTAGGGGTTTTGTTTGCATGGTTCATTATGCTTGCTTAGGGTCTTATGGTCCATTTGGGTCATTTGGGAAGATTAGTCCCACATTCACTAGAATGCAGGGTTTCACTCTCTCTCCCACCTATATATTTACCTCTCTCCCTTTATATTCATCATCTATAGTTAATGAGGAATATAGTTTTATGCTCTTTAATTTTGGGTAATCTCTCTCACCTACTCCATAGCTTTTATGTGTGCATTCGATCTTGTTGAGAGGTCTTAGATAAATATGACATATACCAATACCTTTAAATAATATCTCACATTAAAGGCTTAGGTTGACCATAGGAATATGTTTCATTTATAAATTGGATTACTTTAGGGAACTCGACACTTGCATTGGGATATGACATTTCTATCGACAAATGTGTGAGATTGGGACAAAAGTGTTTAGGTAGTTGTTAAATAGGGATAAGTCCAAACTTATAGAGATACATGATAAGTAGTTTTATAAAATTGTAGGCAATATATAAGTTATAAGTCATCATAATGACATTGGTCAAACTAAGAGATAAGTTATATGCATAGAGAGATAGTGTATGTGAGCCTTTCAATAATAGAAAAGGTCTAGAAGCTGAAGGTACTATTGTCACTTAAATTTTCACCCTTTGAGGATATGTCTCAGCTTACATCTAATTGGAACAATTGAAACACCTCTAGGCTTGTGGGTAGCCTAAGGATGAGGTGAATATCTAGATAGGGTTAGCTCCCTTGATGTACCACTTTGGATCACTACTACATCTAAACTTTTGGGGGGAAAAGGGAGAGAGAAAACTAAAATAAAAATATCCTAAGGGAGGTGATACACCAAATAGGTTGATGACTTCCAATTAGATACATGTTATACATGAAACCAAGAGACTAACCAAACATACACTTCTCCAATCTACATCTTCTCACATCAATATTAAATTATTAGGTTATGGATGAATTTTTAGGCTAAGAGGACTAAACAAGAGGCCTTGAAGGGCACTAGTGAATAGAATAACTCACTCAATCTTGACACTTATTAGAAAACTTCATATGTCCTTCAAGAAGAAGCTTTCTAACTGGAAGTACGATGAAAGAATGAGATAAGATGTTAAGGAAATCATAGTTATCACTAAGTAATATCAAAAATCCAAGTAAAACACACTATGAACAATCATGAAGAGGTAAAAATTAGTATTATTATTGATCAAATGGTATGAAAATGAACAAGGATTCACCATACTCAAGTGGAACATAAGTTATAATGGTCAAAATGACTAGTTTTTATAGAACTTAAGAGAGGGAGAGAAGAAGAGAGAAGTCCAAGGTCACAAGGAAACTTGTAAAGATAATAAAAAGAGTTACTTTTGAATGAAAAGAGAATTTTGGATGAACCATGAAAGTTAATAAGGAACAAGTGGCTCTCCAAGTCATCAAACTCGTGCAAAGTGGCATGAAAGTTCTCATTATGGCTCAGAAAAATGCCTTCATGATTTGGACCTATTTTAACATCCAAAAATTAATCAAGGATGGTAAAATGATTGTAATGAAGGGGAATGATTTTATAAATTACTCTACATTCATTTTTTATAGTCTTGGTCCTATGGAAACTTTTGGACATGAGCCATCACCATTTGTAGTCTTAAAAACTCTTCTTTCATGCACCCTGCACACTTGGCCTCCAAAAAGGAATTATTTTCTCATGAAAATATGTGGGAGGGAGTGTATGACACTTTTAAATACCATCCATGGCCTTAGAGGCATCAGACACACTTTAAAAGCAATCCACTTGAATTTTTCCACCCTTCTCACTTGCTTGGTCACTATGCCAATTTTGACTAACTGAGATGAAGTAGTTGGTTGAGGAACTTAGGAGTTTTTCCAAGGAATTAAATTGACATGTGGAGTTATATTAATTCTTAATATTCTATTCCATGTGATTGACATCTCTTGTAACCTCTTAGAACTTGTACAACACATAAAACAACCAAAAATACCCTATTTTGTACCTTATTTGTATAGTCCAAAAGCATGGGGAATATGTTTAGAGAGTCTCCTATAATTTTAAATTATAATCATAGTAAAACTATTCCATTATATTATCTTTCCAACCTCGTTTCTCCAAACTAGTCACTAACAAGGGTTTTAACCTGTTTTAACCTCTTAAGCTTTGTTCTTAAAGATGGGACATTCAAATTGAAAAAAAATACATAATAAAGTTTTTTAGGACCTTTTATAGCTTCTATAAACTTATTTTTACCCCATACAAATCACTAAGAGAGATATGAACTTCCAAAGTTACTTTATCAAGTTCTTCCTTATACTTGCATAGGCCTAATACGACTTTTGAGCCAAAATTGGATTCCCATGAAACTTATTTACCTTAAAAAAGATTTATCACACTTTTATAAATCATATAATTTTTCTTAAAAGGGGTATAAAACTCATCTTAATGTGGAATTGACCTTGACTCTCCTTTTGGCTTCTAGGCATAAACCTTGTTTAACAGGGCTGAGTTGGTTTAAGACCCAAAATTAAATTCTTATGGTTTATAATGAAATAAAAAAGATTTTACACATATTAATTCACCATAAATTTTTTTTCCAATCAATTAGAAGGCTCACTAAGATCTATAAGTAAAAGTGGCCTACCATTTGGCTTATAGGCCTTAATTCTACTTACTAGGTCTGATTGCAACCTTAGCATTTTAAACATACCTATTTAGTTCCTTTATTCTATGATATGTTATGAATATTTTCCTAGGTTATATCCAAATATACACAACTCTTTAGCTTCTAGTCTCATATTTCTACTTTTTTCTCCAAAATTGTAGGTTTTGTGCCTAAAGGGAGTGCCCTTTGTTTGAGACAAAATAGAGGGAACTTCCCCTATTTTTCCATACCAAATAGGTAATGGAGAGGATTATTCAATTGTTAAGTATTATCTCCACAAAATTTAATCCCTTTATTGCATGCATAGACCCCCCAAGCCTAACAAAACCCAAGATAGGCTTGTACAAAATGGATTATGTGCACGAATTTCATATATGGACTAAGTATGCATGATTAGATCCCTCTCTATGCTTGTTATAATACCATGAGGTTTTTTGATATGTTTTAAATCATGATTAGAACATTCCAAATGTTTACCAACTCTTATGACCCATGTTTGTACCTAGAAACATGTCTTTACTCAGTTAGGCTTGACCAGTGAATTGACCCTATTTGTATATTTCTCCTACCTATAGGTGAAAATTACCTCCTTGGGGATACTTAAATTGATATTGGGTACTATTTAATTCATAAAAGACATCCAGAGGCTCCTTTATTCACATACACTATATACCTTCCATGTCAAAGACATAGGATATCCCTCAACTAAGTCACTGTCAACATACAATCACTTATAACTAACTATTTTGGAGTCATCAGGACCTATAGGTGTAGATTATATGACCTAGGCCTTTAATGTATGATTTATTCCATACTTGAAACTTTTAAAACCATGACATAACTATAATTTTCATGTCCATGCTTGGAATGAGTTCCATCACCAAGGTATCTAGTCTACTATCCATAATGACCCTATAACAATCCTATAGGTGTTAATTTCTAGAGGGAGAGACACTTGTAGGTGTCTTTGGGACCTAAAACACTATATATCACCCTATCCTAATGATATACATGTATATTGGTATATCACTCAATAAGGCCATTGAAAACAAGGAAGGGTGCCTCATCATCACTTTGAAGTGTTAAGGTCACCTTGTACCTTCAAAACTTGTAGATATTACTGCCTAAACTTAGTGCATAAAAATGCATATTGGAGCTCTTCAACAATCATCCTCCACTAGTCTTCTACCTTCCAATTTTTTCCAAGTATTTTACCTATGTAGAATTTATATAATTAATGCAATAGGAGTAATCAAAAGTCAATATGGCATTATTATAAAATCTCTCCAAAATAGCTAGGTGCTCTATTTTGAATGTTTCGGGAATGGATCCTTGAATTCCATAGTCATTACTTATGGAATAGTCCCAATTCTATTTGTCAACATATATTTTCAAGTAGGTCTATCATTAAGTTTGATTCACACTATGACCTCAAAGAGAGTTTCATCATCTATTCCAACACTTCAAAATGATTCCCTTGCTCTCTATGGTACCACCTATAGGTGGTTATGGTCATGTACATGCAATGTATGAGGATAATAGGCGTGGACTATTTCTTATCCTTTCATGATTTTAGTAATCTCTTCAAGGATTAAAAATGTACTCTACTCACCATATAAAACCATGTCCATCTCAAGACTTCCTTTCAACATACTGGGTCCTATGAGGGCACCTGTAGGTGAATAGTTTTTAAGTCGCAGGTAGGCAGTGAGTAGAATTGGAATCATGTATATAGTGAATGGTCTCATGATCAAGACTGAGATCTTCACCAATTATTCAAATGGATGTTATCATTATGAATATGTTGAAATAAGTCTTAGAACCTCCATTCCAATGTGATATTTCCCCTTCATGGTATGTGTAGATAAATATGTTCATGGTAGATTGTGTATGTTGTATATGGCTGTAAATCCATAAAATATTGTTTAGAGAGTAATATTTAAAGGTGATGGGATTAATAGGAAATGGAAAACATGATAAAAAACCTATCCTCACCCTTTGAATCCATTACCAAAGCATGAAGGTTTTATAGATATTGAAAACCTACTAATAACATAGAATGATACCTTTTTTGCAACATGAGATGATTTGCATATATAGACAACTCGAAACACTAAAAAAATTATGGGGATAATTTTAAGAGGGATTAATAATCATTTTCAAACAAAATTAGTTGGTGAATCTATGAAATTCTCCAAAATAAGGCAAAACCTATAGGGTGCACAGATAAGCAAGCAAACTAGATATTATAACTTTTTAAGAATGGTTAATAAAGCATAAGACACCATTAATTTATGAAAAAATATTAAATGGAATCTGAATAAGTGTATAATACATCCCCAAGAGCATTTCTATTGAAACCTCTCATGCTGACCATACCAAGTACAAACCTGAAGACCACTTTTGCTTGCCAAGCCTAATAGAAAGAGAGATAAAAAGTTGTCTTCATTTTTTGAAGTTTTTGATCAAATTATCATTTAATTAAATGTATTAAAGACCAATGGAAACTCTTGAAATGCCCCAAATTGTAAGAGGTCATACAATTTTGTACACCTCATTAAATGCTCAAGTTTTAAAGAAAACTACCTCTTTTAACGAATAACCTACCAATTTTTAGTTATTAACTATTAATAAAGATAAAATGAGACACAACATTTTTACACCTTTACACTTCACAAGGATGCCATATAAGTCATTAAATGCCCCTTTTATGACCCCAAAATAACTCAAAATGATAAATTTACAAATATGACTAATGACCAAGGCTAATGTGACATTAAATTCCATCAAATGACCTATAATACACCTTATGAACATATTTTAGACCCCATAACACATCTAAATACCAAGTTCTTACCTATAAGGGCCCCAATTTGACCTACAAGGTCAAATTTGGTCAACAAATTGGTGACTCATAAGGGTGGTATGCCTGCTATACTAATTAAATTAGTATCCTTGTCCATTGGGATTAGGGATTCATCTAAAGTTTGAAACACAAAAATAGGATATATACCATTAATAATAAACTTTGATCAAGATAAAACCACTTGACTACCTTAACCACACAAAATAAAGGACACACACAAAACAAATCAAACAAACTAACAAGACACACACACACACATATGTGCTCAAGGCACTTAAGGAGATCATAAAATAAATTATTATACACAAATAAAAACTAAGAATACCTACTTTCTAGGATCAAAAGGAAATTTTATTGAATCTCCTTCTACATGAGATGAATCATAGTGCCAAGCATGTTTCTCTTTAGATTGGATGCTTTGTAGATCAGAGCTATTCCTTGGCACTTCACTTGATCTACTATCAAGTAGACTATCTTCAAATATAAACATATGACTCTTGAACTTGTAAACACACATCATATTTCTACCCATTATTCATCTCATGATCAATGAGTATTTTCTTGGTAGGCATGGCTTCATGAGGATTGGTTTCTTGTTCCTTAGAAGATTGAGGCCAATAAGATCTTGTTCCATCCTTCAAGAGCTGATGTGTTTCTCCCAACTGATTGAGAGGATGATATCTCATTTTTATTAATTCAAAAATATCATCATCAAATGTAAATTCCTCTTGAGAGGTCAAATTTTAAAGGTTGCTTTTTCTTTACATACTCACTTGAGTTCCAAGCTTGCCTTTTCCATCTTTGACTAGATCATAGTCTCTTTGAAGAGGAGTATATCCTACTCTAATGATTTCAAAAAAGCCATCCAAAAATTGATGTGGAGATTTTTCTTTCCCATCCATGACATCTTGCGTAGTGATGGAAGATCCATGGACTATTTCTTCCTCTTTGGCAAAAGGAAGACATTCTTCCATATTAACCCAATCAGAAGTTTCTACGCAAGAAATCACCTCTTATTCATCATTTAGGACCTCTTGAGGGATGTAAAGTTGCATCTAAACTTATAAAACATTAATTTATTTCTCTAGGGATGCAAGATCTTCCATCTCCTTCTCTTTCTTGGTGATGCCAAGACTAGGCATCTTAAAACCAGATGACTTAGTCCAATGAGGCTGCCAAGGATTTAGGATTTCTTCAAGAAAGAGTTCTAATTTTTTTCAAAAAAATACTCCTCTTTAGGATCCCATACCATATTTACATAATGGAAAATGGTAATGGGGTGAGGACAAGATGAACTAGCTAGTGGAGGTGGCACATAGAACTGAAAATCAGATTGGGAGTGAAATATAGGGGATTCTTTTGAAAGATTTTGAGGAAGGGGAGGCAGAACTTGGGATAAAATAGATTGGTTTTATTCCTTCCATTGGAAAATCACTTCATTTCAATATAAATGGGCTTGATAATTCTCTTGAGTAAGGTTAGATGGGGTGTATTTAGGCATAAGTTCTTCTTTTGGGTCTAAACCTTCCATCACACCTTGACTTAACAATTTCATCCTTGACACTAACTCTTCAATTTGCTTGGCTAGGTTCTCTTATAAAAGTATTTCTTAAAGTTCATAGTCATTCTCATGAGGGATGACATGGAACACTATAATATTCTTGAAGAAGGGTGGGATGGGCTTGCATAGGATCAAGATCTCTTTCAGCTTCACACTCCTTATCAAGACTTTTCTCCTCTTTCTTTGCCCATGACTCCACTCTCTTATTATAGCTTAGGATGTTAGGATAAGGATTATTTTATTGAGATGATGATTAAATTTTAGGAGTGGATGAATTTTTCAAGAAACTTGGGATCTCCTTAAACTTGGATTTTCCACCTTGTTTCCAACTTGGAATGTCATATCTAAAGGTTACTTCTTGAGGCAGGAATGTAATTGGAGAGGACAATGAAGGATTATATTCCACTTATTTTACTAATCAAATGGACTATTTTATATGAATATTATCTAACTCAATTTTCCCATCAATATTTGATTCAAAAATAAGGTTTCTCTTTTCAACTCTTTTTTCTAACTGATTAGGAAAATGACAACTTTGATAAGCTTGATTGGGAACCATATAGGACTGATAACAATCTTGGGTAAGTGGATATGAAGGATGATAGGTTTGGTGAGGTTGCCTTTCATGAATTCTTAGCCTATCTTCCAACGATGGAAATAGGCCACTCACATCAAGTATCTCACTTGTGAGCCTTTGCCAATTGGCTCTCTCAATAGGTGCCCACTCTCTTTTGACCAGATCTAATGCATCTATCACCTTATGAATAAGATGACGAGGGACCTCTTGGCCATATCCTCTTTGTGTGTCAAGATCCAAAATGTAATTATCATAGCCCAAAAGTGTTTTCTTGAAGGTGGAAATGGATTGACTTGAGAAGTGGCTAGGTTGATTAGGAGGAGAAAGACATTGAGAAGGTTGACTATAGGATTGATAAAACTCATAATGAGGTTGATAAATGTCATGTTGAATCTATAAAAAGTCATGATAAGACTATTAAGAATCACACCAAGGCTGATACGGAGGGCCATAATCTTGATATGTCTTACCAACTTGTGTAAAGCAATATTGAACACCAAAATTAGCCATAAACCTCATTGAAAGAAAGAACACAAGGAAATATATTACCAATAATCTTCAAAAGGAAACCTGGGCTACTTGACCAGTTGATGTATCTTTAGAGTCTCTATTAATGCTTTGATAGATGCCTTCAAAGGTTGATTGTTGAAATACAACACCAAAAATGTTTCAACCTCTTGGATTTTCACCCCTTGAGGAGATGTCTCATCTCTCCTCATCCAAGTGGCACAATTGAAACACCTCAAGGCCTGTGGCTACTCTAAGGATGAGGTGAATCTCTAGATAGGGCTAGTTCCTTTGATGTACCACTTTAGACCACTACTACATCTAAAATTGTAGGGGGAAAAGGGAGAGATAAAAATGAAAGAAAACTATCCTAAGGGAGGTGATACACCAAATAGGTTGATGACTTCCAACTAGCGGCATGTTACGCATAAAACCAAGAGACTAACCAAACATATACTTCTCCAATATGCATCTTCTCACATCAATATTACATTATGAGGTTATGGATGAATTTTTAGGCTAGGAGGACTAGAAAAGAGGCCTTAAATGGCACTAGTGAATAGACTAACTCACTTAACCTTGACACTTCTTAGAACACTTCATATGCCCTTCAAGAAGAAGCTTTCCAATTGCAAATAGGATGAAATGATGAGATAACATGCTAAGGAAATCATAGTTATCACTAAGCAAGATCAAACATCTAAGTAAAACACAATATGAAAAATTATTAATAGGTAAAAGTTAGTAGTCTTATTTATCAAATGGTATGCACATGAGCAGGGCTTCTCCATACTTAGGTGGAGCATAAGTTACAATGGCCAAAATTGCTAGTTCTTATAGAACTTGAGAGATAAAAGAAGAGATAAGTCAAAGGGTCATAAAGAAACTTGTAAATATGATAAAATTAGTTAATTTTGCATGAGAAGAGGATGTGGGATGAACCATACAAGGTCATAAAGAACAAGTGGCTCTCCAAGTCATGAAACTCTTGCAAAGTCGCATGAAAGTTCTCATTCTAGCTCAAAAAACTACCTTCATGATTTGGACCTATTTTAACATTAAAAAAATAATTAGGGATAGGTATGATTATTATAATTAAGGAGAAGGTTTAAAACATGACTTTACATGCATTGGTTGTAGTTTAGATCCTCTAGAAACTTCTAGAGATGAGCCATTACCATCTATAGTCTACAAAACTCTTTTTTCATACACCCTACACACTTGGCCTCCAAAAAGGAATTAATTTTCCATGAAAATACATGTAAGTGAGTGTAATAAACTTTTCAAGACCCTCCATGGCCTTAGAGTCATCAAACACACTTTAAAAGCAACCCACTTGAAGTTTTTTGCCCTTCTCACTAGTTTGGTCACTATGCTAGTTTTGACTAGCCGAGATGAAGTAGTTGGTTGAGGTTATATTAAGTCCTAATATTCCCTTACATGTGATTGAAATATCTTAGAACCTACACAACACACAAAAAAACTAAAAATACTCTATTTTGTACCATATGTATACAATTTTGTACAATCCAAAAGCATGGGGAGTATCCTGAGAGAGTATCCTACAAGTTTCAATCATCATCCTATGTAAAATATGCCATTAGATTATATTTCCAACCTCATTTATCCAAAATGGTCACTAGCAAGGGTTTGTAAGGGTTTTAGCTTGTTTTGACCTCTTAAGCTTTATTCATAAAAATGGGATGTTCAACATGAAAAAAAAATCCACAATAAGGTTTTTTATGACCTTTGATAAATCATATAAAATTATTTTTCCCCCATGAAAATTACCAAGAGAGATGTGAACTTCTAAAGTTGCTTTATCGAGCACTTCCTTCCACTTGCATAGGGCTAATACTACCTTTGAGCCAAAATTGGATTCCCATAAAACTTGTATACCTTACACAAGATTTATGACCTCTATTTCCATCATATCAACATTTTTTAATAGGGTATAAATCTCAACTCAATGTGTAAGTGACCATGACTCTCCTTTTGGCTTCTAGGCCTAAACCTTGTTTAATAGGCTTGAGTTAGTTTAAGACCCAAAATGAACTTCTTATGTTTTATCATGAAATCCAAGAGATTTAAAACATATTAATTCACCGTAAAAACATTTTAAAATTAGTCAAAAGGATCACTAATATCTAGAATTAAAAGTGGCCTACCATTTGGCTTGTAGGTCTAACTGCAACCTTAGCATTTTAGACCTCCTTGTTTAGTTCCATTATTATATGATCTGTTATTCATATTTTCATGGGAATTTATATTTTAGTCTCATATTTTTACCTTATTCTCCAAAATTATAGGTTTTGTGCGTAAGGGGAGTGCCATCTATCTGAGATAAAATAGAGGGAACTTCCCCTATTTTTCTAAAATAAATAGGTATTTGAGAGTCTTATCAAAGTGGAAATGATTATATAAAAAAAAATTTATCCCTTTATCTTATGAATAGACCCCCAAACTTGAACAAAACCCAAGATAGGCTTGTGCAAAATGGACTGTCTGCAGGAATTTCATATGTGGACTGAGTATGCATGATTGGAGCCCTCTCCCTTCTTATTATAATACCATGAGGGTATTTTAGATTTTTTACACCATGATGATAACATTCCAAATGTTTACCAACTCATATGACCCATGTTTGTACCTAGAAACATGTCATTACTCAGTTAGGTTTGACTAGTGAACTGACCTTGTTTATACATTTCTCCTATCTATTAGTGAAAATTACCTCTTGGGGATACTTACATTGATAAGGGGTACTATTTAATCCCTAAAATACATATAAAGGATCCTTTATTCACCTATTCTATATACCTTCCATGTCAAAGACTTAGGATAGCGCTCAACTAAGTCACTATCAACATATAATCACTTATAGTTGACTATGTTGGAGTCATCAAGACTTGTAGGTGTAGATTAAATGACCTAGCCTTTAATTTATGATTTATACACTCATTTAAACTTTCCACACCATTCCATAACTATACTTGTCATGTCCATGCTTGAAATGAGCTCCATCACCAAGGAATCTAGTCTACTATCCATAATAACCCTACAACCAACCTGTAGGTGTTAATTTCCAGAGGGAGAGACACATGTAGGTGTTTGTGGGACCTAAAACACTATATATCACCCTATCATGATGATATATATGTCCATTGGTGTATCTTTCAATTAGTAAGGCCATTGAAAACAAGGACATATGTGTCATCAACACCTTAAAGTGTTAAGGTCACCTTGTACCTTCAAAACTTGTAGATATTATTGCCTAAACTCAGTGCATAAAAATGCATATTGGAGCTCTTAAACAATCATCCTCCACTAGTCCTCTACCTTCCAATTTTTGTCAAGTATTTTTTCTATGTAGAAGCTATAGGAGTAATCAAAATTCAATATGGCATTGTTATAAAATCTCTCCAAAACAACTAGGTGCTCTATTTTGCACGTTTAGGGAATGGATCCTTGAATTCCATAGTCATTACTTATGGAAGATTCCCACTTCTATTTTCCAACCTAGATTTTCAATTAGGTCTATCATAAAGTTTTATTTGCACTAGAACCTCAAGGAGAGTTTCATCATTTATTCCAATACTTCAAAATGATTCCCTTGCTCTCTATGGTACCACCTGTAGGTGGTTATGGTCATGTACAAGTAGTGGAATATTTATTAACCTTTCACATGTAATCTAATAACCATATAAAACCATGTTTAGCTCTAAAATTCCTTTCAACATGTTGGGTCCTATGAGGGCACTTGTAGGTGAATAGCTTTTAAGTTGCAGCTAGGTAGTGAGTAGAATTAGAAACATGTATATAGTGAATGGTCTCATGATCAAGCCTAATATCTTCACCAATTATTCAAATTGATGTTATCATTATTAATATGTTGAAAAAATTCTTAGAACCTCCATTCCAATGTGATATTTCCCCTCCATGGCACCTATAGATAAATATGTCCATGGCAAATTGTGTATATTGTAATATGGTTGTAAATCCATGAAATATTGATTGGAGAATAATATTGAAAGGTGAGGGGATTAAGATCAAATGGAAAAAATTATAAAAAACCTATCTCCACCCTCTGAATCCATTAACAAACCATGAAGGTTCTACAGATATTGGAAACCTGCCAATAACATATAGTTGTAAACTTCTTGCAACATGAAATGATTTGCATATCTATAAAAATTGAAACACTAAACCAAGCATGGGAATAATTTTATTACAGATTAATAATTATCTAGAAACAATATAAATATGTGAATTTATGAAATTCTCTAAAATAAGGCAAAACCTAGAGGGTGCACAGATAAACAAGCAAACTAGATAGTCTAATTTCTTAAGAATGGTTCATAAAGCATAGGACACCATTAATTTACAAAAAAACATAAAATAAAATATCAATAAGTTTAGAATACATCCCAAAGATCATTTTTTCTGAAACCTCTCATCCTGACTGTACCAAGTACAAACTTGAAGACCACTTTTGCTTGCCAAACCTAGTGGAAAGAGAGATAAGAAAATTTCTTCATTTTTTGAATTTTTTGATCAAAATGATCACTAAATTAAGTGTATGAAATACCAAAAGACACTATTGAAATGTCCCGAATTGTACGAGGTCATACAATTCTGTACACCACATTAAATTCTCAAGTTTTCAAGAAAACTACCTCTTTTTTTGAATAACCTACTAATTTTTAGTTATTAATAATTAATAAAGACAAAATAGGAAACATGGATCATGGAATAGCATTTTTACACCTTAAAACTTCCCAAGGAGGCCGTACAAGTGATTAAATCCCCTTTATGACCCCCAAATAACTCAAAATGATAAATTTACTAATATGACTAATGACCAAGGCTAATGTGACATTAAATTATATAAAATTACCTATAATACACCTTATGACCAGATGTTAAACCACCTAAAATATATAAATACCAAGTTATTATCTATAGGGGCCCCAATTTGACTTGCAAGGTCAAATTTGGTCAACAAGTACATCTATGATATGTATTTTTCAAGTGTAAAAGATTGAGGTGCTATATAATTTAGAAATAGTATTTATATTTTCCTTCATTTAATTTAGTACTAAAATTGATAGTTTAAAGGAAAAGAAATGCATACCTAAGTGTGTGTAACACACATTGCCTTTGCTTGAGCCCAACTTGGGGCTTTGCTGGTGACTGACTTGCAACCAAGAGCATGTTATAGTATATAATCAGTGCATATAATATGAAATTGGAAGCATTGAAATGATTGAAATTAAAAGAGAGCAAGGTTTAAGAGTACACCTATGTATTGATGCAAGCACCTTGAATTCTAATAATTTTATTTAAAGAGATGTATCATTACAAATCATAAGATTTAAGATTAGGACAAATATAAAATCTAGAAAGTGCATATATAGAGAGAGATAGAGAGAGAGATTGCAGTACACATTCCCTAACTTTGGAGAAAAGGTGAGTTACCACTCAGTATTTGAAATTAACTCAATCATGCAACCCAATCATATTTATAACCTAATGAGCATGAGTGAATTAAGTCAACTCACACTATAAGTCTAGTGAGGTTGGATGATGTAATTGAGTCCAACCTATAAACTTGTTAAGATTGAGTGATTTAATCACTTCAACCATACCAAAAGCAAACCAACTATTATAATAAATTGGGTCAATGTATTCCATAAAATTTCAACTTGTTGGGTGATGATAGTCTATAGAAGTGTTTGAAATTTGAAAGCTAATTTGATTTTCAAATTTTAAGTATTCTTTGCTTAGCATATGCAACTTAGATATGTCTGATGCTGAAACTATGTATAAAAATATTACCAATGTATATAACTCTACCACAAATATGTATCTAAATTATATATCTATGAAATTTGGCCAATTTGAAAATTGTGTGTGGAAAACATGTTTCTATAACATGCCTTCACTGTATATCTGAATCTATGAAGAATGTGGAAGCCATGCCTCTATGGAATTCACCCACTATATGCCCCACCCTTTTGAGGTGAGGATAAGTAGAAACTAATAGTTACCTTACCTTAAAAGGAATAACCATGCAAATTGTGAATGTATCATGTAGCATATAGGAGAAACATGTATAAGTAGATATATCATTGAAGCATGTAAAATGTGATCACATCAAGTCATAAGGTGTATGATATAGATAATGGAAACATATATATAGTAATAATGTAAGCTCATGAAGAAATCAAACACACACACAAGAGTATTCAAAAGTAAATCAAAATAAAATGGTCCAATGAGACCTCAAACAAGGAGCATGTTCAAATGTTGCATAATCAAAGGGACATGACTTATTCAAATGTCTAAAAAAATAAGGAATGACATATTAAAATGTTAATACAATAATCAATGATATATTCAAATGTAAAATAAGTAAACAAAGGCATGTGAGACACAAATAATGGATCATATTCAAATGCTCAAAAAAGTAAATCAAAACCCTCAAGGAGGGGCGTAAAGGAAAAGTATAAAAAACCAACATAAACATTTCATACTAGTTTTTGGATATATGTGTTAGAAAAAAATATTAAGTACATATAATATCAGGTACACTACAAAATATATAAGCATGGATAAAGGCATGTGTAGTATATAAGCTCAAACATGATAATGTAAAGTTATCATAGAATGATATAACTTGGGTGTATCAGGATCAAAGAAGCAGATGCCACCAATGTCCATATGAAATGAGTAGAGGGAAGGTCCAACATCTGAAAAAACATAGATAATGTATCTATGTATGCCTAAATCACACTCAAAATATTGATGAAACACGTGTATATAAAAATAAATGATATGCTATCCCCTAATATGAAACTAATAACATAGGTGCCAAGGATCTAATAAAACATGTGAAACTTGGAAATAGTTTTGGATTTTTTAAATTTTATGATGTTTTTGGTATTTTTGAAATATTGGGAGATTATATAAGTTACCAAATGATCTCAAGAGGAGGATGGGAATCTTTGAGGAGTTGTAAATGAATAACATTTCCTAAACTAGATGTGCCATACATGTGCATATAAAAATTATGAATTGTATCATGTTAATTTATCAAGTGGATGTGGTGATTAATATATTATGCCTCTTGCTCTCTATCAATGCTAGATTTAACAAAAATGTTATTCCAAGATGCCTTTGGTTTCTCTATTTCAATATGTTTTATGTATTTTGAATTTACTGATATGTCATTACTTGTATTTGTGTACACCTCAAATGTTAATACCTTATGCAAATATTAAGTTATATGATTTATCTTTCCTTTATCTATATTTGATTTTGTACATTATAGAGATGGATTCAACTGATATGTAATAAGTCCTATAGGTATAAATATATCATGTGGTAAGATATCGTGGTGACCAAAACAAAGTTTGCTCAATTATTCATCTGCCATATTGGTATTAGGAATAATATCACCACTATTATAATCATTTGGAATTATGCCCTTTTATTGTTTGGTATTGATCAACAAAGGGATCTCACATGGTTTAGATTTTGGTGGTTTAAATATCATTGGTTCCTTTACTAATTGTGTATTATTTAGAATTTTTGGAGCCTTTGATAAAAGTATTTTCTCTATTTATTTATCCATTTGATCCTTCTCTTATTTTTGAATTGTCTTTTGGTAACCATATTTATTGTTTTGGCACTTGTATTTTAGGAGAACTACTCATAATGTGAATAGATTGTTTGAGTGATGTATCAATTATATGACCTCCACCACTACTTTTGTGACTTTATATTTTGTTTCTTAATGTAAAAAAAATCTATATGGTGCCCATGCATTATGTGATATGCACAATAGTATTTAGATTTCTTAATAGGAGGTGGAGGAGGTAATTTTATCACTTTATCTTTAATCATTTATCTTAGGATTTCACTTGGACTTTTAGTAGCTTTTTGGTCACTTTTTGAATCACATTTTTTAGTTGTATTCTATTGTAGCTTTTCTTTTGGATGTGAAACCTTTTTTGGCACAACATTGGTAGATGAGGAAGCCAACATGTGATTAACACTACCATGTGTTGGATCTTATAGGTATGTAATATAATTTTCTAACAATATGATATTTCAACTAATTTCTTTTCCCACTCTTTTATAACTTGTTCATAAGGACGACTTAATTTTTTAATGCTTCACAAGCACAAACCCTATGTACCTTATATTGAGCATTCATAGATACACTATCTACCTTACTCCTTGAAGGACTGATAGCATAGACTTGGTTAGAGGGATGGTAGATATCACCCTCCTAAGGGTTAGGAGGAAGAAGCTTAATAATATTTCTATAAGATTTGTAAAGAGCCCTCTCATTATATTGATCACTTTGGTTTCTCCTTTTAATTGATTTCATCAAACATGAAACATAACAAGTAATAACGCATAATGTACTGTAAAATGAAATAACTAAGAGATATATCTATATTAAACATGTTTGTAGAAAAGGAGAATTTTTTGATTTTATAAATTTTGCACACTTTAAAATTAGTATTTCAAAAATAACAAATCAAAAAACTTTAGGTTAAGTAGAGTTTTGAGACCAAAGGTCAAGTCACCACAATGTACCAAATGAAGATAAAGTAATATAAAGGGATTAGATGATAAAATTTTAAATATGAAACAAGTTTATTAGATAAAATAGGAAATAAGATGAACCTAGAAAAATAAGGAGACAAAAGTACAATATATGATATATAGGTCTAAATTTACTAAAAATAGTGAAATTTTAAATTTTAAAAAATTGTATAATATTCTAACAAACAATTTTTTTTTATTTTATTTTTTAATATATCAACATAATAATAAAAAACCTCTAATAATTTTGAAATTCCATCTATTATAAAATAGAAATAGGTCAAACAATATAAAATGCAAAACCCTATAACATTCCCAATAAAAAATCAATACTTACAATAAAACATAAATCTATTTCAAAAATCTATGAGAGATTTTTGAACAAAAAGTTTCAACAATAAATCTTAAAATTTAAAAAAATATGTAAAATTAAAAAGAACATTCAAATCCATTTTATTTTCCTATAAATTATATACAATAATAATTTATGAAAGAAAATGAAAACATATATTTCAATTAATTCTTTTCCCATCTCCATGGCATCCTCCTTCCATGGCACCCTTCTCCTTTATGGCATTCTCATCCCTTTTCTCTATCTTTTTCCTCCTTATATTTATTTAAATTTCTTCTGTTCATACTTTCTCTTGTCATTTGGTAATGACAGCCAAGTGTTTCCTCTTTCTATGGTAAAATTGTCTTTTCCTTCGATTTTTATTTATTAATTCCTTTATTATTATTATCACCTTATATATATTCTTATTATTATGAAATATGTTAGCATATGAAAGGTAATGTTGAATAAATGGTTAGGTTTAACATTGTTTTGATAGGTAATATCGATTGTAATTTAAAAGACACTTCGAGTTATCAAATAAATTTCTTAAATTCAAATCACCAAATAATTATGCAAAAGAACACATTCTTTATTTTTAAAATGCCCATAAGTCTCGGGTCGTAATGGTGGCTAGAGACTTAACATAGTTAAGTAAGATATAATATTAAAATCCTTTATAACACAAGAAAATACTAAGAGATAAGAATCTCTATGCCAAAATTGACATTAATGGACTCATATCTGATACGCTAAAAAACTATTTATGATGTATGCTTACTTACATACCACTGTGCCACTTAGCCACAACATTCATATAGTCGGTAGTTTGGCAATACAATATTTTAATCAAACATGCCATAACCCAAGTCAACAGGGAAAGTGTTGGAAATAAGCCACACCCAGACCAATGATGGGCTGGCCATAGAGGGGCTAGTAGCTTAGTTGGTAGAGCACTCCAACAACAAATGGAAGGTCTTCTGTTCAAGTCCTAGTTGGTCCATATGAGCTAAGGCTCACATGTGGTATCAAAGCTAGGGTAGGAGCCCCAAGCAGTAGTAGTGTGGCTTAAGGGGTGGTGTTGAAAATAAGCCACACCCAGACTGATGATGGGTTGGCCATAGAGGGGCCAATAACTTAGTTGGTAGAACACTCCAGTAGCAAATGGAAGGTCCTAGGTTTGAGTCCTAGTTGGTCCATATGAGCTAAAGCTCATAGAAAGAAGTCCATTCAAACATGTGTCATGATAAAATTAAATTAAGAAGACACAAATATGCATTGAAAATAAAATTTAAGCCAAGATTTCTAAATTAGGCCACTATAAAACAAGGGCATAGAGTGCCAAGTCCCTGCAAAAAGTAAAAGTGGTTAAGTTTGTTGTAGGTATTGAATGCTGATGACCATGGAAAAAGTAGCCATCTCTAAATCGCCAATATGCCCACAAATGCCTGCATTATGACATTCAACCCAAAAATTGTAAGCTAACTGAAGATTGTATCCCCTACAATTTTTCATCAGGCTTTTGATTTTATCCAAAATCTCCTGGGCAAGGCTAAGTTGATTATTGGCCCTCTTTCATTATCAGGTATCAAAGAATAGCCAAGCGATACCTCCTCCATTTCTATGACCATGATCAACTGGTATAGCATGATATATTTAGCGGTTATAATTTGATAGGATTCCAAGTTATCACCTACAATCATGTGAAAACACCATACCGATCAAACCAAACAAAGACAAAAAAAATGAAAAATAGAGAAAACCTAAAAGACATAAATTTAGACATTTCAATACATTATGCTGAGGCAAACCAATTCTAATGGAAAATATCAGCTGATAAAGAATTGCATTACCATGAAAATTGGATTTTTAGCCTTCAGCTTCAAGCCATTGTTCAACCAGTGCCCTCTCCTCTAATGTCTTGCCCAAAAGACAAGTCCCATGTTTTGCATATTTCTTAGCATAGCACATTATGATAGCCCTTGAATTTGTGCATATGCATCACACAAAAAATCACATAATCTACACCACCTAAACTAGGAATGTATATATACAATGATTATATCATATAGAAAGTGTTAATATGAGTATTTAAGAGTCATAAAAGCAATTGTAAGATGCAGTGAAAAGGCATGTCATACTTTAGATAGTGAGACAGGGTTTGCAATTTTTATGGAAGATAAAGACCCATCTTCATTGAAATTATATAATGCTTTGAGAGTTTATTTGGGAATATCATTACATTGTATTATGTGCAACATCTATCTACAGTGCCAAGCAAAAAATTGCTCAGGGCTAGCAGAAGCTAAACTCCCACCAAGATATTTGTAGAAACTCACTAAATTACAACAATTAATGTTTCTATCAAATCCATGGTGTGTCAAATTTTTTCAAAACTCACCAAGTTACAAAAATTAATGTTTCTATCATATTTCTAATATCATATTTGAAGGGAAAGGCCATAAAATGGTTCAAATATTTGAAGGAAAAGGCCATAGAATGGTTCAAAAGTTAGACTCTACATGAATTTCATATTAAGCGTAGTGGGGCATCATATTAAGCTTAGTTTGGCGTATCTTTAGAGATATGGTACATGTATTTATGTCTAATTGAGAATATGACTACAATCAAATGGGTTACTTCGAAACATGTCTTATTTCAACCTCATATTCAAAAGAAAACAAGATTACAGAGGTCAGTGGACTACCAGTTCTAACTTATATTCATTATTAAAAGGATTTTGTTTTTTATATTGATATCAATATACAATGATGCAAGAGCCATCCAAAAGCATATACTCATGCTTTAAAAACTAAGAGAAATATGATAAAAGCGAAAAAAATGCATCCTGTACATGTAATGTCTCTTTTCCTTAGATGGTTAGTCTCCCTCAACTCCCCCAATGTTCTCCTATGTGAACCATGAGTTTTCCATTCCCTCCAACTCAATATTCAACACATGATCCTATGACAAGAATTGACATTAAGAGCATCAGGATCATGCAAATGAGTTTATTACCCTAAAAATGCAGCTGGGCATTAAAAATGCTCAGAGGTAACTTGCATCTTTTACCTGGAGGAAAATATTTTGAAAAAAAACAAAGTGAGCTGGAAATAAAATTATATTACCATATCTTGGAGATAAGTTGCATATTTATAGTTTGTTAAAAGGACAGGGGGCCTTTATGAGTCCGTGAAAATCCTCGACTAAAATGGAATATGGTTTCACTTGAGTTGAAACAAATGAGAAAAAAAGAATGGTGGCGGTGTTGCTCTTGGGCTGAGTCAAAAGAAAAGAAAAGAATAGAACTTGATATGGCAACCACGTTTATGCTGTTGGATGAAAAGGCTTCCATCCTTTACCATAATTCACCCACTGAAATGCCTAATAATTCTGCAGATGAAGATAAATAAATTGCTAATGGAGTGGAGAGTGCCTGGGAACAGATGCACTGATTAGAAGCAAGCAAGGTGCCATTTCTGTGGACACGTTACCCATGGATTAACTGTGTTGTAGGGAATGAGAGTGAAGGGAACAACTATTAGCAGGTTGGCCGCCCAGTAATTCTGACTGTTATTCATCTTGATTGACACAGTTCCACCTTGCATCCAATAATCAATATTAAATGTGTTACAAATTTTAGACTAACGTGAAAAAGCTCATAACATCCTATTTATTTAAACCAATCATAGCATTTAAAATAATATATCTTATTTGTTTCCTTAAAAATCTTACTATTTTTTGTTATAAAAGTTTGGAATATGTTTTGACATGGAAATCTCTGTCTTCCTATTAGCCAGGGGAGCAAAGAGTAATTACAGTTTAAGTCCAACTGATTTCAATAGTCCCCTCCCTTCGAGACTAATACGATGGGTATTACAAATATGTGAAATAATAAAACTTTATGAAACATGTGATTTCATTTCAAAATAGAGATTTAAGAGGTGTAAGATAATTTAAATTTACCAAAATATAGTATTATAAATGAATTACTTCTAATTATACATACAAAATACAATAAAAAAATAATTATTATTTTCTCGATCAAACATATAGAGAAATATGGAAAATAGAATGATATTATATTGTTTGTATGTTATTGTAAATTTGTCTATAAAATATGGACAAACAAATGTGGACATAGAATTTTAATACCCATTGCACTAAATTTTGGAATAGAGCATAAAAATATGTCAATTTCATTCAAATGATCTTAACATCTTTTCAGGTTCTTATAAATGTTTTTATTAGATATTTTGTTGCATAAATTCTAATTTTATGAGCATGCTCGCTTCTTCTCTTTTGCTTCCTTACCTTAATTTTGTGTAGTATCACTCTTATCTTCAGAACTGAACTATTTTTATTTATTCAAATCACTAAGGAACAAAAAAAAATTGAGCCTTACACTATGAATTAAGTGGTTAGTGTCGACTAACTAAAACTTTAAAATGATAAAAAATGTTTACAAATATAAATTTCATAATTAAAAAAGTTGAATTTGTATATCAAGAACGCTGGACAATAAAATGCTAACAAGAAAATAAAAAATGCTTGAGTGTGTTTCATTATTATTCATCTTTCAAATGAACAATAATATTTATTTATTGAAAAGGTACTTCATATTTAAATTTAAAAATATTGTTGTACAAAATAAAAATAGTGAAAAGAGACAGAGGAATCCATCCAAAAAATTAAAAAAAAGAGAAAAAATATCATAATTGTATAAAGTCCGGATCAAAGTTGTATAAAATATCATAACATTGAGATAAAAAGGTAAAAAAAATAAGATAATGACTAACCCAAAAATCAAAAAAGATGATTTCAAACTTTAAAAATAAAAAAAAACCCATATTTTCATATTTAAACCAAATTAATTATAAATTAATAAATGCATCAATACTCATAAAAAGAATGACCATATGACCATTTTCCTATATCTAGAATAACAATTATAGAATTACAAATATTTTGCAATGGAAAAAAAGTTCACAAAGTATGAAGCTAAAAATGTTGGAATGTATTTGTAACAGTTAAATAATGTAATAATGATAGCTGTAGATAACATACCGAATATACTATACAATACAATAGTGACATAATTTGTTGATTAGGGTCAGCGAGGAGGACGGAATTGCGCACTTGGAGAGTGTAGTGTACACCACAATTCAAAGCTAGTGTTCAGGCTCATTATGTCCAGTAGAATAAAGCCCTTGGAGGTCATGATGAAACTCTTCATTAATAAACGATTCCAGAAACGAAGAGTGCACATATGAATTGGCAGTTCCCGTTGGAGTTGCAGGAATCGAATAAGGAAAACCGCAGAATGTTGCAATCGTTGGAGCCGCACAATTGGTATTGTTCAATTCGTTACAGCTGGCGGAAGGATGCACCATATCTGCCATTTCAGGAATCTCGTTAAAATTAGTGTGATTAGCATTATCATGATTACGAGGGCTTGGAGTTGGTCCATCCTGTGACTCAATGCTTTGTGTATTTACATTTTCAGATATTCTACTGCTGCTGCATTGGAGAATCTGCTGGTGCCTATCGCTATCTAATGGATTCCACCATATGTCCTCAGATTCGGATAGGGCCTGTGCGTGCGCGGATCTATGCCCTCTCTGATGAGCTTCTTGCTCAGGTGAGAGTTCCAGTAGTTTTTTATATCATTGTCCGTTCTTCCCGGCAGACGTCCAGCGATCAAAGACCACCTGACAACAAATGCAAAAAGAAAACATATATAAAATCATGCCGTTATAAACATTATATTTATGCTAGGGAAGATCCCGACTTCTAGATGTGTTCGAATTAGATTTCATATCAATTAACATTGAACTTATTTTAATCCCAAGATTATATTCCAATTTTAATATAAATATAAAATGTATTAAAAAATAAATATTATTAATATTTAAAAATAATTAAAAAAAATATATTAAAAAAAAACTAATTAAAAAAGATGGGAGATATTTTTGATTATCTTTTATTTTTATTATAATCATTAATAGAGTTATCAATTGGAACAATGTCTCCAAGATAAAGTCAAATAATATTGTTTGTAAAATAGATGGGACTTTTGGGTCGAATTGAGTGAAGCTATGAAATAAGTTTTGTAAAAACATATGTTTCTCAAGAATATATGTTTCTCATATAAGTGTGGACTGTTCGTATGCAATAATATTGATGATGATTTTGGAGTGTATTGAAAGTATTAAGACACGTTTACTAGTATGTTTCTTAATTATCTTGGTATTGTATTCATTATTGGTATAAAAATTTCCAAGCTTCTTATTCCCACTAAATTAGAAAGGGGATGGAAAAAAGGAGTTATGAATTATATTGGCTTAAAGTATCTTGAAAGATTTTTTCATCTAAGAGTAATTATCTTTTGAAAGAAGATATGCAAAGATTTCTAATCATAGTACTTAGAAAGATAGGTAAATTATCTATAATATCTTTATAAAAGAAATAATATTGCTCAATTAAAGCTATCTTTTAGAAATATAAATTATGTATGTTTTAGTTTTTTTGAATATATTATTGTATAAAAAATAATATTATTACAAATACAAAAATACAAAAGATATACAAATAAAATATATTAATGAAAATATAATATTATATATAAACTTTTATTATAAATTTATTTTTTTGTTATTTTTTTCACCGCTTCTTTGCTTTTTTATATATAACCATTGTTCTACTTTTCTTTCAGACTACTATTGCTACCATATTCAATTCTCTAAAAGGATTTTTTTGTCAAAAGATGAGTTGTCTTTTAGTCATTTCACTCATTTAATTTTATATTATCAACATTAATTTTGTACATGAAGTTAGATGATGGATAAAAATTTTAATAATTCTTCTTTCAAAAAGATGAGTTGACTTTTGGTTATTTTACCCATTTAATTTTATATTATTAACATTAATTTTATAGATGGAGTCAGATGATGAAGTTTTTAGATTTCGTCACTTTTTTAAAATGATAGAATTAGAGTAAATTAATGTGAGTAGGTTATGATTAATTTTTCAACACTCTCCATTAATATTGATATTGTTATCATCTTTATTCGAGCATGGTGCAGGCTTAGTTCTAAACAAAATTCTCTACATTTGAAGGCACTTTGGAGTTACCTATTTTGACACTCTAGGACTATCTGAATACTCTAGAGTTGTTTATGTTGTTTCTTTGAAGCCCATGAAATGGTTACTAACCCAATATTGAACACACACACACACACACACACACACACACACACACACACACACACACACACACACACACACACACACACACACACGTACTCTTTCTAGCATCATCAGTGCCTTCCAAATCACTATTTGTATATCCAACTAGCTCAAAATTATTTGATGCAATACACAAAAAAATTAATCTTTTGTGCCATTGACATATCTTAGTATCTTTTTTCCTACTTGCCAGGTGTGTTTATTTTCGAGTCTCTATAAATCTAGAGATTAAACTAATTTCATACATGATATCAGTTCTTATTATTGTCAAATACAATAAAATTTCTACCAAGCTCCTATATAGTGTTAGATCCACATTTTTGTTGCAATCTTATGTGTTTAACTTCAAACCTGTTGCTACCAGTATTGATGCATGTTTCTTATTCAACATTCGAAATGTCTTTAAATTTTCATTTTAATACTTTGCTTTAGATATAAAATTAACATAATCCATTTGTTTAACCTCAATTCCAATAAAATACTTCAAGAGTCCTAAATTTTTTAATCTCAAATTATTTTTTTTGGTTTCTATTTTAAACTCTTCATGAAAAATTTTCATTTATAGTAAAAATTAAATCATCTACTTATAAGAAAAAAATTAGAATTTCATCTTAATTAATTGCCTTGATGTAGATATTTGGTTCACTTCCACTCTTACTAAATATTTTTAGATTAGTAAATAAGAGTTTATGTAGTTATAACATGCCTTTGGTGCTTACTTGAGCCCATAAAGATTTTTATTTGTCTTGTACACATTGTTTTCATGACCTAAAATCTCATAGCCAAGTGGTTGTACCACATACACTTCTTGTCTAGTACATCATTTAGAAATACTGACTTAACATTCATCTAATGCACCTTCCACTTATGTTGAGTTGTTATTGCTAAGATAGTTCTCACAATTTTTATCCTTGTTACAAGAGAAAATATTTCATTGTAATCTCATCCAATCCATTGCTTCCATCATTTGAAAACTAGCCTTACCTTGTGTCTTTCAATCTTTCCTTCTATGGTGGTTTTGGTTTTGTAAACCCACTTGACACCAATGACCCGATTTCCTACTAGAATGTTTACTAACTCTTATGTCTGATTTTTTTCTCAATGGCTTGCATTTCCTCATCCATGGCTTCACACCATTTTATGTTCTTAATTGCTTCTTAAAAGTGAATACAAATAGAATATGAAAATAAAGAAAAATTAATAGTATTATTATCATTGTCTTTATACCTTGATTACTCATAAATCTATTGTAGGGTCCTTGTATTTCCTAAGTGTTTCCTTGAAGATGATGAAGGAATCATTTGAGTTATTCCTTGTGATCCATTAGGGTTTTTTCTACTTGATGAATCATTTATTTGTAAGATATGACTTTGATTAGGTGTAGAAGTGGATGACTTGTTCATTCACTTTCAAGTATGGATCCACTAATCCTTGTTGGTTATTTTTTTTTTCATCTTTATCATCCCATGCTGCATCTTCTATGAATTCAACATATTTGATAATTTTAAATTACTTTAAGCTTTTGATTTCTTGGTATATATTAGATGAAGATGAATTTTTCTCATTTTTCATCCTAATAAATTCTTATTTGATTAGGCAAATGTGCATATGCCACACACACAAAAAATATTAAGTGTTCAACATTGGGCTTTCTGTTACTCCATGCCTCTTGAAGAATCATGTCATGAACACTTTTTACGGGACATCTATTTATAAAATAAGTTGTCATTATTTTCTTAATATTGGTAAAGTGATTTTTTTTGAAAGACACCCTACCCTTTTAAAATGGAGATAAAAATATACAATGATCACCCAACAAAGCTCCTCTTCTAGCAGAAAAAGAAACAAGCTCCAAAAATGTTGACACAACACTGCAAACATGTTGTGAAACCTTTAAAAGAGCCACAAAACATGGTCATATAAAACCAGATATAAAAATAATGCCTACAAATAATAACAAAAATCAGCTCAACACAATGACAACACAAAAGCAATAACAGTCATAAAAAAGTGAAAAATACAAAAAACAACTAAGACCCTTCATTACCAATTTATTTTTTGCAATGTGATGGTCATATTCATTGGTTTTAACTCCTTCTTTCCTTTTCCTTTCCTTTTGTTACTCACCATTGTCCATTGACCTCCTTCCCTTGAGTCACACATGATAGGAATGGAGAGTTCAAGAGCATCACCTAGTTTAGAATTCAATAATGGAATCATGGCTAATAGACCTTCACCTACTAACTTGGACTTTAATGGATTTTGGTCCAACAAAAATTCATTAGGTTTGCATGTAGTATTTTTTTGGATTCCTTGGCCACAATCTCCCCACATGGAGCTACTTTCATAAGGGTTTCTAGGATGATATTTGGTACTTCACTTTTATCTTCACTTTCAACAACAAATCTAACTATTATATGTTCTAAACTTGCATCCTTCCACCAGGTATTTCCTTTCTTTATCTTGATTCTTGAACAATTATTAACTAAATAACTAGTTTGAAAACATATGCAACATCTAGAAGGTAAACATTCATAATCAATAAGTTAAACCCAAGTTTTATTCCTCATAATCAGATCCACCTAAGCTAGAAGCTCTTAAGTAACATCTACATTTACCATGATTTAGACATAATTAGAATGTGCCCTTTATTCTATGATGGGGTCCTCATGCCAAAATTTTCCAATAGAATTACCTATGGTTTTAAAAATACTCTGGTTACAAAACTGAAGAGGTAGGTTTAGAATCCATAGCCAAATCAATTTTATATTAAAATTTTTAGTATGGGGGTTCAATCCAGGATTCCAGGGTTTATCCAAAAGCATATACTTCTCCTCCCAAGAAAAATAACATTCATTGAAAACAAAAACAAAAATCTTTATCATATTCAAAAAATAGTATGAAAATACCTCTAGCACAATGTTTGATTTTGATCTTAACTTCTACCAGCACTTGCCAGTGACCTGTGATCCATCCATGGAGGTTAGGGAGTGTAGGTCAAAAACCATTATATTTAAAAATCATTTCATTCGAATAGATCCACTCTTCCTTACCAAGAATCACCTTCAATGCCATCTCATATAAAATAATATCCTGCTTAACTTTAGTAGGGGTTAAAGGCTTAGTAAGTCCAAATCTAGAGATCACTGAAACATAGGAGGGTCTACTCCCTTTTTACTCCATAGATGTTGCCACCACTTCCAAAAAAATTGGATTGTGGTTTGCATCCCCAAATGCCTCCATTAGCTTAGGGTTATGACCTACATTGTGACCGTTCTTCTCCTTTGGGAGTACAACCTGCACAACTTAAGGTTTCTAATCTCTGTACACTTCTAACAATTCTATTTGAATGACATAACCTTCACCCCTATTATGGTAAATAAATTGTCATTGTTACTAATTTAGTGAAATATTCATTTGACAATCTCTTGGCCTTCATAATTTTTGTTTCCATCTCTTCAATAGTTATATTATTCCTTTTGGTTACACTATTTTTCCATGGTGTGTACCTTGTATTAAACTATTTCTTGATCCCATTATCCTTAGAAAAGCTCAAGAAATCCTTTGAAATATATTTCTCCCCCTCTATATGTTCTTAGGATCTTTATATAGTGACCACTTTGTATTTCAACCATGGCCTTGTATTTTCTAAACATATCAAATGTTTCATATTTATGATTTAAGAAGTAGACCCATTTTTTTTTTGAAATCATCTATACTTTTTTTAAAATATTTACTTTTGAATAAAGAGATAGTTTTCATGGTGTTGGTGTAGGATATTCATTATTCCATTTACTTATTAAATGGATAATTCATACGCATGTAGCTTCAAATTACTTAGGTGTGATAAGAGGTTAAGTGGGTGAGAGGGTGAGTTTTACCTAGAGTTCCACCTAGAGTTCAACTGAGTACCACTATGAGTTCTCTAATGAGTTTCACAGTGAGTTACACTTAGTCTAACTATGAGTTCTCTAGTGATTTAACTCCCTCTACTCCTTTATATTCCTCTTCACGAAGCTATTGTAATTGAGCAGTAAGGTAGATAATTGGTAAGCAAGGCAATTAAATACATCAGGTAATTGTTGCACATCTTCTTGTTCATTTTTTACTACAAGCAGGGTCATTATCATTTCAGAATACTTGTGTGCTCACTCTATCAGAAGATCACCTACTGGACTATTTTGGCATGCTATCAGTGCTTTAGATTTTGGTAATGAACATCAAGTTTATCTGTTTGATTTCTATTCTATATTCTTTGAATTTTCAAAGAAGGATATGCATATTGTCTGTATTTGCATTTGGCTATAAGGTTCTAATGTAGATTTGAACGTCTTGATCGAGTGGAAATGCCCTGTTCACCATCCATCTATCAAATTGGAGTTGAAGATGCATTTACTTTGAACACTTCCTTTTCATAATCTTGCAATTGTTTAAGTATAGCTGAGGTCAAGTTAATCGAGGGCCTTCAATCCTTTACCCACTTATAGCTTTTAGAAAGTCTCCATCCCTTGTATTGCATCAAATAGGCAATTACAAATAGTAGCAGATCTATTTTGTCATGACATTCAGTGTACAAGTACTTGAACCTTGTATTTATTGCATTGTACAATGAAGTCAACAACATCTGTTAATATTTAATATTCATAACATTATTAATTGTTAATAGGTTTAAATATTTTAAACCTATTATAGCATACTAGTTTATTTGTTATTATCAGGGAATGCATTCCTATAAAGTTTGTTGTTTCCTGTGACTATTCTAGGTCATTATATCTTTTGTTATAGGAAGTGGTTGTGCTATCTTACTAGCTATATAATAGCCAATTGTATTGTATTGAATTAATATATAAAAAATAATATTATTACTTTGTGTTTAATCTATTTTTCTGGTACTCAGCTCTCCAATTTACCAATAGTGGTATCAGAGCAGTTTCTGATCCTTAGTACTATGGAAGTATAATTATTTTTAAGGGGTATTTGTATTGTGCTTCACCCGACTCATGATCCCAGACAAAGCTCGGCTTGCTCAGAACCGACAATATTGTATTGCACTACAACTGCATTGAAAATCAACCAATACAGCTTGGATTTTTCATTAATGTTCATTTGATCGTCATTCATTATTGACAGCGATCTGAATTTTTGGCTCATCATTATCAATGATAAGAAGATATTCAAGTATTTTCTCAGTGATCCAGATTGTTGAGACCAGATTGTTATCAAAAGACGCAACTATCATCAACATGGTTATGGATTAATCTGCAGATCCGTAATTGTGAATAGAAAGCTTGGTCAAAATAGAAAACTTGATCGAAACAGAAAGATTCATTATTTTATAGCCCGACTGGAAGCTCCTACGCAGTCTGCATGTCAATCTAGCTGTCAAGAATCTTTTTGCTTAGTTTGACATTTTCCACAGAAAGTTGTCTGAACCGAAAAAGATTGGGAAATTTCATTGGCAGATTTTGTGTGTATTTTGTTGTGAATTCAAGTGGCGATCTGTCAATTTGAAAAAAGTAGCACCATCTCCAGCCATCGTGCCATTCTGAGACAAGTTCAGATCGGTCGTTGTTTTCACAAAACAAGCACACACGAACATTTGTATGGATGCATCTCTCTCTGCAAGGTCCATGTGATGTTCTATTTTTCTCCAAAACCATGCGTGCAGATTTCAAACACAGAGTTATATTTGATTGAAATTATTGCATTCCAAGCAGATTTGTCATGACATTTCTAGCCGTCGTAGACTTGGCTCTCGGAGACGTTTGCAAGCTCGTGATCTACTCACATACAACGCTATCCACCTCACCACATGGATTTGCCTTGGTCAACTATCTTCCACAGCGAGCTTTCATTAGGGATTCGTATCAAGTATATTAATATGTAGCTTCTTTTTAGTCATGATTATAGTGTCTTTTTGGTCAATATCTAATTATAGGGTTTATGCTTATTTAAGTCGATTTGTTTTTAGCCTAAAGAAAAGTCTTAACCTAAGTTAGGTGAAAATCATTTTAAAGTTTTTAGTTTTAGTCATTATAAAAGTTATGTCTTTTAGAAATAGAAATTCATTTTATGCCCCTAAAAAAAAAAAATTATTAAGTTTTTGGTTATTTATGTCAAAATTAAAATGTGTTAGATTTTGTTAAAAAGTTGAAGTCTTTTTAAGTTAATAATAGAATCGTCATGTTTTAAAATTGTAAAAAATATTAAAAAATTTGGATGCAATATCATTTGTACGCGATTTTCTTATTGTGGGGGGGCTTTCTCTTGAAAAATTTATGTACATGAGCTCCATCAACACATGCTAATATCATTGATTGAGTACGCAGTATATTTACTGGAGGTTGGAGGATACACAAAGGCTAGAGGAAAATTGACATCCTCTCATGAGTCACCTACGATGGGGTCACATCATTACTATGGTGATATTTTTCAGTGTGTTTATTTTATATTCTACAGTGTAGTTTTCAATTAAACACTGAGCATTATTTTTCAGTTTGGTACCTCCTGATGAACATTGTGGGGAACATAATTAATAAAGTAGCGCTTGGTTCTTAGAATAGGGTGTATGGAAATCTAAGAAACCACCGAAGTGTATAAAATAGTTGAGACCTCCTATCACCTTCAAGTTTGTGGTCAACCTGCAAACAAAAATCCATAGGGGTTCATGGTAATCTGGGAAACCATCGAAGGTGTTAAGTAGAGAGATGTACTCCTGTCACTTCCAGGTTTGTGATAATCTTACAAAGAAAAACCATGGTGTCACCAAGACCTTAAAACCACAAAGATGGCGTGCCATCTCAAACGTAAGCAGGTTACACAGAGAGTATAAAGACTTTTTTACCGTGTTTGAATTAACGAGGTGCTAGGAATTAATAATGTTAAGGGGGTGAATGTCAGGATTTAATATTCATAACATTATTAATTTTTATATAGGTTTAAATATTTTAAACCTATTATATCATATTAGTTTATTTGTTATTATCATGAAATGTATTCCTGTAAGTTTGTTGTTACCCATGACTATTCCAGGTCATTAGATCCTATGTTATAGGAAGTGGTTGTGTTATCATATTGGGTATATAATATCCAATTGTATTGTATTGAATTACTATTAAAAAAATAGTATTATTACTATGTGTTTAATTTATTTTTCTGGTATTTGGCTCTCTAATTTTCTAACAACCTCATTGAAAGAATGACCCATGGCTTGCTACATCATTGCTCATCGTGCTCTCTACCTAATCTATAGACCTCATAAATTTCTAATGGCATACATGTGGTGCTCTATCTAATATTTTTTGAAGCCTCTTCAACTTGGTATGATGCCACTTTAGTTGGTTAGATGCTTTTACAGTTTGGCATTTTGAGGTAGAAGTTTCATAGCGGCCCTGCTTATCTTCCATCGACAACTCTCTTCTCTGATTTTGTTCATGACTTGTTGATTTGAATGGTAACCACTAGGTGATCTTATGGTAGAGTGAACACATAGTTATTTTGTAATAAAGATGATCTTGATTATATTCAGAAACATACAAGAGGATGTGCAATAATTACTTGATATATTAGACTGCTTTACTTACCAATTATCTACTCTAATCTGATACCATCTCAGAATAGGCCAGTAAATGATCTTCTATTAGAGTGAGTACACAAGATACTTACTTTGCCCATAACATGGAATTTGTCATTGTTTCCCATATTAACTTCATATTTTAATGATTTATCTATGCTATTAAACATTCATTTGTTCTTACTCATGTGGTTATTGTAACTACTACCTAAATACCATAATTCATGATTGTTTTGAACAACTGTGTTGAAAGTGATAAAAAAACACCATTTTCAGCTTCCTTTCTTTTGAAGAAAATGTATTTTGTCTATTCATATCATATTCATTTTTTCCTATATTCACTTGCATAAAGTCTGACTGTTTTACAATAATGACATTGGTTATTAGATTTATCATACCTTTATGAAAAACCTCCTCAAAAAGTGTTGTTTCCTCTTATTCTTCCTTGTGATCTTAAATGGTTGTGCCTTCCTCCTTTATGATCATTGTAATCTTATTCTTCCTCTATTATTGACTCCTCTCCCCTGCCTCTCATAGAAACATGATTTAAAAGCTTGTTCAAGAGAAAAGAATGATATCCTATGTAGCCTATGTTCATGGGTTTGCAATGAACCCATCAACTCATCAATAGTAATTTAAAAAAAAAGTAATTAGACTCTTCTCTTTCTACCACAATATCTAATCAAACCTCATAAGAAGACTCCTTAGGTTCTTATCTATTATCCTATGGTCCTTTATAACATTTCCATTGGTCTTGATTTGATTATCTGTGCCCATAGTTTTAGTAAAAAAATCATAAATATATTTATATTCCCTCATTTGTAAGGTTGCAAAACCTCTCCTTAATCACTGTAGCTTAACTATCTTTACCTTGTCACTTTCCTCATATGTATTTTCCAAGATAGCTCATGTTTGTTTGGATCTAGTAGTTGCTACTATCCTTGGGAAGATGGAAGCACATAGTGCCAATTGAATGCAACTCAAAAATTTTGCATCTTTCTTCCTATTTTTATTTACTTGTGTCAGAGTATTAAGTCCAATGTGGTCAACTAGCTCTGTATATCCTCCTCCAACTAACTCCTACAACTCATAAGAGTAAAAATATTGTATTCATTTTGATTAATCAGACATCAAATTTTTTTCCATCAAACATTAATGGTTATTCCTATGAGTTGCTACTACTAAACCCCATGATCAAACAAATAAAAAAACTTGATTCTAATACTAATTTGTTAGAAGTATAAAATATATATATTTTTTGTTTTCCTTAAAAATATTGTTGTGCACAAAAATAATACTATTACAAATACAAAAGATACACAACAAATAATATAAAAAGCATGTATATTGATGAAAATATACTATTATATTTGAATTTTTAATCTAAATTCTCTTTCTAACAATGAACACACTATTTTTTATTTTGTCACTTTACTTTTCCTTTAATATGATTATTGTTCTGATTTTCTCTAAGATCGTTGCTACTACCATATTCAATTTTCTTTTCCAGAAGAATGTTTTTTTCAAAGAGATTAGTCGTTTCACACATGTAATTTTATACAAAAGATGAGATGAGTTATCTTTTAGTCAATTCACCCATTTAATTTTATAGAATCAACATTTAATTTTGTATAGTAAGATGATGGATGAAGTTTTCAGATTCGATAGAGATTTTGAAATGAAAGAATGAAAAATTAATAATGAATATGTCAAGATTACTTTTTCCAATAATACCTTCCTCCGATTTCATAATAGATTCGACAGTGAAAACTGAACTGCTCTTTATTCCCAGTTTCATGGATTGTACGTAACCTACAAATTCAGTATTCACAAGAAATATGGTGGACAGTGTCAATCCTAAGCTGACGAGCTACATCTTCAATTAACCCAAACGAATTTTCAACCCATGAGACTTAATGTTGTTGAGAGTATTTTCCACAGCGCCGTAGATAATACGAACCGCCAACAAACAGGTTTTTCATTTTATGCACAGCGCAGTCAGCAGCGAGGGCGTTACAGTGGCAAGTAGGAGGTCGAATCAGGGCAGAAACGGGAGCCCGTTTCTGTTTTTTAAAAATATCGTTCTTGGACAAATATCAAAAGCGATGTAACTTCTTCATTCACTTTTTAATTTTGTTTCATCACAAATATCACAAATATGTTTTATCTTACTTTCGGAAGAAAAGGCCGACCTGTTTCCGAGAAGGCGATGCAACGTGAGGATTAAATCTTCTTCGTCCGGCATAATATCTCCCCGTTTAACGTCGGGTCGAAGGTAATTCATCCATCGCAATCGACAACTCTTTCCACATCGAAGAAGACCTGCATGCAATGGAACCCTAAGAAATACTCATAAAACAAACCCTAACCCTTGAATGAATGATGGTGTCTAATGAGACAAACCTGCTTTCTTGGAAAGACTTCTCCAGTGGCCTTCACCATGGATTTGGATGGAGTTTATTAAAAGAAGATCCTCCTCTGGCGTCCAGGGACGTCTGTTCATTCCAACTTTCCTACAGCTGGGAGTTCGTCCCATGTATACCTATTCGCAGAGGTAGCGATGTCTTATTTCCCTTTCCAATCCGATTTATACAATTTCAAATGCATCAAACCTGTAAACGACTGTAAAACCTCTTACAGATTGCCTACTGAATCTTAATTATTTTTTTATCGCAATGACCAATACGAGCTAAAACTGAGGGTTATTATATACAGAGCTCAAACCAAAAAGGAGATCTAACCTTATCGATTCTTGGTGGAGGCTTTTGTAAAACATTATCGCGATCAGGTCTAACACTTGCCGTCTTAAAATTTTCTGCCTTCCAAAATCACGTTGAGTCTATTGTCTTCAGTGGGGAGGAGTGTGAGGCATGGAGTACGTCAATAGACATGAAAAGCCTTGGTGCATGAGTTTCGTACGCAAACACTTCCAAGATCGCAATCAGTCTGCAACCATACCGAGTCAGACTTCCCCAACTATCGGTCTGGGCCCTACAAATTGACGGTCACGTGTTTTTGACGAACGTTATAGCCTTTTCGTTCTTCCTAATGTTATAGAGGTTAACATATTAAGTTGTATAAATTTTTATTATTGGAATGTTTCAGAATATTTATTAATAAAAAAGAGTTGAAGGTTATATAATGAAGTAATTAGTACGTATGTATTGTTCAGATTTTATTTCAGAAGAAATAATCGGTTTAAAATAGAAAACCTAAAAATATAATAAATATAAATAATTTTAAAAGATTTTATATTGGTCAAGTGAAATTAAGTGAAAGAACTACTCTCACAACTCCCTTATCAACTAGAGAAAGTTAGACAAGTGAAACGAATAACAAACCCTCAAAACCAAACCCTAAATGGTAATGGCAAGCTAAGGGGAGGCAACAAAAAAGCATAGTTGACATGCCATTGAAACATAGTCATAGATGGAAATAGGATAAGTTGTTGAAATTGTCACTCCACATGATAGTAGAACCAGTGAAAACATTGCCAACGTCACCGAATAACTGGATATCGCAAGGAAACGTCCAAAAAAAACACAAAGGTAAAAGACAATGAAAACCGTCACCATCATCCCGCCACCACTGTCGGCTATGACCTCAACAAACTCCATCCGCGAACAATGCCAGCGATGACTCAAAGTAGGTCGTCCACCATGACACACCACTATAGGCATATTAAAGTGAGTTGGGCCAACAAACAATAGTCAACACAAAATCTATGTAATTCTCCGGAGGAGCCATGACTCCCTGGCTCTTCTTCCCTAATACGCAACACCCCATAGCCACGCTCTCATAGAACAAACCCTAAAACTAAGGTTTTGACAGAAAGAGGGAGGACAAGCACCTCCTCCATCTCCATCTCTGTGAACTTTTACATATATTCAATACCCTTTGGTGATATATATATATGTGTGTGTGTGTGTGTGTGCATGTGTGCATACGTGTGTATGTATGTGTGGATGAATAATAAATTTTTAATAAAAAATAGTAATTTTAAATTGTTTTAAAATATTTTAAAAGTACTATATATAAATTTTTAATTAGTGGTCATAGTTAATTTGAAATCCAAACTTGATTGTTCTTATTTTTAATATTTACAGGCATCGATTGATTAAATTTGAATTGAATTGAATTATTTTAATTATGTCTACGAGACCTAACTATTTATAGGACCATAATTTGTTACAGTTGTCTCAATCACATAATGACGAATAATTGCAGGGCGACTTGCTTCTTTAATAAGGTTTTCCATTCTATTAGTTTGTGTCAACATCTTCCCTATCTCAACACTATTTTTCTCATCTCTTTGAATGGCCCCAATGTGGTGTCTACTCTCAATGATTTTGTGTACTTGACTTGAATGTCATTTTAGGTTGGGTATTCTAGGATGAAGAAATTCTATGCTTTTATTATCCTTATTGTGCTCAAAAAATATATCTTTTGTTCCCATTCTTCCTTAGAGATCACCCTTCTACCTATCTCACATCTAAGCTTATGGGAACTAATTCTTATTTGAGCTATGACATTAATGGATTTTCATGAATTATAATAATTGTTCTATCAAAATTTTATTTTTTCATAATTGATGATGCCGATGATTTCTCTTGAGAAAAATTGTGTTAGGGACAACCTCACAAAATTTGGCAAGATACAATTTATCTAATTTGGTAGTTCTTATTTCAGTGACATAAGATGTATCAATGCTTCCATCAACTTGAAATTAAAATTCCCCATGTCACAAATTTGTGTCATCTAACTTTCCTAATGTATATTTTGTGTCAAGAAGTGAAAAGTGAAAAAGACTATTTGATCCAGGGATTGATTGTACCAATATCCTAAAAAATGAGGCATCATGCAAAATTTGACACAAACCTTTCATGCATTTTTTGATAATCTTAAAGAAATTGCATCAAAATTTATGTCAACCAATATTATAGGTAGAAAAAAAATTCTCGTCATCTGTTTGGCGTGATTGTGTGTCTTTGTATTAATGCAAATTTGATATGAACCGTGCATAGATACAAATTAAAAAAAATTATTTTATTTTCAATGGAAACTTAAATATTGAAACACTAAGCAGGAATTGGATATTTAAGACTTTAACATATAAAAGGAAGGATTTTACTACTTAAAGATTTTGGAATGGGATAAAAATATGCTAGCAAAAGTGAAATGATGAGTTTGTTATTGTATTTGATGAAACCTTGCCATTTGGTTGTAGGTTGAAGATGTTGTAAGGACGGGAATTACTTATTTCTTGCTATTAATTTTCAAACTTTTTGAACTACTGACAAAAAAACATCATATTATGTGGGTATAATTGCATGGATACATAGAGCAAAGGAGGAAGGTGGGTAATATGACTTGAACTTATGATATAATTATTCGTGGTGAGTGATGTGACTCAAATTTATAATTTTATTTGTGTATAAAGGTATTCAAGACACTCACAATAAGAGAATATGTTGTCTAGGTTGCATTTGGTCCATGCTTATGCGTCCCCAGACCTCTAGACATTAATATGTTGATAAAATTATTTTTTGAAAGCAAATCTGCAATAGTTCTATGTAATGCCTTCTTATATATTTAGATTGAGATTGGAGGTGGAAAGTATTGGTATTAAAATGTTTGAAATTTATTGGTTGCATTTAAAAAACACAATCATGACATCTATTATCATTTAATCTAATTCATTTCTTTGAATTGTATGAGATTAACTTAACACTAAAATCACAAGAAAAAATAGTATCATGATTCATGAAAAGAATGAAACCCACTATGATAAAAATTCTGAAACTGTTATTAATATGCTCAATCAATTATAGATTCTTTCAAACACAATATGCTAACGAAGGTTAGGAAATTATTACTACACATATCCTTGATTGGGAATAATACAAATTATCAATATTAGAAAATGTGCAGAGGTATCTTGTGCATACCCTTGACCAAAAACATAAAATTCAAACATTCTGTGGAAACTTAAAAATTTGATGCAATTTAAAGAGGTCACCTTTGACCAAAAAAATTACCAGCTGTAACATAAATTGCATCAACGAAGCACTTTTTCAATTTTCATAATATTTTTTTTCAAAAAATTCAAACTTAATATATTCATTTTTGCAAGTGTTTATGGACTCAACTTCTTGATTATGAAGGACTGCCTTTTCGATATCATAAATGCTTTTATAGAACCACTTGACCACAGATTATAATTGCTCCAAAAGAAAGAGAGAAACATCTTGGGAAAGGATGCCCCTCCTAATCTTCTTACTGTGATTGGAGATGTTCTCGCGAGTGATGCTTCAGATTCGGCTTCGCACTCAAACGCCCCTGTTACTTCAATGAGAATTGTAGCATAATCTTCCCGGAAGCCCATGTTTCTGAGCTTTTGGCCTCTGTCATTAGCATGCCGAACTGGGTTTCTATGGATTTGGCGAATTATAATTCCAAGGATAGGAACCTAGATGGGTCTGAAGTTGTGATGTATTTAAATCCCTTGATTTTAGTGACTGAAAATTTTGAATATATTCTGGAAGAGGCCTTTGCGGATCCACAGGGTTCGGTAACAAAAGGTATAGGAGTCTCAGTTGACTGCAATCGACCCATTGACTCATTCGAAGTTGCTATCCATTTCTGTCCAGAGTTAGCGGATGGTGAAAAGGATGATTGGTTTGTTGCGTGAACTAAAAGAAAAGGAAGTTAGAAAAAGGCTTCAGAACCGTCCAACATGATCCTTCGCTCCCAAGATAGGGGCGAAGGAACTTTGATTTGTTAACTCACTTTCTTTGGCATCGGCTGGTTATGACTGATTGATGGATTGTCCTCTGTTTCTGATTACTGATGGATTGTTGGCAGTTCCCGTGTTCTGTGGGATGTGTTTTTATGGTCCTGTTTGTTGGCAACAATATGTTTGTAGGCTGGTCTGTTAGTTAGCAGTTTGTTTGCTGCTTGTTTGTTATTTTGTCCCTTGTTTTCTAAGGAGACAAACCTATACGCAGCTGGGATTTTTTTCCATCCCAATCCCACTTTCCTACAAACTTGTATACAATTTTCAAATGGATAAAACGTGTAAATAACCCAGACGATCTAATGTTTTCAATGTTTTTCTATATTATAGTTAATATTTTCAATTCTTTGTAAATGCTTGCAGATTAAGATATTAAGTTGTACAATTTTTCAATATTATATGGTTCAATATATATATTAATATACATATTTTAGATAAATTTATGTAAAATATACTCATAGATATCATTTTCGAGGTATTCACAATTCAATATGATATAGAAGCTTCGAGAATAATACCTACCGTATATTTTACATAAATTTATCTAAGATATGTATGCTAGTTTAAATATTAAAATATAATATTTTAAAAAATAAAACTAAAATAAAATTTTACCGAAAATAAACATTAATAAATTAGTTATTCCATCTTATGAAATTAATTAATAAATCAAGAAGAAACAAATATTTTCGATACATAGATGAATAATTAATTATATGTATGAATATCTAAAACAAAAATTACCAATAATTAAAAATAAAAATTAGATACTTCCATCAAGCAAAATAATCATCTAAAATATTTTTGATACATTGATGAAAATAATTTACCGAACGCAAAGCATAGCACAATAGAGAAGAGTCAGAGGAAAATATTTTCTTATTTGAATTATAAGCCATAAGATCTTGATAAGGTTTTCCCAGCTTTACATTTTATTTATTTTAGATTTTTTTTTACCACTAGGTTACGTAGTTCCTCTATAATTATTAAAATCTACAGGGAGTTTTAGAATATTATGGTTTTCTTTTAAGTACATATATGTCATTTTTGTTCAATCCTGTAGCTTTGCCCCTCTTTTCCACCCATCTCTGCAGGCAAAGGAGGCCTCCTTTGCGTCTTATTTCTATTGTGGTGAATGTTTTTAACACTATAATTCAATGCACAACAACTCTAAGATGCAGTATGGTTGTGTGGGCGCCTAATATCTATTCAATTTTTAGTACTTCAAAAGCATAATATGTATTGTGGGTTCTGTTTCAGTTGAAGGGATCCTATGCTCACGTTTCCTTACAGCACAAAATTGTGAATTAAGATAAGGTGCGCCAAATTTATGTGGTAAGAGATACATTTTAATCTTGTATATAATTTAAGTAGTCAAATTAAGATGCTAGGGATAAATAATATTAAATTTATTATTATTATTTATTACTAGGAAAGGGTGCTACAGCTATTCCAAGAAAGATGTCAACTAAGGCGCCATACCATTGGACATCAAATTCTGAACAATTAAAAGATGTTTTCTTTCTAAAAATTTCATCTGGAATTTATAAATTGACTAGGTAAAGAGAGAAAAGTATGCATATTGGTGCGGAGATAAACCAGGGGCCATACTACCAAAAATATTTCAGGGACATGCAAAATATAAATGGAGAACAATCAAAATTGAAATAAGTAGATTTTGTACATAAATAATAACTAATATATATATGATTTTTGTATACATACTAGAAATATTATAAATTTGAATTAAAAATTTACAAATATGTTTTTGATTCTTCTTTGTTGTACATCTATCTTACGATTTGATGTTTTTCTTGTTTAAATTGGTGTGTGTGTGTGTGTGTGTGTATATATATATATATATATATATATATATGTTTCATTTTTAAAAATGGTATATTGGTTCATATTCAAAAATTTGGCTTCTAATTAATTATTAATTACATTCTTTCACCCCTTTTCATGTTAATTTTTTTAATTAATTAAGGGAGGAGAGAGGGTGAAAGGGTATAATGACATGCGTAGGTTGGCAATTAATTAATTGGACGTTGACTTAATTAATTAAAAAAATTAACATGAAAAAGTATGAAAGAATGTAATTAATAATTAATTAGAAGCCAAATTTTTGAATATGAACCAATATACCATTTTTTAAAATGAAACACACATATATATATACATATATATATATATATACATATATATATATATACATATATATATATACATATATATATATACATATATATACATATATATATATACATATACATATATACATATACATATATACATATACATATATACATATACATATACATATATACATATACATATATACATATACATATACATATATACATATACATATATACATATACATATATACATATATATATATATGTGTGTGTGTGTGTGTGTTTCATTTTTAAAAATGGTATATTGGTTCATATTCAAAAATTTGGCTTCTAATTAATTATTAATTACATTCTTTCACACCTTTTCATGTTAATTTTTTTAATTAATTAAGTCAACGTCCAATTAATTAATTGCCAACCCACTCATGTCATTATACCCTCTCACCCTCTCTCCTCCCTGAATGCTACTATAGGGAACACCTATCAGTGTAATGAAATAAATATATTTTTAATTATTTTGATAAATAAAAATAATTTTTTTACTAGTTTTAAATTGTTTTAAGGGAATTTAAAGTATTAACTATCAACAAGTTTTCAACCAATGGGTATAGTTAATTTAAAGGTCTAAATTTGATTGTTTTCAATATTAACATTTGCATGTATTAATTGATCAAATTTGATTTAAATTTCTTGTTTAAATCATATTTATGAGATCCAACAGTTTATGTGACCATAATTTATTACAACTGTCTCAACCACTTGATGGTGAATAAATTGAAGAAAGATTTACTTATTTAAGAAGGTTTTTCTTTCTATTGATTTCTATGAGCATCTTATCTCTCCCAGCACTTTTATTTTCATATCTTTGAATGGCCGCAATGTGGTGTCTAATCTCAATGTTTCCATGTACTTAATTCAAATGCCATTGTAGGCTAGGCATTCTAGGATGAAATGCTTATTTTTTTTACTACGCTTGTTGTTGTCAACAAACATATCCTTTGTTTATATTCTTCCTTAGGGGTCACTTGATTGTCTATCTCACATCTAGTCTTGTGGAAATTGGTTATTAAATGAGTTATGAAATTACTATATTTTCATGAATTTACAACAATTTTTCTATCAATTTTTTATTTTTTCACAATCACTAACACAAACAATTTCTTTTGATGCAAATTGTGATAGAGACAACCACACAAAATTTGGCAAGAGAAAACTTCTCTAATTTGATAATTCTTCCTTCAATGACATAAGATGTATTAATGTTTTCGTCAACAACATGTAATTAAATGCTTCTAAATCATAGCTTTGTGTCATTTTATTTTCCTAACTTGAATTTTGTGTCGACAAGTGAAAAATACTATTTGATTAAGGTATTGACCATATCAACGTCTAAAAAAAATGAGGCATGATGAAAAATGTGTCACATATATTTCTCACAGTTTTTGATAATAAATCTCTCCAAAATTTTGACGTAGCTATTAAATAAGTTGCATCATAATTTGTGTCAAACCATACCATATGTTAGAAAAGTAAAATCTCATCAATTTATCAGTGTGATTATTTGTCTATGGATTAATAAAATTTTGATATGAACTGTCCATAAATACAAATCAAACATTTTGATTTTTTTTTCTAGAAATTCATTTATTGAAATACTAATTAGGAATTAGATATTTGATACTTTCATAGTCAAAATGAAGGATCTTACTACTTAGGGATATCATAATAACATAACAATATTTTTGCAAAATTGAAATGATAAGTTTGTCATTGAATTTGGTGAAACCGTGCTATTCGATTGCATGTTGAAGACGTTCCAAGGAAATGGGCTATTTATTTTTTATTTTTAATCTTTAAACTTTTTGAACTAGTGGAAAAAATATATTGTGTTATGCATGGATGATGGCATGAACAGAAAGAGCAGAGTAGGATGGTGGGTAATGTGACTTAAAATCATGATATATTTATTTGTGATGAGTAATGTGACTAAAAATTATTATTTTATTTCTATGCAGAGGTAATTGAGACACCCACAATAAGGGCACAAGTTTGTTAGGTTGTATTTGGTCAATTCATATGCCACTTTATCAAACTTTCGCGCATCAATATATTGATAAAATTATTTTTAAAAAGTATCTTTGAAATAGTTATATGTGATGCCTTCTTATAAGTTTTTATTGATATTGGAGGTGAAAGACATTAATAGTTATTAAAAAAAAATTTAATTAAAAATAGTCCCTCTAAAAAAAATGTAAAATATGAAATAAAACATGAAATTAATACAAATCACTAAAAAAATAACATCCTTTTTTTAAAATAATATAAAATATAATAATAATTATTTATTATATAAAACTTACTAAAACCTTATTTATTTTATAGCATTTCTTCTTTTTTAATAATTTTTTTTTAAATTTTCAATAAAAAGTACAAACAAAAAATCCACAAAAATAATTAGAAAAAAATATTGTCATTTTTTAATGTTAGTTTTTTTATCAGTGAGAATTTAATCGTATAATTGTTAGTGTCCTAGTGTTCATATTGTGCATGGGCTTTGGTGGGCTTGAGGCACTGTTGCTACGCGTGGGGTTTCAAGGGCTTGATGCATTGTTGTTACACGTAGGGTTTCGTGAGCTTGAGCTCACTATAAATTTCTTGAGTTTGATTTGTACGTCATGCCAAATCAAATGATTCAAAAGTCTGAAGTGAAAATAATCCCCTAAAATGCCATATTCCTTGTATTTGCAACAGATGTTGTAAATTTTCATATTATGGCCATTGAACACATGGATAATTTAGCCAATTGTGTTCCCATAAGATAATTATGTGCCCATTCCCTAATTTCCAAGGGTGCTTATTTTGGAGTTTATCATATCATGTTTTGAAAATTTATGATGTGTTAGAGAGACTCAAAAGATAACCCAATTGATTGTAAAAAATATTATTCTTTATTATTTTACTCATAATGGAATATATATATATATATATATATATATATATATATATATATATATATATTCCATTATGAGTAAAATAATAAAGAATAATATTTTTTACAATCAATTGGGTTATCTTTTGAGTCTCTCTAACACATCATAAATTTTCAAAACATGATATGATAAACTCCAAAATAAGCTAGTGTTCATATTGTGCATGGGCTTTGGTGGGCTTGAGGCACTGTTGCTACGCGTGGGGTTTCGTGGGCTTGATGCATTGTTGTTACACGTAGGGTTTCGTGAGCTTGAGCTCACTATAAATTTCTTGAGTTTGATTTGTACGTCATGCCAAATCAAATGATTCAAAAGTCTGAAGTGAAAATAATCCCCTAAAATGCCATATTCCTTGTATTTGCAACAGATGTTGTAAATTTTCATATTATGGCCATTGAACACATGAATAATTTAGCCAATTGTGTTCCCATAAGATAATTATGTGCCCATTCCCTAATTTCCAAGGGTGCTTATTTTGGAGTTTATCATATCATGTTTTGAAAATTTATGATGTGTTAGAGAGACTCAAAAGATAACCCAATTGATTGTAAAAAATATTATTCTTTATTATTTTACTCATAATGGAATATATATATATATATATATATATATATATATATAAAAAGTATCAAAGATCCTACATTGACAATGTATAATTGATCAATGTATAATTGAAGAGTTCTGTATTTCTAATATTTAATTCTACTATTGTTTGGTAGTGCAGACAAGAGATCACAAAATATTTGAATCTATCTTTTACCATTTTGTGAGAGGAAATTCAGTTAAATTATTTTGATCGTTTATTCAAAAAAAAATAGTTAATATAAAAGGAATCAACTTAAAAATAAGTGTTGTTTCTCTGTTTTCAAATATAATGAAGTGATTTTAATCTTATTCTGTTGTGCACTTTTAAAGTTATTTAGAAAATAGGAGTCAACAATGAGCTGATGGTAGATAATTTGGCCCTTGTAGAAGAAGTGGTCACTTTAATACTAGACAACAATATTGAAAAATTGAGGATTTAAAAACAAGATTCTCTTTTATTTAAGGCCCACACAAATATTTGAATCAACATAGTTGTGGGATTTATTAATTTTGAATTGTAGACATCTTTTCCAACCAGGGAGTGGAAAATAAGTGGGTAGATGATAACATTCAGGGATACCATCCTGCCACCAATATTAGATTTATTGCTTTAGGAAACTAGGCTTTGGAAAAGCCCCAATATTGAATGTATGTTCTTCCTATGTTGAACAACATACATATTACTATTCAAAATGTTGGTTTGCACAATATAATCAAAGTATCCATCACTCATGGTAGGGTAGTGATACCAATTTCCTTTTTATCTATCCAAGGGAACTTTCAATGATGCAATGAAGGATATGATGACCTCTATTCTCCAATTTATATAATTGTTTTTACATAAGTGACTATTTATGGTCATGTACAACTTTATTAATAAACACTGTCAAGTTATTAAGGTTGTAACAATAACACCCTTTTTTATGTTTTTATAAGGAATTCTTATCATTAAATGATTTTGTAAGGGATTCTTAACATTAGATGACTGATAGGGTTGAATTTTATGTCGGGACATGAAGGAAGATGTTCTTATTTTGCATTTTGATAGCCCATCTCTACAACTTGTGTGCTCTCCACAATGTACAAACTCACACACACACACACACACACACACACACACACACACACACACACACACACACACACACACACATATTTTAATATCCTTGTACCATTAAAGGATTACAATTCATAGGGTTAGATTAGTCATTCGTTCAACATACCTTGGATCACTAAAGGATTATAATTCACAGGGTGAGATTAGTCATTCATTCAACTTTTAGGCAATGCAAACTTCAAGCACTTCATAGAAAAAGAGCTCATGGGGAATATGGTTTGCACTTCTAACTGCCTACAAAGATATTTATATTTTTCTATAGCACATTCTAAAGTTTTCTGCTAAAACCTCAATGAACTTTTTGGAATTTGCAGGAAATCACAATATCAGTTGATGAAGTACAAATATTACAAAGCTATGTGCCAATCAAGCTTATGTTCCTCAATCTAGTACATAAAAACCATGTTGGAAAAGTGAAAAGTGAAAAAAACTAGTCAACACATATACTACAATAATTTTATAAGAATACATCCAAAACCCAGGGCTACATCACAATGCATCTTTCACTGTAAGGAAGTTGAATTCCCACTCCTACTTGGGATAATAATTTAAGATGATCTGAAAAAAGAAGACTCTACATGCCATGTGAGCATTTCTAGATTTTGGATATAACCTTTCACAAAATGTCATTTAGGACCCGAACATTTTGTTGTTTATAAAACCAAGGATGAATCTGGAATAATGTCAAAATACCTCTTAGGATATGAACTCCACCCCACTTTACTTATGAGGGTCAACATTTTTTGATGCTTCAGGCACCTTTCTATCAATCCATTACCTTCTAAAATTCTATCCACTTTAGACATCTTTAAATAGCGACCATAATGAAATTGAGTACATTTCAATGCCACTTGCACCATTTCCTCAAGTTCAACTATCATAATATGTTTTCATATATTTGTCTACCAGAAGGTTCAATTATTCTCTTGATGTAATTTTTTAAGCTGCCTAACATAAACCATAAGACAACCATCCAAATTCAAGTTCCTTCTTAGTCATTTCCATGATGATGACTTAGGATAAAACCCTACTGACATGGGATTAAAATGTGGTATTTGATTGTACAAATATTTCTACATTTAAGTAGTTAATTAATTTTCTTATCTCACCTCTGATTTTCCATACTCATGTAGACACTATTTTATGATTATATAGCACCTTAGTCATGTATATTTGGAAAATTTAGACCTTGAATTTTCATCTCAATTCTATACCTTTACCGCTACTGCAAGTCTTGAATCTACTCTATCTTATGCCCCTTAGCCTATATATCATAGTTTGACTAGCCTTATGCTGATGACCTAGGTCTTCTGTCTTGAGCAAAATTCTTAAAATGTACTTATCTTTCATCTCTACAAATTCTAAGCATGTATCCTCTTTCCTGCTTCTTGGATACTAATGTCTAAGATAGACACTAGCATTGACATTTGTGTCCTGACCTAATTCAAGTGGCTAATGCCATAAAGTCATCTAGTTTGAAAATAAAACATATCCTAATGGGCAGCCTAAATGTTTTAATGCAAGTTATTACTCCAAATGGATTGATATAAATACAATATCAACTCTCATTCATTCCTCACCTAAAAACCCATGGCAAAAGATTAAAGAGACCAAGGTAACTTATCAAAATCACTCTATCAAGAATTCAATTGAACAAAGGTTCCTTGTTTCCATACCAGTCATAGGCAAAACACATCTATAGGTATGAGATAATAAAGGAGTAGCCCAAGATAATGATTTTCCAAGTTACAAGCTAGGTCACTATTGTATTTGATTTGCACATATTGTATGATTCACACACAAGCCAACATGTAAGGGAGAACTACATGAGTCTAAGGCTCACTTCTAAAGTATTGGCTATGCAGGCAATGAGCTCTGACAGTAGGATATTTGGGGTTAGCTCAACATCATGTGCCTACTAACCCATGGTCATTACAAAGATGGAAAACTAGGGTTTTTCTATTTCACAAGGAGTGGCACTCCATGACCTAGATTTGAATGCATCATAGCAAAGGTGAAGTAAAAATAAAAGGCATCTAGGTGGTAGTATCCTTTTATAGTAAGTATTCTATATAGTACACTTATGTCAAACCTAGATAATAACACCGATAGAACTATCTTAGGCTAATGTTAGTGTCTAGAGCTCCAAAAGCATTAGATCCAAAATCTAATGACTATTCTAGAATCTCCTTTCAGCCTAATTTCTGCCTATTCGATATCCAAAATTGCATTAACATTAGAACAAGCTATGTACATTATTTCTTTGTCATTTCCATGTCTAGTGTAGTTGTACTTTACATATTTAGATTATCTTAACATAATAAATTTAGTTTATGCTTATATCTAACTTTAGCATCTAATTGGTATGTTATAGATTTGATTATCACCCTTATGCCATTTAATTTATATATGTCCCTTTAATAAAATTTAGGGTTAACAATAAGATCACCTTATATTGAAATTTAGGGTTAAACAACTCTAAATATTTTCTATGCAAATCAAGTTAGCAAGGAACTTCATAACATAACATGTCACATGCCAAAGAGACAAATCACTTCATAAAATAAGAGAGTTCACTTTATTCCATATTTCAAAACCAAAATCCTATTAGAAAAATGGAGAGTACTCTTTTGGCATCAAGATTGCTAATCTCCTCATCAGAATTTGTATTGGAGACTATATAGTGTTCAATTGATTCTATTCACACTTGTTTGCCTAAAACCCCTCTTAGGCTTCTATTGATGACTAGAGATCTAGTTTGTATATGTTGAGGATTATTTTATTATGTCTATTGTTGTGCACTCTTATAATTTCATACTTTATATTTACATTTATTTAATCCTTTTCTTAATTTATGTCATGTGTAGTGCTTCAAGCACCTCCTCCTCTTATCATTGTCGACTTTAGTTTTAATCCCATCTACCTAATTTTTTTTATCCATGGACAGTAATATAACTTCATTGTATTTATTAATTCCATTAGCATGAAAAATATCTAACTAAATTCCTTGTGAAAAGAGATATTTTCATGCTTGAACTGTATTCTGAGGAAAGTTTGACTTATTTCTTGGTTGATTGAAAGGTAGAAACAAGCAAAAATAATATAATGTGCAAAAAGATAAGTTTTTATAAAAGCCATCAAGACTTCACTCTATTGTCATGTACGATACATCTGAAGGAAATAAGAATAAACACAATGACACCATTGCATAATTTTTTTGAAATAACTTTGTATGTTCATTTATTGAATTTCACATTTAAAAAGTTTTATTCATTATCTTTTGTATAGTTTATTGCATGAAAAATATAAAAGAAAGCATTATGCACATGCCCCTCTAGCTCTTTGAACAATTTGAATTTATCAAATTGGCACCATTTTTATTAAAAAATCTAAAACATTATAATAATTTGAACCCTTTTCTATTCATGCTCTATTTTGTAAAAGCAAATATTTTTTGAAAATTGATTTTCTGGGAATTGAAAGTGCCATAAAATATAAGGGGAAAACTTTAAAAGTTATAAAATTCAAAAATATATCACGAATTATTAGTGCATTATTGTACATCATGTAATCATACCTTGTTAGGTTTCTTGATCACTAGTTGTGGGTGTTTTTTGAGAGGTTCAAAGTTTGACTTATTATCCCATGAGGCACTAATGTGTTGTGTTTATTAGTAGGGATTGTGAATAATAAATCTTAATTATTTTGTATATGTCAACCTAAAATATATGTATATTTTGTAACTGATATTATTAATGGGTAAGGAAAACCGATGCTTGAATGTATCACTCTCCTAAGAAGGAGAAAAACATAGTCAAGAATATTAAAAATTGTGAAGACTCTATTAATATTATATAACTCACATTGCAAAAGAGTCAATTAGGTTTTTCATAGCTTATGTTGGAATAAATTCTATTACTAATCAATCCAATGTTTTCCCTAGCTTATATACTTCACTAAAATATATGAAGCTACTTCAAAAGACTCTGTGTGTTCTTTATTTATAACAAGTATATGATTATTTTGATTTTCATTTACATGTTTCTAATTTGTAACAACACATAAATCTATGTAAAGCATGTCTAAAAAAAGAATGAAAGTATATTATGGAGGTGTTGATTTGATGGTTGGTACCTTGTGAATAGTAAAGTAACTATGATAGACTACAATAATTAGCATGTCCTAACTAAGATTTATATGCCTGATACTAAAAATGGTTTTTTTGTTAGGAATAACAAAATCTTAAAATGGTTACGTGGTTAGAGAGAGACCAAGAGATGGATAATTGAGAAAAGTGATAGATAATAACTAAAGGCCTTGTGATTCATGTTGAGTACAATCCTCTTTGGAAATATCTAACACCCCCTAATTCTATTATATACATGTTAAAGGACAACAAGAGTAATCTAGTATAAGTTCTAAATAATTTAGAAATAAAGCAAAATGGATAAAGAATATTCATTAATTTGTTGAACCAAGCTTCTAATGAAGACCCTGCAATATCTAGTTTTGACTTTGGCCTCGCCAGTCGACAAGTGAAATGTCAAAGTCTTATAATGCCAATGCTCTGCTAGGGCATTTAAGTATGATCAATCAAAATGAATCACTATAATATATGCCACACCATATAAGTCTAGGTCTTATAGGAATGCAACCAATTTCTACAGTTCAAATTTATGGTGTCTGTAAATAATGGGAACATCACTCCCATGTTGTCAACACTGTGAGTTGCTCCTGTAATTATAGATAGATTAGCATCAGGTTATATCTATGTTATTTTCTAGCCTATGCCTATCCTACCAAGCTTATTTTCACCTTTCTCCTATAGGTTGGACCCCTTTGGGTTCCCTAAGTTATTTTGCCTTTTCGAGTGAAGTCACCATTTTGATGTTTTCTACCATTGATTTGTAAACTGAAAATACAAGTGTAGTATATTCAAAAATCACTTGTTCACATTTAAGAGATCCTTCAATTTCTCACCTTTTTGCTTAAATTTGTATAAAGAAATTGAAACCAGATATAAAATGAAGATCAGAACCAAATAAAAATTAGCGAAAATTCAAAGAATTCACCAGCAAATTGAGGACCGTTCAACTTCAATAGCTTACGTCTCCGGGTCTGTTCAAAGTGAGGATCATTCTCATTAATTTTGTGCAAAAAATGGCTTCCAAAATCAATAAAATTCTTCAATTCACCTTTTCTAATCTTTTTTTTCCTGTAAAAATATCTCTCAGACCTGAAAATAATGGCCCAAGGCCATACAAAGCAATAACAAGTCTATAACCTTCTTAAATCTCTTTACACAGTCTGCTTTTTGTGTCTGTTCAAGTATAAATTAGTCCTTTTTATAACACTTCGACCCCTGTGGATGAAGTGGTCAAGGCATCAATATTTTAGATGACAAGTCAGGAGTTCAAAACCTCCTCCCACCTTTCTAGGCACCTTGGCATGAGGAAGGGCGCGCTCAACATGAAATTTGAAATGAATTCCCTCCTTTTTTGGTGCCTATGGACTTGGTTTAGTCCCACATTTGCTAGCAATTAAGTTTCCAAGGCTTTAAATAGACATGTTTGACCCCTATTCAAATGCCTAAGACAATGGCACCTACTTAGGCCGTTGATTAAGCTTGGTCAAAGCATGTTTAGTGGGATGGTTGATGTGGCAGTTTTCTTGGCGCCTTTGTTTCAAAGTTTGAAAATTTCAAATAATATGTGAATAAAAACAACAAACAAACATTTTTTTTGCACCGAATTATCTTGCCACATTTCAAGTGGCTATTGGTCCACTTAGCATGCCCTCAACAGTGCCACGTCACTTTCGATACCCTTGTCGCAAGATTTCTTCAACTAGTCATATCTTGAGCATCGGTACTCCATTTTTTGAACCACAAAAAGTGCTAGAAAGCTCTCGATGAGTAATACAATGTGAAAATGAGTTGAATAGAATTTGAATACTTTTTAAAAATGGAATGGTACATGGATCCATCTAGATCATTCCTCCCCACTGGGAACTTTTGGACCTCTGAAAGTTGAAATTAATTGGTAAAGAGGTGAGGGTATTTTTCCCTCACCTTTCTCATTTCCATCCATTTGGCCTCTCTTGGGTGCATTCCTTTGAGACCAACATGAAGATATTCAACATTACCTCTTCGCGAAGTTCGCATATTCTTTTCAAGTATAATATCATCCTGCAATTTTGTTAGATATTCAAGGGAAAAATCATCAACGGAAGGAATGGTTACACTTTCATCATGATCAATTATCATTGGAGGCTCATACAATTTCAAATTTTCCACATTTACAACTAAATAAATCTGCATGTAAGATGGTAAATCTAATCAGAAAGCATTTGTGCCAATTTTTTCCATTATCTGAAAAGGACCATACCAGATTGGTTTCAACTTTTTACCTTCTCCTGTCAGTCTTTCCTTACTAATGTGAAGCCATACCATATCACCTACAACAAATTGGTGATCAATACGATGTTTGTCATGCCTGGCTTTATACTTGGATTGAATTTTCTCCAATTGAGTACAAACAGTCTGATGAATGAGCTATATTTGTTCAATGAACTTCTTGGCTCGAATGGCTTCTTTTGGTTCACCAACATCTGTATCCTATCCATAGCAAACATCTAGAGGAGATTTAGGCAAGTATCCATAACAAACTTCAATTGGAGATTTCATTGTAGAAGAATGAAGTGCTCGATTATATGCATGTTGTATGTAACACAATTTTTCATTACATAACTTTGGATGTTTATTGATATAACCCCTAAGTAAATGTACCACAGTGCGGTTCACAACCTCTATTTGTCTGTCGGTTTGTGGATGAAATGCATTGCTCTTTTTTAATTTAGTGTCCATTAGTCCCCATAAAGTTGACCAAAACTCCCCAATAAAATGAGAATTCTGATAAAAAATAATTGAAGTAGGCAAACCAAAATGAACCCATACATGTTCAAAGAACAAGTGTGTAGTACCTTCCCCAGTAATTTGCTTAGTGCAAGGAATCAAAACACATCTCTTGCTAAATCTATCCACAACCACATATAAATGGTCATGTTTTCTTTGTGTCATAGGCAAACCCCCCACAAAATCCATGGAGATACTTTCCCATGGGTGAGTAGGAACAGGGAAAGGAGTGTAAAGCTTCAATTTCCTATTACTAGGTTTATTTGTGGCACAAAGAGTACATCCATTTATATATTTAGCAACATTTTCTTACATACGAGGCCAATAACAATACATTTTCAAATTTGCAACCATTTTAGCAACTCCAAAATGACCAAAAATAAGAGAAGTATGTGCTTCTCTAATCATGTGCACCCTCTCATTTTGAGGAATACATAGTTTACCCAAATGATACAAAAGATCATTGTGTACATGATAGTCCAATTTTTCTACTTGTCTACTACTCATCAAGTCTTTATAAACACCCTAAAAATCAAGATCATTCACATATTGTTCTTTATTAATTTCATGAGACAAAGAACCATGTTGTAAAAGAATAGATGCAACAACCATAGGAGGCCTAGATAGCATATCTGCAACTTTATTCTGGATTCCTTTTTTATACTTGATCACAAGATGAAATTGTTGTAATAAACCCATCCAACAAAAATGTCTAGACTGTTGTAGCTTAGTTTTTGATTGGAGATACTGTAAGGGCTGATGCTCTGTATGCATTATTGTTTCTTTGCCCCTTTAATAATGTTTCCATTTTTTTAACACTTTGAACCAATGCATACAATTCCTTATCGTAACTTGGATATTTTCTTACTGCACTTGTAAAGGTTTGAGAATGATAACAAATTGGTTTCTTACCTTGCATTAAAATATCTCCCATAACATACTCACTTGCATCCATCTCGATCTCAAATGGTTGTTGTATATTAGGAAATGCCAAGACTGGAGCAGTACTTATCTTTTCTTTCAAAGTGTCGAAGGCTTTTTGATGTTTGCCTCCCCACTGAAAGACCTATTTCACACTTGTCAAAGAATGCAAAGGTGATCCAATATATGAAAATTGAGCAACAAACTTTCTCCAAAACTGTACTACACCAAAAAAACTTCTAACCTTAGTTGTGTTAGTGGGTGTAGGCCAATTAACAATGACTGCCACTTTTGCAAGATCAATTTTCAATTTACCATGTCCTACAATGTAACCCAAGTATATCAAAGAGGTCTTGCCAAATTCATATTTTGACATTTTTAGATAAAGTTTTTCCCTTCGTAATACATCCATGACTTTCTTGATGTGGATCACATGCTCTTCCTATGACTTGCTGAAAATCAATATATCATCTAAGTAAACTATAATAAAATCATCAAGGAACTGTCTAAAAACATCATTCATCAATCTCATGAATGTAGCCGGGGCACTACACAACTTGAAAGGCATAACAAGTGATTCAAACAATCCCTATTTTGTCTTAAAGGCAGTTTTTCACACATCACCTTCATTAATTCTTACTTGATGATATCCACTTCTCAAATCCAGCTTAGTGAAATAAATAACATGTTTTAATTGATCCAACAAATCATCAATAGGAGGAAGAGGGTAATGATTCTTGATAGTAATTTTGTTTAAGGCATGAAAATCAACACACATTCACCAAGTGCCATCTTTCTTTGGCACCAAAATAATTGGCGAACCAACAAGAGATGAACTTGGATGAATAACACCTCTATCCAATATATCCATTACCTATTTTTTGATTTCCTCATTTTCCGCCACTGATAACTTGTACATGCCAATGTTAGGGAGAGGAGAATCTTGCAATAGCTGAATTTCATGTTGAACTCCCCTTTTAAGGGGTAAGCACTTAGGATCCTAAAATACATCATCGTAAGTAGAAATGATTTCAACCAATTCATTCTTGTGTCTAGGATCACACTTTTCCAAAGCTTGAGAATATTCTTTTTCCTTAGACTTAATCAACATGAGACAAAAAGTCTTGCTTGAATTAACTAGTCTTTTCATTTGTCCTGCTGTAACCAAGTAAAGACTTGTTCTAATGTGATGTGCTCTAACTATATATTCAATGCCATCATTAACAAGCAAGTACTTATTCTCCTCTCTATAGAATATTGTTTTTCTATCATAAAGATATGGGCTTACCATAACATTAGCCTTCTTTTCTTTCTTTTGATACCTCTTAGACCTTAACTCAGGATGTAGTTTCCAACACTTAGACTCATCATGATTTTTTTTGCAATGATTACAAAATGGTTTTCCTTCTTTTTTAATAGTATAAGTGGATTTCTGTTTACCCTTTCCTGATGAACTTTCCCCTTTGGATTGCTTAACATTAGATTGCTTAATTTTTACTTTAGGAAAATATTCTTTTGATTGTTTTCCTCTAGCCTCTAAATGAGTGGCTTGAACACATATTGCATCTAAATTAGTGGGATTGAACATAAGAATCATATGTCTTAAGTAACTATGCAACCCACCTATATATTTTAGCAGTGTTTTTTGTGTGTATAGAGGAACATTCAAAAGTAAAACTTTTTTCCTAAATTCTTATGTATAATCTTGAACACTTTGGCCTTTTTCTTGTCTGAAACTTTGTCAATCCATCATGGCTTGTTGCATATAGCCTAAATGATAGAATTTCTTTATGAGTTCTTCAATAAATTCATTCCAAGTAGAAATTGAGTTACTTTTTGAAGCTCGGTTTCCTTCAACTTACTCTCCCACTAGATGAGAGCTGTGCCTCCCATATGAAGAGTAGCCAAATGAATTTTTGACTCATCCCCTGCAATCTTTTGGACCCTGCAATAAACTTCAATCTGCTTGACCCAATTATCCAACTTTTCAGCATTAACTTCACCATTAAACATTAGTAATTCAAACTTAATTCCAATTTTAGTGAAGGGAGAGATTCCACAATTTTTTTACCATCATCCGATGGAGAAGGTTTTTCAGTTTCTTTACCTTTTGATTCTCGTGAATCACCTTCTTTTTCATTCTTGGATTTCCGTTGTTTGTCACGGTATAGTTCCTCAACCATGCTTCTCATGTCCATGAAGGATCGATGAAAAGTTTGTTCAGATTCCATCTCTTCTTCGGCCATCCTTGAAGCACGTCTTGAACCAATCTCTGGATTATACTCAATGATTTTTCCTTCACCCTTTTGGGATTTAGACCTTGTCAACATACGCTAGCAATCACTGTTAAATAACAATTGCTCTGATACCAAAATCTGATCTGTAAACTGAAAATACAAGTGTAGTATATTCAAAAATCACTTGTTCACGTTTAAGAGATCCTTCAATTTCTCACTTTTTTGCTTAATTTTTTATAAATAAATTAAAACCAGATATAAAATGAAGATTAGAACTAAATAAAAATCAGAGAAAATTCAAAGAATTCACTAGCAAATTGATAACAGAGTTCGGCTTCAATAGCCTACATCTCCGGGTCTGTTCGAAGTGAGGACTATTCTCATTAATTTTGTGTAAAAAATGGCTTCCAAAATCAATAAAAGTATTCAATTCACCTTATCTGATCTTTTTTTTCCCATAAAAATATCTCTTAGACTTGAAAATAATGGCCCAAGACCGTACAAAACAATGACAAGTCTCTGACCTTCTTAAATCTCTTTACACAGTCTGCTTTTCATGTCTGTTCAAGTATAAATTAGTCCCTTTTATAACACTTCGACCCCTATGGATGAAGTGGTCAAGGCATTAATCTTTTAGATGATAGGTTAGGACTTCAAAACCTCCTCCCACCTTTCTAGGCACCTTGGCATGAGGAAGGGTGTACTCAGCATGAAATTTGAAATGAATTCCCTCCTTTTTTGGCACCTATGGACTTGGTTTAGTCCCACATTTTCTAGGAATTAAGTTTCCAAGGCTTTAAATAGACATGTTTGACTCCTCTTCAAATTCCTAGGACAATGGTGCCTACTTAGGCCGCTGATTAAACTTGGTCAAAGCATGTTTAGTGGGATGGGTGATGTGGCAGTTTTCTTGGCACCTTTGTTTCAAAGTTTAAAAATTTCAAATAATATGTGAATAAAAACAACAAACCAACATTTTTTTTGCATTGAATTATCTTTCCACATGTCAAGTGGCTATTGGTCCACTTGGCATGCCCTCAACAGTGCCACGTCACTTTCGACACCCCTGTCGCAAGATTTCTTCAACTAGTCATATCTTGAGCATCGGGACTCCATTTTTTGAACCGCAAAAAGTGCTAGAAATCTCTCAAAGAGTACTATAATTTTAAAATGATTTGAATATAATTTTAAGACTTTTTAAAAATGGAAAGGTACATGGATCCACCTGGATCAACCATTTTTGGGCAAAATCACCATTTTCATTTTTTTAATGAAAATAGAAACTTTGCCTAAAATTGAATGAAATCTCCATTTTTGTGATTTACATTATTTTTTGGTAATTTCACCATTTTAATAAATGGAAACTTCCTACGAAGTCATTTATTTTCTTCACAAAGTCATCATTTTCCCTTTTATAAAAATGATGACTTTTGCCAGTTTTTATCCTAGATCTAGTAATAAATGAGGAATAAATTCATTAAATGTCAAGGTTGAGATCACACACTAGAGACCCATCATGTGGAGGTTTCTCATTCTCTCTCTCCCTCATTGCTAACATGGCATCATCCTCCTCCATGTGCCATTTTTCATCAATAACTATAGTGTAAAACTAGAGCTCAAGTTTTCAAAGGGATAGAGTGAAAATGAATCATTTTTTCACCCTATAGGATGAATATATAGCCTAAAAATTTTAATTTTTACCCCCTAGTGGCTAAAGTTCCTTTTGATCATACTAGGAGGTGTATTTTTCACCTCTACATTCAATTTTACACGCCATTTGATCTTACATTCCTTATTTCTTGGTCATTTTATAACTAGACTATCTTATTAGGTCTCCTCTGAGACCTACTTAACAATGTTATTTTATACCTATACCACATGTTAGTTCAAATGTGCATCTTCGTACTCACACTTAGGCTAGAATCATGTTATTATTTGTTAGCTCATTGTATATCCATTTTACAGGGTTCTCACATAATCTCCCCTTGTTGATTTGCCTAGGTGTAGTAAATTCTTTTCTAGCCAATCAGGGAAATATTTTACCTTCCTAGGGTAAAATTGTAATAACATGATCTGAACGTCCAAATGGTTATAAATTCATTTGGAAAAATTATTCTTTTTTGACCTATTTGAATTACTAGGGAAAATCCACGTGCCAATAATTATAATCACATTTGAGAAAATCATTATTTTTTCACTCTACCTGCACTACGGGTTCACATACTTATGTCACTAATTATAACTACCTTTGGGAAAATCATTGTCCCAACCTTCATTACTGATTATAACTACTTTTGGGCAAATTAGTGTCTCAATCGCCATTCTTGATTATAACCACCTTTGGGCAAATCAGTGTTTCATCTTACATTGCCACTAGATCATGTCATTTTCTTCATTTTAAAGGAATGTTTGATGACTTTATTTATTGCCAGATATCTCAAGAGGGAATCCATGGCTAATTGACCACTCTCTGAGGCATGAACCTTTCATCTTAATGGATTTTGCATTCTTTAAGAAGATGTTATTGTGCCTATGTCTTGCAACACCTTATCAAATGGAGGTAAACTGTAAACACTCATTTTTGGCAACTTTCATGTCTAAACTAGGTACCAAATTGATCTCTAGTAAATGATGTAATTTAAGCTTAGAACTCACTATATTTCCCAAATTCATCCATGTAGGGGATATAACTACCTATAAACGTGATGAGGCTTACTCATTTTGGGAATTATCATGTATGCAATGATAACTTAGCTTAGATTCAACCCTAGTTAAATTGTGACCTAAGAAATTGACATTCTTGGCTTGTTTGTCTATTAATTTAAAATGTTAAAATAATTCATAAATGTGAAAAACCCTAAGCATGATTAATTAAAAAGAAAAATTCAATTAGTTGATTAAGTAAAAAATCTAAGTTAAATTAGGTAGTTACATTTTCTAAAAATGAAATTTTTCAATAAAGATGAGTTTTCAAGGGAATTAATAATATCTTTTATTAATTCCTAAAATTCAAAGAAAAGGTGAGTCACAACCTCATAGATATCTTCTATTAATTGTAATGGCAACAAATATCTTTTATGAGTTGTCGAGCCTTCATAATTACTTTGACCCAACCCAAGGTTAATATAACTCAACCAAGATTACTTTAGACTCAACCAAGGTTAAAACTAAACCTAACCACCCTAGGGTTAGATTTAGTTTTAATACCTATAAATACAAGTGCTCTCACTCTCTCTAAAGAAGTTTTTGTGTGTAAGGTTATTCTACAGGAATGCCTTCAAGAAGCCTCTCAAGCAATATTATAATGCCAAATTGATTCAAGAAGCTTTACACCAAGCCAATCCAAATAAATCCACATGTGGTCTTAGAGAAGTGCTGCCAAGATGTAAAATGCATTGATCAAAGTTTCTATTTCCCACAAGCCAAGCAAGAACATCCTCTATGCCAAAAAGTGAACATTAGTTTTGACAAGGGAGGTAGCATATTTTTATGTTTTTATCTTCTATTTGTAGTTTTATTCATTGTGTTAAACTCAACTAAGTACTTAAGCAAGAGTGGTTTAGTTTTAATTGCATTGTTTAATTTGAATTCTCTTTTAATTCACTAATAAGGAACTTATTATTTTTTGCTCTTTATATTCCTAATGTTATAGTAACTTGGCTGTTTGAAGGCTTGAAGAGGCATAAAATGAACTTATAGACCTCTTTTAAGCACAAAAACAAAGGTAGTAGTGAATCATTAGGCCTTGTCAACTTTTCAAGTCACCTTGATCAATCGGGTCCAATAAATTTTTTTTAATGTTTGTTAGATCTTGTTAAGGCCTAGTTGAGGGTTAGAGACATAAGGAATTATTTCTAAATGTGAAAATAGATTTAAAAGGTATTATACTAATTCATCAATTCATGAGAAGTTTTAAGCATTCCAAAAGGTTTCATGAAGGTCATTTAAAAGTTTAAAACCCCCATTGACCCTTGAGATCCATACATAGTGTTCAAAGAGTGTTTTGATTTTGTTCCCCGCCCACCAACCCCCCCTCCCCCCCTCCCCCCCTCCCCCCCCCCCCCCCCCCCCCCGCCCCCACCTTCTTGTCTCCTTGTGAATTATTCCAAGTTCCCAATGTGAGAGGACTCGATCAAGACCATGTTTATCTTGTTTCACATTTCTAAGCTCTTTCACAAGTAAAATAAAGGTAGTTTTTTCTACTTACACTCTTTGTTATCCAAAAGTGCCATATCAAGCTTTACAAAGGTCTCCAAGCATGGATATGGACCCAAAATTAGGTTTCAGGTCTATAAAGGTCTGCATAAATTTTTCAAAGCCAAGATGTAATGCCAAAAGAGGTTGAAAGGGTTGGATTAAGTCTAGAGAATGTCAAAAACAATGTTTCAATAACTTACAAGAATCTTAGGCAACCAGATCACAAGTTAGTAGGATTTTATAAGCTATGAGATGAGCTAAAATGATGATCTATAGACATGTATGAATCTTATGGGATCACATAAAAATATTAATCAAGATAGGTAGTTAAGATAGACTTCAATTAATTCCTTAAACATCCTAAAAATGAGATTTATGTGCCTTCAAGAGAGAAAAAGAGGTCTACAGGTCTGTAGAAGTCTGTAGATCCTTAATAAAGGTCTAAGAGGATAAATAAAGGTTGATAAGGTTCTTAGGAATATCCATGATTTGGCCTTGAAGCATTGGAAAAGAGGTTTGCAGACCCAAAAATAATTGAAAAAATGAAATATACTAGTCTAAACAATATTGTAGGCTCTTATCAAAATATCTAAAACATAAAATACATGTTGTGAGAGATAAGAGGGTCATCCATGGTTTTTTATTTTCCTTTAGAAGATGAAAATAAGTTTTAGATTTTGAAGAAAGCATCATCAAGTTTATAGAACAAAACACTAAATTTGAAGGGTTTTCATAAAAGAGAGTCACATCCTATCTCCTTTCTAGTTATGCATTGTACATATAAGGTTTGGATAAGGTCATGATAAGTTTCAATGTACCCTTTGATGGCTTCTAGACTCTATGAGAATCAATAAACTATGTGGATCCATTAAGGATCTTACAAAACTCTTGCAGACAGTCATTGACTTTTCTAAAACCTTTAACCCATATACAAGGTAAGAGAGGTTTCCATCAGTGTTTAAACATGATATTAAGAGGTTAAATAGAGTTTAAATATTTATTGATGGTTATAAAGTACCTAAAAATGAAATAATTAAGTTAATAAAATGTGAAGAGTTTCCATGAGTCTCAAGGCCAACTTACAAGTCTGCAATAGGCATCATTATTTCATAGGCTTCTTGAATGACCTATAACATGTTTCCAAGATATGTTCAACTAGTAAAAACACATACAAAAACCATAAAGACTATTTATAAGGTTTCATGAATGGCCAAGAAGGTTTAAAAACTTTCAAGAAGACACCTACATGTCTGTAGTTAGCTTTTTCAAGGTTTCATGACCTTGTAAAGTGAAAACATAGGCTCTATAACATAGTTTAAACAAGTTTCTATGATCATACAATGATAATATTTAGGTCTATAATCTTCAAACAAGCCTCTAAATTTGTAAAGCTACATGGTTTCCAAGGTTTATAAGCTCCCTATAAAACAATAGGCATGTGTGAGGTTTTCCTTGATATTGTAATGACTAATGAATGATAAAGAGAAGGCATACAATGAAATTGAAGTATTCCAAGATCTCCTAGAGATGATATAAGGTGAGAAACATGGTTTCCAAGGTTCCATGAAGAATATATAGTGAGATTAGGGTTCCTAAAAACCCAAATACCTTGCATATAGGTCTACCAATGAGGATTTAGAGGGTTTTCAAGATCCTTTAGAATCTTGCTAACATCTAACATGACTATTACAAGTAGATTTCACAAGTTTTCACCATCCTAAACATGATTCAAGAAGAACAAACAAGTCTTAAGGTTTATAAAATGTTTCCAAGGTGTTTTTACAGGTTTTAATCTTCAAAACTAGTTTCCACAAGCCAAAATGTAACTGTAGGTCTATAAGGTCTTAACCCAAGGTTTTAAGCATGTTTCAAATGTTGTAATATTTGAACAATATACAAGAAGGTTATGAGTTTGTAGGTAGAAAGTGTGGGGTTTATAAGGATAAGATAAAGGTTTTCAGGATTCTCATAAGCTCTTATTCATGTTTTCAAGATTGCATGTTTGTGAGGATCTAAGAGCTAGTTTTAGCATATTCCTAATGGTAAACAACATTGCATGGCATTCAAACCATAAAGCAAGGTGTAAAAGAAAGTCTCGCATGATCTAGCTTCATACAAGGTTTGTAGGCAAAATTATTATGTCTCCAAGCAAGATCCTTCCAAAGTATATTATTAGGATCTTAAAGCATGTTTCATGGGTTTCAAACTCCAAAGATACATAGATCAAAGGCCTCAAGGCAAATTTTCAAAATCTTGCTATCATGGAGGCTTATGGGTAGAGTTCACAGGGTGAAATCATAATCAAAATCCTCATGCTGACCATAGACAAATATAAGTTTTTTCATTATCTAGACATGACCAAACCCTCTTAGACCTTCCTATAGGTATGCACCTTATTTTTTAAGTCTATAAGATGTTCTAGGGTTTTGATGATGCAAGGGTTGTCAAGTTTGAACATGATCAAAACTCCTTAGACCTTCCTATAGGTTTGCACCTTATTTTTCAATATTTCATGACTAGTCAATAGATAGAAAAGATAAGTTTACATGATTAACTAATGAAGTTAAAGTGTTTCCAAGATTTCCATGGTGAGTGCAAGGCAAGATCAGTGTTTTAAAATCTCAAGACCTTCTAATCCGCACTTGTAGGCTTGTTTACAAGTTCAAGGTTCCTTGTGAGATCAAAACAAGGTTTTATAGCTTCTAAAGTTTGGTTTTAGGTCTGTGAGGAGAAGAGATAGGTTTTCAATTTTATAAGCATATCTATAGGATTCTTAATAAGTTGGAAACCTAGAAGTAGGATCTGATAGGTCCAAAAACATGACTACAAACCTCCTCAAACACAACACAAAGGTGAGATAGAAACAAGTAGGTTGCGAGTTTGAGAGGTATTAAGAAAAAGGTCTTAAAGTATATTCCAAGCATAAATAGTTTCTTGATGAAGCATATAAAATTTTCAAGAATGTTGATGATCAAAGGAGAATACAAAGTTTTGAATACCTGATAATGCTATTCAAGAATCATTCTAGAGCGCATTCAAGTTTCCTTGACTTTGTCAATGCATGAAAAATTGTTCTCAAGAATATTTTGAATAATAAGCAAGTAAATACAAGTTTGTAGACCTATTAGAGGATTTCTATGATGGATCGAAAAGATAACACAGTCTTAATACCTTCTAGCAGGTCTGCAACATGGTTTCTTAAATGTTATAAGAAAAATTTGCATAGTTTCTAATGTTTAAAATCACCTACAGGTCTAGAGGAGACAAAAGACAAGATCTCTTTGATCTCAATACATTCATACAAGTCTTTGATAAAATATACCATATTTTACGATGACAATGCCGGGATGCTAAGAGGGTTTTATCATCTCTAGACTTAATAATCAGGTCTTCAACAAGTTTGCATGTCTTCATGATGATATAAGGTGAAAATAAGGATTCTATAATATAATCTAAGCCTATAAACAAGTCGACAACTCTTTGTAATTTTTTATGACATCGAACACATTGAAAACATCAAATTGAACCCAGTGTGTCCCATTGAGATCCATGTTAGACCGATTGCATAAAAAAATTTATTCTGCTCAATGCTTTGTGTTGCAAATTCTTCATAATGTTGTATCTTTTGTAAATAATTATTAATATCCAAAATTCAATATGTTCAAATACAGAGCAATGTTCTTTTTGCATTTACAGATGTTGTTAATGTTAGTAACATTATTAATTAGTATATTTTAGTTTGTTATCGGGAACTGTATTCATGTATGGTTTGTCGTTATCCATGCTATTCCAGGTCATTAGATCCTTTGTTATAGGAAGTCATTGTGCTTCCTTAATGGATATTTAAAAGTCTAAGTATATTCGCATGGTAAGAGAGAGATAATATAATATTGTGTGATTTAAAGAATAAATTCTCTGTGTATTTGAATTCATGATTGCCTGAGTTAATTTTCTGCATAACTCTGTCAACTTTCCAATATTGGTATCAGAGCAGGATGGGCTTGTGAGAATTGGTGACGGGCAACGATTGTTTTGATTGTCCCGACTGATGAGAAGAATTTAGGTAAACTTTAGTGTGCATTATCATCCCAGTTTTTGCAGTTCCGAAAACGTCTAGCTCTCTTCCGCATTGTACATTTTCTGGTGAAAAGTTGTAGCTCGGATTTGAAATTCAGATCGAATCTCTATCTCAACCTCGACTACAGTGAGATCCTACGATGGTGATTTTGGATCGAGTGGTCTTCAAAGGGCGATAGTTATCTTCAACCTGGCATTTAATGTGGTATATTTGCATTGAGGTTCAAGCCTGTCTTCATTAGACTTTGTAGATCTGACATCGCAGCATTGATGCATGCAACCTATCTCATCCACCGGTTTGATGCTATCTTTTTCATTCTGTGATTGCATCCTATTTCCATCACCATGCATCCTTTACTGTCAATTTCATGTGTGGTCTGATATCATCATCCGCAGACTGGAGAGTTTGCAACGAAGCAAGCTTGATTTCCAACCCGTCTAACTCCTATATGATGTGCCTCGAACCGGGTATCTTCTTTAAAAGTCTTTAATATATTCAAAGCTGTAAATATTGTGGTGCTATTGACACATCATCCCAGTCACGAGACTTGACTCCGGATCATTCTCTATGTAAGTCTGTAGTATTTAGAAGTCTTTATCAGTCCTCCTTAGGCATCAAGTTAGTTGTAATTTTTTGATAAGTATTTGTGTTAAAAACAACAAAATATGCGGTCTGTCCAGAATATAGTTTTTAAATAGGTTTTATTTTATCTGGCTATCGGTTAAATTTCTGATCATAGCTAATTGCTAAGTTTTATTTTATTTTTTATTTTTTATATTGTCTATCATTTTAGGTTTAAGTCTAAATACATTGAATAAAACTTTGAGTTTTGTATAATGTCATGTTGAAAGTTTATAGTCAATTATTTGTCTTTTATAGAAGTCTATTTTTATTTTGGGTTCATTATCAATTGTCAATTTTTTTAAAAATGTCAAAAGATGAAAAATGAGTTAAGAGTCATTTTGTAGGTCAGATCGTTTTGTCAAAATATTTGTGGTATCATATAGAGTCATTTTTTTTTTTTTTGTATGGATGCAATATTGTTGGTACGTGACATCTGTCATTGTAAAATTGAGCTTCACCACCAAATTTGCTAAGTAGCTAATACTGGAGGCTGTACGATACATGGAGGCTGGAGGACAATTGGCATCCTCTCATGAGTCGTCTACGACTAGGTCACATCATTGCTATGGTGACATTTTTCGATGTGTTTGTTTTATATTGTGTGTGGTGTGGTTTAATTGTGCAGTGTGGTTTTTTCAATAAAATACTATGCATTATATTTTAGTTTGGTACCTCCTGTTGAATAACATTGTGGGGAGCAAAAGCATTAAACTAGCACTTGGTTCTTGGAAAAATGTTTGTGGAAATCCGAAAAACCACTGAAGTATATAAAATAGTCAAGAGCTTCTACCACCTTTAGGTTCATGGTCAACCTACAACATAAAACCATATGGGTTCGTGGTAATCTAAGAAACCACCGAAGGTGTTGGCACAGAGATGTACTTTTGTCACTTCCAAGTTTGTGGTAATCCTACAAGAAAAACCAAGGTGCCACCAAGAATATGAAGCTATAAAGATGGCATGCCACCTCAAAAATTGAGCAGGCTATATGGAGAGTGTAAAAACTTTTTATCGTGTTTGAATTAAGGGGGTGTTAAGAATTAATAATGTTAAGGGGGTGAAATTTAGTAACATTATTAATTAGTGTATTTTAGTTTATTTTTTATTGGGAATTGTATTCTCATATGGTTAGTTTTTATCCATGTTATTCCAGGTCATTAGATCCTTTGTTATAGGAAGCCGTTGTGATTCTTCCATGGATATTTAATAGTCTATGTATATTAACATAGTAAGAGAGATATAATATAATATTGTTTGATTTAAAGAATAATTTTTCTCTATGTATTTAAATGCATAAGTACCTGAGTTGATTTTCTGCATAACTTTGTCCACTTTCCAACAGTTAAAAAGGTTATTTCTTAATCTCAACTTGATTTCATCAATGGGAATTAGTAAAAATATATAAGAAACAAATGATCCCATGGTTTTCGTATGAATAAATGGGTCAGAGGATAGGCTAGAATTTGGTAACTAATAATGGCCAAAAGTAGATGTCTTTTTAACCTCAAGAACTTTGTAATTAGGGAAATATTATGCCTAACTCTTCTCCTTGCATGAGTCTAATATTCCTCGCACTCAAGAAGGATGGGTCATCAGCATCTCTGCATAGACTATTGCACACTCAACAAAGAATGATGAAGAATCAATATCCATTATCTCACATTGACGACCTCCTAAACTAGTTCAAAGGTGTATAATACTTCACCAAGATCGACATGACATTAGGTTACCATCACATTATAGTCCATATTAAATAGGTTTAGAATACATCCTTCAAGATGAAGTAAGAATTTAATGAATGGATAATTATGCCTTTCAGCCTAACCAATGCACCAACAATTTTTATGCACTTGATGGATGATCTACTTAGGCCATTCCTCAACTCATTTTCCATTGTTTACCTAGATGGCATGCCCATCTTAAACAATAATAGGAAAGAGCACGTGGAACATATTGTGCATGTCTTATACACCTTACATTACCACAAAATGTAGGATAACTTAACAAAATGTACATTTGCTCTTTCACAGATTTAATACATGGGATACATCATTGACTATGTAGGAATTCATGTAGATATATAAAATATCAAATTAGTCCATGAGTAGTGAACTCTGCATAATCTCATAAAATTGATAAGTTTTTTGGACTTGTAAACTTCTACTTCAAGTTTGTCCTCAATTTCTCGCACATCTCCTAGTAACTCAACCAAATAAAATGGACCAAAACCAATTTTGATTAGACTCATTCATAACAATATGCTTTTGAGGCACTCAAAAAATGCCTCTACATATTGCATATACTCGCAATGCCCAACATTTCACACTCCTTTGAACTTCACACTGATGCATCTCACTATACACTTGATGTAGTACTCATGCATCAATGACATCTGGTCACATATGATTTATAAATGTTCAATGACATGGTGGATAGGTATTCTACCTATGAAAAAGAGTCGTATGTTATTTTGCAATAAATTAAGTAATTGTGTCACTACATCTTGAGGAAGGAGACAATTATTCATTTCAATCATAAAACACTTCAGTTCTTAGTGACAGATAAAATTGGAGAATGCATGCCACATGAAATGGATGAATTACATGCAATAGTTCCATCTCATGATCAAGTATAATAAAGGGAATGATAACAAGACAGTAAATTATTTTAGCCAACTACCAATTCATGTGCTCATTTCATTGTTGGACATACACAACCACAACTTAATAGTTTATGTATCACTCTACTTAGTAAATTAGGTCTTTGTATAAAATTTCACCAACCTCATGTAAAGTAAACAAGTTCGATAATTATACTTGGTTGACTGGATTCTCTACAAGCTTGGGGATATTTCTATTCCTGGTGGTGCACCTCACCATAGACTAATCTAAGAGGTGAATTATGCTAATACCTCATGATACTTTGGTTAGACAAAGAGTCTAGTAGAATTGCATTCACACTTATACTAGTTGCACATGCATTGCCAAGCCTACAAACATGAAGATAGGACTTTACATGCCTCTGTTAGTCCCATCCCAACCATGGAAATCTATCAGCATGGGTTTCATGATTGGGATGCTTACAAAGAGATGCCATAATGTTGAAGTGTTTGTTGTAGTGGATAGGTTTTCAAATTTGGCTATCATGGTGACTTATAAGAAAGACATTAATGTAGTTGGCATTGTTTAAGCTCTCTTGAACCATGTTTGGGTTCACTTTGGACCCATAACATCCATCATCTCTGATCAAGATTTGTGTTTTGTGAGTAATATTTTTCATGCACTATAGGACTTGAGGGGTACGTAGTTGGATTGGTTGATATAATTTTACCCATATATAGATGGTAAATAAAAGTGTTCAATTGAACACTTATTAATATTTTACAAATGTAAAACCACATGCATGATCACACTTGGGATGAAAAGCTTTTGTATAGTCAACATGCCTAAAATAGATCCCTTCATAGATCTATGGGGCATAGTCCATTCCAAACATGTCTTGGGTTCTAACACGTTGCACCTCTAGATGTCTCTACATGTGCACTAGATGATATTGAACCATGCACATGGGAAAGGGAAGTTTATGCATCACATTTAATTTGTCCATAAGTGGGTTCAATAGATATTTTCTCTCACTCAATAAAACTACAAGAAATGCTATGACATGCATAACACACCTCATTCATTCCCAATTAGCAACAAAGTCTATTTCCACCTTTAAAAAGAGTGATTCAGAGATCTAATTCCAAAAGATCAAGCCTTTATGCTATGGTCCTTACACCATTCTATGCACAACTAATGAGAACACATTCATTGTTAATCTCCCTGTATAATTGGGCATGTACCCAGTCTTCAATGTGGAACTTATCCAACCTTGCATTCCTCGAGTTGTTGATCCAAAAATGGCATAACATCTTATGGATTTAATCCCAGAAATTTGTGCCCCACGAATAAGGATCAAATTATAAAAGTGACAGACAGACCTACCATGTCACACAATATTTTTAGAGTAGTCAAAGTGGGGAAATACATTGATCAAGCTAGGTGATATAACTCACAAAAAAATCATGTATATATCCCATAGCCCATTGCTCTTCAAGAAATAATGAATGATATTTACACATCTCTTGTGTAATATACACTTCTCCTTTGCACATCGTGCACATTTATTGTCTACACTAAGCCTTTTGCATCCCCATGTCCTCACTTGCACTTACTCATAGTCCCTCGCACCTCACTTACACTCGCTCTTAATCATGTGTGCATATACTTGCCTTCTTCTAGTGTATGCACATGTTAGCTTGCTATGAACACATGGCTTGCTGCATGGTGCTCCTTAGCATGAAGTATGTCAATTTTTTAGTTGGTCAGTCATCCACCACATACATGGAAGTTTAACTGTCAAGAAGATGAAACGAATTGTATTGGTCTTCTTTGTCACCAACAACCGTTGTAACTGTTTCTTATATTACATGTATAAATACATATCATATGCATCTGGCCAAGGGTCGATGTAATCCACAATTGTATTGATAGATTTCATGCTATGCATATCTACTCTATCATACACAAGATGTATAAGCATTGTACATTTATGTATTTATTAATATCCAGTCATATTGAATAGAAACTATATTTCTACAAGTTATAGACTTTTGCTACCATTGAATGTATGTTGTTGGTTCTATCTAAATTCTTTCGCATGCATTCGTGCTCTTTACAACTATGAGTTATCTCTAACGTGTAATTGTCTATTACACCCCCGATCTTAAAACTTGAGAATACAAATCATTTATTTTCATTGAAAATACTACTTTTTATAAATTTTTATTCTAAACACTCCTAACAACTATTGTTATGTGCTTATTTTTCACTTTACTCAAATTTTTTTTAATATTTTAATAATTGTTGTTTGAATTTTCTACAAACTTTTATTGCTACCATATTCAATTCTCTAAAAGAAAACATTTTTCTCCAAAATGATGGATTGTCTGTCAGTTATACAATCAATGTTTAATTTTATAGATGGATTAGATGATGGATAATTTTTTCACACCCCATAAATATTTTTGGAATGAAATAAATTAATGTGAGTAGGTCAAGATTACTTTTTCAACGGTAATAGGGAAAGCGATGATAAAGTGAATTCAATAGATAGATATTTACTTGCTGCCAGCTGGTTTCTTCATCACACGTGAAGGAAAAAAATTAAAAATGTCAGTGTCAAAAAAAAAAGCGAGGATTCATCGGTTAGATGAACCCATCCCATACAACTGCCCTTCAAATATAGTGCAGTCTGCTCGTTTGTTTGGTGTTTGCCGTATAACGAAAGGCAGATAATCCTACCACTCCATTCGGTCTAATTGCTTGCTGCCTGCCATTCCACACCCAAACACTAAAATAAATGACAAGCAAGTCACTGTAATTGATTGCAGGGCATAACACGGCTTTGCGAAAACTAGTATGTGCTTAAGAAAGACAGTCGCTATATGCTCGTTATTCCTTTCTTTCATGATGTGAAGCCACTCCATGTCGAACACCCAGAAAGAGAGGGGAGTCCATATGAACGTGATATTGATAGATACATGGAAGCTCTTCGTCAAATCGGTTCTGGTTCAGGTTGGTCTATGGAGACACAATCATGCATTCTCGCGTTTTTTTTTCCTGGGGGGGGTTTGCTTGTTGTGGGGGAACGGATAATATTAGCTTCGGCATTACTTAATTTTTTACATTGTATTGAAATTCCATTCCATATATTTTATAAATCTATTTTGAATGATTTAAACGATAGTATTAAATGTATATAGTAATTTGAATGGATTTAGAAGGATTGTAAAAAATCTGCAAATTTTCAGAAGGGCAGTTAGTCACTTCCTTGAGATAATTATATCATTTTACCAAATCTGTTTATATTGAAATAATTACATCAGTTTACCAAATCTGTTTATAGATTTATATTTATAAGTTAATGGGCCTTTCTATGATTGCAGGGTATAACACCTTATTATTTAAATTCGTCTTTCTGCGAGTCGGTTTCTGCTCTGCCGTAACTGTAAGAGTTGACTGTCTTTCATTCTAAATACATACTTTCTTAGTTATTTTATTATTGTTTTCTATAATATTTGAATATTGTTTCTTCCTATTTTCTAACTCTGTGGATGTTAACTTTTTTACTTCAAATATATTAACAAATGGAATTGTGCCTATGTTTTTTTTTTATCGATATTTGTTTTTAAGTTTTATTTTATACTATGAAAAGATAAAAGTAAATTTCTTTCTAAAGTTTATGATATAGAGTTGAGTGTCTTTCATTCTAAATACTTACTTTCTTAGTTATTTTATTATTATTTTCTATAATATTTGAATATTGTTTCTTCCTATTCTTTAACTCTGTGGATGTTAACCTTTTTATTTCAAATATATTAACAAATGGAATTGTGCCTATGTTTTTTTTGTTATCGATATTTGTTTTTAAGTTTTATTTTATGCTATGAAAAGATAAAAGTAAATTTCTTTCTAAAGTTATATATATATATATATATATATATATATAAAGGTTTGGAAGATAATTTACAATATATAAATATAAGAGGCATTTAACTTTTAAATTTTAAGTATATAAATTTTAATTTCAAAAAATAATTATATATAATAATTTTTATCACATCTTTTGTGTTAATTTATATGTTTTTCATTATAATATCAATTTATATAATTTTTTATAAAAATAAAAATAAATTAATAAAGGAGAGAAATCTTTCTACATTTAATTTCTGAAAAATAAACTTAATATATACAACATATTCTATTAAATTTGAACGTATAAAAGTGAATTTTACTATTTATTTTCAAATTTCTTTTCTCACTTTTGAATATCTTATTCTAATACAAGTCTCCCTCCATATTCCTAATCTAACATTAATTTTAGTTACAAATAAACAAAATATTTTCTATATTGATTAAAATCAAGAGATATGTTAATTTCTAGTTATAGTAATGCATAGACTTCCCTACTACACGCATACTATTTTTCAAATAGAATATAATTTTCATTGTTACTAGAATTTTCATTTGGTTTTATTTTAAAAACCTCTATTTATTTAGAGTTTATATTAATTTTTAATCTTTTTTTAATACCATCTCATCAATTTGTAATATAATAAATTGTAACACTTTTAATTAAGTATTATAAAACATCTTAAACTATCCTAACAATAATTTTCAATAAAATAATATATATGTATAAAATATAAGCATATAAATTATTTATTTCAACTTTGAATTAATTTGGCTTTATCTCAATATGAAAAGTTCTACTTAGTGAATCAGAAGCACCAAAACATCATACCTGCAAAAAACATACTTTTCTTTTTGCTTGCAATGGCTCTAATGTACATATAATATTTGAAGACTTTAAGAAGAAAATTAATCTTTGATGCTTGTGTTGAAGGTTAGTAGGGATCAAAACTATCTAATTATCAAGTCAATAAAGGTGGGAACTAAAATATAAAATAATATCAAAAAATAATAAATTACATAAAATAAATGACTCTCATAAATATAAAAACCCTACTTGTCATGCATTACACAAATAAATGTCACTTTTAAAATATAATAATATATGTAGATTTATCTTTAATGTTTAAATTGATTACAACATATATCTACTTATAAATGATATTTGAGTTTGAAATTAACAATACCAACACTTATGTTGGTTTCCAATGGTTAAGATTTCTAAAGAAGAATACATGTTCCCGACTTAAAGGGGGACTAAAACACACTTTAAGATAAAGAGAATATAAAGGATGCACAAAAAAGGTAAAGATAAGATACATGAGGGTCTATGAAGTTATAAAAATACCTTACATTTCCAAAATTGAACCAGACCAATTAATATTAAAAACATATCAAACTAATATAAAATAATATTAAATAATGTCATAGGTCCATTTTAAGGTGTCTAAATTATTATTCACTTCTACATGTGTGTGCATGTATTGTGAGAAAGTAATTATATATCAAAACAAAATATATCTATCCATAAGCATATATTTAGTTCACATCTAAATAGATTTAGTTTTAAAAATTAGTAGGACAAGACCTAATTGTCGAAAAGAATATTATACAATAATTTATATGTACAAAGATAGTGTTTCAATAAAAATAATATTTTTTCACAAATATGAAGGCATTTTTTAGATGAACATTATGTGAAACAATTTTAAATAGTAAGGGAAATAATAACCAGAATTTCTAAAACCATAAAATATCTTTGTGTAAAATGTAATATCTAATGGATAAATTTTTAAAACCCTATTCTTGTACATCTAGGCTCTAAAAACCTTCCTCACTTTTCCAAACTTCTACATAGATACCTGATAAATTGATCTCCTTCCTTGAAACCCCAATAAACTCACAACCCCTTTCAAAACCTTAAAAAATGAGGGATTCATTAGAATTCCTATGTTTTCACTCCATTAATATCAAGTCCTTATTCTTAATAGGTTTGAAAAACAATACTTGATGCACTTTGCCTAAAAATTTGTGGATATAATCCTTAATTCCTATATGACTTTTCACTAGCATAAATAAGTGAGATAATGCAATATGAAGACTCAAATATTGAATCAAATTATACTCTAAACACTTGTAAAACTATGATTTTCAATAAATTATAGACTCTTTCTTATATGTAATGACCTTAAAATATATATGACTTGTCACATGTGCACTAATTCATGTGTGTTTATAGAATTTTATATTCAAATAAGGACCCTATTAACATACAATCCAACACAAAATGGGTATGAAAGGCCAACAAAATATGAACATGAGACACAAGAGACCCAAAGGAAGTGTTAAAAGGACCTGTAAAAATAGGAAGTTAGGAACACAATATGTTCTTAGCACGTTAGTGTAGTGGTACAGTCCTAGTAGACTAGTCCAATGTAGTGGTATAGTTTAGAAGACTAAAATTATATTGTTACATTTATAATGGTAATCCCAAGCCAAAAATAAAATAGGGGAAAGAGAGAGAAAATATAGTAAAGGGAATCAAATTAGGCCTAAGAAACAAGAAACACATATCAATAAAATCCTAATATGAATGATAATTAAAAAAATAAAAGTACCTAAGAAAATTTTAATTTGAAAAATAAAACTACCACATAACAAAATTATATGTCTACATAATACCCCACTTTTTATTTGTATGCTTTCATATATATCAAAGTGAAACAAACAGTCTTACTAAGATGGTTATTATAAGATGCCTCCAACATCAAAACTTATAAGAGTTCTCAGAGTAAAAATAGGAATAATGAATTAATGTAAATTAACTAATATGTCATGCCTTCTCTATGTGTTAGGGTTTCAAGATAGGTTTTCAAAAATAAGGAAGCAACAAAATTAAATCTATAGGTGATAGTGTGGGATAATGTTCAACAAGTGTAGGCACAAGTGTTGGTAGGTTCCCAAAAGTTAGAGGCAATGGAAGAGGATTGGATGACATAAGCACATGATAGAAAGATAAAGGATGCAAAGCATGCCATGCTTAAAAATTAAATATAGATAAGCCCACAACTTATAATCCATGGGAAGAAAATGTGATCCATAAATCCATTCTCAAGGTGCTTTCTCACCCCAAGTCATCCAAAAAATAGGGGATCAAACCCCTAAAACTTGCAAAAAATCCTCTTTCAGTCTCTTTTAATGGGAAGTCACTTGATGAGCTACTCCAAACTAAACCCTGAATTAAAAGTAGATGAGTTATTTGTAGATTTAATAGCTCTTGGCCAAGTCCCATAGATCTAAATAGATAGATAGCACAAGCATGACAACTTTTTTTTCAAGGTAAAATAGAAATATACCCTTGTGCAAAAGTTTTTTTCTTTGTATTTTCTAATCTTTGAAAGGATAGAGATTTGGTTTTAGATGGGTGTTTGGATTGGGGTTAAAACATCCTTTTGGTGGAACCATGGTTCCTAGTTTTCAATTCCTTATCAAGCCTATCAACATTTAACTCGGTTGGGTTTGACTACTGCACCTTCTATTACATTTTTATGAATATTCATGCCTCAAATTCATAGGGGAATCCTTAGGTGAGTACCTATTGACAAATTATTCTACCTTATAATTTTCTCATACAACCATTTTTAGAATCTTGGTTGATTTAGATATTTCCAAAAAACTGCCTAAAATAATTTGAAGGTGGGGGATCAATCCTAAAAAAATATTTAGATTTAGATCAGTTACTCTTCTATTTTTGAATAAGTTTAGAGACATGCCACTTAGCAGTGACCTATATAAGTGCTAAAATAAATTGGGGAAACTCATGGTGGAGGGATGCTCTCCATGAGATACTTACAGTGGTGGGAGTTGTAACTTCTGAGAGGGAAGGTCTAGACCCAAGTTTGGAAGAGAAAATTAACTTGAATTAAAGGTGGATCCTTTAGCTAAAATTTATGATAACCTTATTGGGTTGAATTATATTGAGGAAAAAAATACAATATAAACTAATTCTTTAATAATTAGCGGAATAAAAGAAGTTGATAATCTCAAGGATGTTGATTCAATTGTAGTTTCGATACCTTTTTCCTATGAATCATATTTAAAAAATAAGACATATTAGACAATAGTAAGGAAGAATAAAAGGGGCAGTGTAAAAAAAGGCCTCTACACCTATTAACATGATCTTACACTCTTAAAAAGGAGATAAAGGTGGAGGATTATAGTTTTGACTAATTGGTTGATCTGATCTAGGTGGGATCCTGAAGACTAATGGTTTATCTACAAACTGTTCATTAATAGAGTTATCAATAGGGTTGATTAAGGTTCATTGAGTATTTATAGTATGTTGCTTGATGGATGGTTGAAGGCAAGATGAGGATTCACAGCTTGATTGTTGTTTCATTATTATTTTGTACTTTGTTAACTACTGGTAGAGGATTTTATAATGAGCCTCGATATTTTATTTGTCTCTTCATGGTAAAAGGCTTAAATGGGGTCTTTCAAAAACCATGCTTTTACCCATATCTAAAAAAATATAGGAATAGTGATGAAAAAAAAGTTAAAAGGAAAGAGAGATCAACCAATTTCCGTCATGCAAAATCATAAATCTCTTAAAACAAACATCCACACTCATTTTTCTATGATATTAAAAACTGTGCCCTTGCAAACATATGGGAAATGTATGTAAGTAAATTAGTGTCAATAAAAATGCAAAGAACTATTAAAATCTAGGAAATAAAGTGAGGGTATCAATGAATACACCTGGTTATGTTGAATAATGTGAATCCACCTCTATAAAATCCATGTTTCATGATATACATTGTATATAAATATGTTTTTATCTTGTGAGGATGACAAGTGAAGTATGTTGTATACCACCATGTGATTGCTTTCATGTAAGGGATAAAATAAGAGTATGTTGTATACTCCACCATGTGATTGATTCCATAAGAGCATGTGAGGTAGAATATATGTGTACCACCATATGATTGCTTCCATGAGTGGAAGCAAGGGAGACTATGTTATGTATCAGCATGTGATTTTTTCCGTAAGAGGGAGCGATGGAATATATGTTATGTACCAAAATTTAATTGGAGATAAAATATGTGGAAAATATATAACCCTATTAAGGTGTTTGATGATTCTATGAATCATATATCTCAATAGAATAGAATTACACTTGCCATGTATTATATATGAAAATAATACACAATTGCATAATCATAAAAAATGTATGTCATGAGCAAATGACCCACAAATTTTATTTACATATAATATATGTGTATGAAAGAAAGTGTAATATACTCCCAAGTGAGAAAGATATAATCAATGCAAGTCAAGTAACAAGTTTCATCTATATGGACAAGGTATATAGTGGATTAGGCACAGGGGTAACAAAAAACCACTCTAAGATCATATAAAGCATAGAAGGCACAAAGCCAAACTAAGATGATAGAAAGTATAGTAGGAATATGTATATAAATATAAGCATTAAAATTGTAAAGGTATATGCAATAGAAAATATAAATTAAAATATATTAAATCACATGAAAGTTTATTATAAACAATAAACTAAAAATGATAAACCCTAAAGAATTGTAAATTGATGACACTTGTAAATTGATGACCTTAATATTTTCCTAGAAAGCTTATGAAAGGTGGTCAATTACTATATATATATATATATATATATATATATATAAAACATCAATCTCAACAATACTATATATCTCATGTGCATAAGCAATAAAACCTTTATGCCATGTAAATAATCATGAATATATATGGTAGAGAAGAAACACGTGATAAAACAAATAATCAAGTAAATAAATATATAATTAAGAAAAATAGTCTAATATATCATACAAAATAAAAAGTATTTAATTTTAAAAATAAAAAAAATATTAATAAAACTAATAAAAACTAATAAGAAATATATGATAATAACTATAAAATATCAAATTTGAAGCAGTAAGATCACAATCACCATATATAAAATGGGTATCGTAGAAGCCATGAGTGTAAAACTAATGAGTCATTCAAAAAAAAATTATATTATTCATTGTGCACTTAATATCTATAATACTTTTTTATTTATAATTTCATGTTTTTCTTGGCAATTGTCTAAACTTAAAAGTAAAAACTCGGTTTTAAATTCTTATTAGTTAAAACTGACTTTACTATTAACTTTAATTTCTACTCGCGAGTAAATGTTTTAGATGTACTGTTGAATTTGTGTATCATCCACTCAAATTATGTCAATATCAATAAAACCAATTAAATCTTGTGTTTCAAAGTGTATATTTATTTGTAGATCGCCATCGAAAGTCTACAAAAATTTATGTGTTTATTAGCATAAATTTATTTAAGAAATGATTTTGAATATCAAATTCTGCGCTTATTTTTTAACACTGAAACAGACACGACTATCACCATCTCGCCCCAAGAAGCATAAGCAAGTATATATATATACACACACATATATTTATGCCTATCTGCTTTTCTTGTCATATGCTAGAGAAATATTCACCAGTCGCGTCTCACTAGAAACATCACTGGCAACATATTGCAGACCCCCTTCCACTGATTTCTGAAACCCCAAGTTGATTGGAATGATTTTTTTTTCCCAAGGATAGACTGGTGGATAAAGTAGGTACAAACAGGCCATGAGGGCAGCCTGATCACAAAATGGGTATCGTTTTCTAACCAATACTTGCATCCTGGATGTCTTTGCCCCTGCTAGTTGCAGGCTCATTGAAATGTAGCAAAAACGTTCCACATTTTGGGCAGCATATAGCATGTTTAGGAAGCATGTAATACATAAGACAACTTTGGCAGCCTGCGGCAACCAACACAGTTAGTCTTGGTTGCTGCTGCGGCCTTCCGACTTTGACTCACATCTCTGATGGCCTTTACTAACTTCCTTCAGGAGTTTTTCTGAATCGTCAGAATCCTCATCCATGGATTGAAAATCGCCGGTATTATCTTCTACTTCTGAATATCACAATGGAATTGAGGGATTCCCAATTCCATGCCAAATACCTATTTTTCCCTCCACAACTAGTACCTTTTTTGACAACGTCAAAAGTTCTCTAGGACCAGTTTTGGTCTTTCTACCAGCGCTCCAATCATAAAAGTAGAGTTTTCTTTTCTCATAAGAAAAATCTTTTCTGACAAAAAAACAACAATATAGTAAATTCTGTGGAGTATTGGGTGCCTTAAGGTCTAAGAATTGCTCCCACTGAGGTGGTAAAGCAGGCTTTGGATTTAAGCTCCAAAGGGCACTTTTGTGACAGATTTTGGTTCTGATGATGATGATGCTGTGGCAGCGGCTGCATGTTGATATCATCCTTGGGATGAAAGCAGGCATCCTCCTTGAGAGATGCAGATAGTTTGCTGAGCAGCGACAGACCTTTTCTTGATTTTTGGGTGTTACATGCTGAGCAATATTTTGCAGGTGGTGGTTTGTTGTGTGATGTTAGCCTTGATTTTGGCTGCTTTGTTTTTGTTTTGTTTCATACAAGACTGTGAGCCTTTCAAAATCTTCTTTTTTATTTATATTTAATAAAAATTAAAAAATGTGATATGATTATAATAATTTTATTTTATTTTTTATTATTTTTATTATTCTATTTTTTTTAGTATTCTTTTCTTCAAATTGTTTTTTTTTTTTTTTCATTTAATTTATATTTCATTTTATTTTTATGATTAAAACATAAATGTTAATATTCCATATCAAATTTTGCATCTATTCATATCATATTTTGGACAAACTAAAGTTGAAGATGTATGGTAATACATTATTATCAGTATTAATTTTTTGGCAGTTTTTTTTGTTTAGAATTCTAACCTATATGATAAGTATGTTTTAATAAAAATATTGATCAATTAAAAATAAAAAATGTGATATTATAACGAAAATAATTTTATTTTATTTTTTAGTTTGATTTTTTATTTAATTTTTTATTCATTTATTTTTTTGATATTTTTATTCTTATTTTATTTTTTCTCTTTCTTTTCATTTAATTTATATTTTATTTCGATTAAAACATAAATATTAATCTCAAATTTTGCATCTACTCATATTATATGTTGGACAAAGTAAAGTAGAAGATGTATGGTAATGCATTATTATAAATATTATTTTTTTTACCCCTTTTTTTTTTCTCGAATTCTAACCTATATGATGAATATGTTTTAATAAAAATATTGATCAATTACAATCTATATTTATTCATAAATTTGAATAATATTATCAAATGTTAATTATATTTTAAATTATGAATTGCAATTAAATATTCATATTTTAAACTTTGAATATTTTATATAATTTTAAAACTTATATAATTTATAAAATAAAAAATATATTAAAATTAATAAATTAAAATATAATAGTTAAAAATTTAATTTAAAAAAATAATAAATGAAAATGTAAATGCATGATCTTGACACAAAAATTGGTGCAATGTACATTACAAAAAGTAGAACTACAAAATTAAAGCATTTTCTCCTGAAAATATTTGTGTTTGTTTATAAAAATTTCTAACACAAATCTACCTTATAATTTATGAAAAATAAAAATAAAAATATATAAAAAATTAAATAAATAAAATAAAAATTATGAAAATATACTAGTGTTAGAATTCCTCTCCCATTCCTTTGTTTCGTTTAGAGGCAAAAGAAGGAAGATCAAAAGAAAAGGAAGATCCTTTGTTAAAGAAGGTCACCTATTTCAAGAAAGCACCCAAATTTGAGTTGAAGTTCCTCAGTCTAGTCAGTTCCACTCCCTTTGTATTTTTTGGTGAAGAAGAGACTCAGTGAGTGCTAAGAGGGTGAGGACGGTTTTCCTTTAGGAACATTATTTGTCAATTTATTAATCTCTAGCCAAAAAATTTTGATCTACATGGATGAAACTCTAAGCAGTGGCAACTTCTCATGTAAGGTAGGTTGGAAATTTACCCTAGTGCAAAAAAAAAAAAAAAAAAAAATTACGAATTTTAATAGTATTAAAGATAAAGGAGAGATTGGAATTATGATGTGATGCTTTGATCATCACCTCCTTGTGATGAAGCCATGGTTCCCTAATTTCAAGTCCCTCACCAAGCCGTTCAATATTAAACCCATTTGGGTTCACCTCCCCCATCTTTTATTATAGTTTTGGTCAAACCTTTGCTTTAAGACTATAAGTAACTCCATTGGTGAGTTTTATCGAGTTACCCTTGCCATAACCTTGTTTTCCCCTACAACTTTTGTTAGAATTTTTAGATAACTTGGACACTTTCAAGGACTTTCCTAAAAAAAATGAGCTAAAATTAGAAGACCACTCTTAAACCCAACCCCTCAATTACAAGGGCTTACATTTTTGTTGCTTTAATTTTTTATTAACTTCTCATTTAACAAAAGATTGCAAAATGTCCAAAATAAATAAGGATGACACTTGGTGGAAAGATTCACTTCCCAATTATCTTACTGTAGAAAATTCTAAAATCGAAGATTATGAATTAGATTCAGAAAATAATGAAGCTGTAGTTATAACGATGCAAGTTGAGAAAATTATTAAAGAAGCCCCAAGCTCCCAATTTAGGGTTTCAAGCTCACCATCTAAAGAGGGATGCTCAAAGTGGAATGGTAAGGCATCAAGCCATATAAAAATTATTGTACCTTTTTCTCTTGAACTAGATTTAGATGATAAGAAGGGTTGGTCTTTAGTGAATAGGAAAAAGAAAGGAAGACTCAATAATGGTCTTAGTTTAAAGGCTATCCCTGTCAAAGGTTCAATAGAGATATATCATAATGCAATATTTTTGCTGGACTTTGTTGGGCAGTTAGCTAGAAGTAGGAGGATTTTTGGCTGACTATTCACTATATTTTTGCTAGGTTTTATTGTTGTTTAGAGTGTTTGTTCTTAGAAGGTTTGAGTTTGTGTTTCATGGGCCAATGGTAGAGGCATTGTATATGAACATTAAAATTTTATCTTGTTTCTCTTTGTACAAAGTTCCAAAACTTTTCCAAATCCGATGTTTTATTGTATCAAAAAAATATATATATATAAAAACAAATTACCATGGGACAAAGATTAATAATATGTCCCAAATTTTGTCACAAATATAGTCTAGACACTGTAATCTTCATCCCAAAAAACTGATTTTTATTTTTTTAAATTAATAAAACATAACACGATATGTTTTTTTTTTAAAATTATATATTTTTTTAATTTTACTTGGTCACTATTTAAATAAAGTATTATCATTTGATCCCAATACGATTGATAACTCGAGGGATGACATAATTCATTGTGGATATAGACGGTATGTAAGATTTCAATTTTTGAGATATATTATAGAACATGTAGTAATTATAATAAATTACAGGAATATAATAATTTTGAAAAATTATATTATTAGATTTTTTTAAATTAAAAGTAATTTAATTTGAAGAATTTTTAAAAACAATAGAATTTAATTTTTTTTTTTGGAAAGTAACAAGATTATAATAATTTTAGGAAATAACAAGAATATATTAAAGTTGGGGGAAGTAATAATATTATAATGATTTTAGAAAATAATAGAAATAAAATAAAATTGATACTTAATTATATTATGAGGAAGGTATAAATTTTTTTTAAAGATATCTATCATAATTATAATGGTTTGTAGGTTGATTTAAAAGGAATTTTTAAAATTTGATGTTAAAATATTTTATTGGTTCATTAATAAACTATTATTTATATTAGTTGTTACATTCAAATGTCTATTGTGATGGATATTGTCTTTTACATTGTAATTTAAAAACATATTTTAAAATATAGTATCATTTGTAATTATATTATTATTTGTCATATTCAAAGAAATCATAATATTTTTCATAAACATTACAACTTTTTAAAGATTAAACATATTATTATTTTGTAAATATTCATTTAATAATTTGAATTTATTTTTCTTTTCAAATTTTACTTAATTTTAACTAATCAAATTTTGATAAGATGCATTTTATTGAACTTAACACTTCTTCTAATTAAAATTATATTTTTATTAAATTTTAGTGACATAAAATTAAATAAAAAATCAAAACATATACAACAAAAAAGACAAAAAATATATATAAAATTTTAGATATTTTAAAAAATTATAAAATACTTAAGATTTAAAATCAAGAATGATTCAGAAAGCAAAGAAAATATTCATATTTAAAATCATGTCAAATAATAAAACCCTAAGAAACATGTAACTTATTTCAAAATGGAGCTCTAAAAGGTGTAAAATAGTTATAATTTACTTAAATATAATATTATAAAAAAATTCTGTGTAATTAAATATCTATAATACATATAAAATATAATAAAAATTTGTTTTATATTTTTTTTCTATCAATATTAATAAATAAGTGAAATAGAAGGATATTATCTTGTCTGTATGTTATTGTAAATGAAATAAAGCATTGGATTTAGTTACTGCAAACAGTCAATAGAAAAACTTTTGTGTTGCACAAAAGAAGAATAAAAACAAAACAAGATAGACACAGAAAACTCTCTATTTGCAAACTAGGCGACTCATAAACAAGAAGTGAAAGTGCAGATAAATGATATTACAAAACAGTAAATAGATTATCATATTATCAAACTTGCACAGCTTTGATGCTTAATAACATACAAACAACATTACAAGATTTTGATACAAGTTAATCTTAAGGAATGATTTCGGCAGAGCTTCGCTGCTCGATATACCATACTATACAACGCAAAAATTCAGTAAATACAATGAACCTTTTTTAAGCTTTCGACTCCTCTAGAGACTAGTTACAAAACCTGAGAGATAGAGATCAGATTAATATTTAATGATATAAATGAAATCACATGCTGAAGGCAGAGATGGAGGAGATATTTTTGCATAATCGAGATATTCGCTTAGGATGATAAGCTATAAAAAATTCAATGAAAGTAGGCAATGATTCTAGTTGTTTTGAACACATTATCCAAGGTAGGCAATATTACAGCATGACTGCCAGTAGGATAGACACGCCATCAAACACTCCCCCTTAATATTAACTACCAAGAATATTATTAGATTGATATAAATGTTATACTAGTACATTTTTGAAGATATTCAAAATTTAAAAAAAAAAAATGTTTTGGAAAAATGTCAGCAAAATGATCTTCAAACTTGTAAAATTATAGAAAGATTTTGTCATTGTTGATTAGTTCATGAATGAAATGATATCGCATGTCTATATGATTGTTTATTTTGTGAAAAACATGATTTTTAGATAATGATATAGTTGAACTATAGTTATAATAGATGTTTTTTTGCCTCCTATTAACTATGCTTTAAGTTATATTGAACTCTCTTCATCCAAACTGCTTGACAAGCTGTTGATGTGGCAGCCACGTATTTTGATTTTGTGTATGAAAGGGTGACAATAGGCTACTTTTTGGATCTCTATGAAACTACTCCTGATCCAAAGTGAAAAATATAACCAAAAATGATTTTTTATGTCATCTATGCTACCAACACAATTGTTGTCTATGTAATTGACCAGTTTAAATTCTTCAAAAGGTGCATACAAGATGTCAAAGTCTTTCATGCTAGTAATGTATCTCAATATCCTTTTGGTTACCTTCAAATGCGATTCCTTTGGTGTTTCCATAAACTTTGAAATAAGACCAATGCCATACATAATATCTAGTTTCGTGGCATTGAAATACATCAAGTTACCTACATGTCTCTTGTATAGAGTTGGATCAACATTGGAACCTTTAAATTCTTTACTAAGTTTTAACCCCATGGCAATTGGTATTGATGTTAAATTCACATTGATCATTTTGAATATCTTTAACAAATCATTAGCATATTTCGATTGATATATAAAAATTCTTTTTGCGGATTGACTAACCTTTATGCCAAGGAAGTACCTCATTAATCTGAAATTTGTCATATCAAATTTTATTTTCATTCTATCTTAAATGCATCTATTGATAGGGTTCTAGTGAATCAAATCATCCACATATAAAAAAACTATTAAAATCTTTCCTTGATCATTCACTTTGACATATAAAACTAGTTCGTTGATGAATTTGTGGAACCTATTATTCATAAAATACGAATCAATCTTACTATACCAAGTTCTCAGAGCTTGTTTGAGTCCATATAAATCCCTTTTCAACTTGTAAACCTTATGTTCTAGTCCCAAAACTTTATATCTAGGCAAGATTGTTCTATATAGACCTCTTCTTATAGGATCCTATTTAAGAATGTATATTTAACATCCATTTGATACACTTTACAATTGTTTTGAGCAACAATAGACAATACTATTGTACTTGTGTCTAATCTAGCCACTGGTGAAAAGGTTTCGTTGTAATCAATTATGGGCTGTTATGTGAAACTGTTAGCAACTAGCCTTGTTTTATATTTTTCAATTTTTCTATTAGCATTAAATTTAGCCTTATAAACCCATTTCACTCCTATTACATCCTTTTATTAAGGAAGAATAACTAGTTTCCATGTTTGATTTTTTTGATTGAATTTAGTTCTTCATCCATGGCTGTAATCTAATTCTGATTTATAATAACATCTTCAAAGTGTATAGGATTAGCTTGTCATAAAAATGTAAAATCTGAATACAAACTCATATTTTTAGGTTCTTGAGTATCATCATAAACCTCCTTCAAACTATGTATATTCCTTAAAGTGTCTTTAAAGTGAGACCTTAGTGATGCAAGAGTTTGATTTGATGATTCATTGCTATGATTACTTGCTGAAGTAGACGGACTTGGAGGTGTAGGTGCCTTAAAAGGAATTACTAGAGCAATTAATTGTGGAGTAGGATTAACATTTTGAGTACCATTTTATTCATGTTCATTCTCATGTGGAACACTAGTAGCAATTGTAGTGGTTTTATCCATATTCCCATCCTATGATTCTTCTTCAATGAAGTCTACATATTTGTTGATTATTTTTTTCTTTGTAATTATATTATACCATTTATATGCCTTGGAATGCTGACTATAGCCCACAAAGATACATCTATTTCCTCTGTCATCTAATTTCTTTCTCAATTCTTCAAGTACTAATGACTCTAAGCTTCTTTAGGAACTTTTTCCATCACATTTTTTGTTGGGAATCTATTCAAGATATATACTATGCATGCAACAGCTTCATCCCAATATTCATTTGGTATATGTTTGGCATTTGTCGTGCTCCAGGCCATGTCCAGGATTGTCCTACTTTTTATTTCCACTACGATATTCTGTTTAGGTGTATATCTAGTCATAAATTGTTTCTTAGCTTCATTTGCTTTACAAAAATTCAAAAATTCATTTGAGATATACTCTCTTCTTCGATTGGATCTCAACACCTTGATATAATTGACACTTTATTTTTAAAATTTGGCCTTAAATTCCTTGAAAATAGAAAACACTTCAAACTTGTGTTAAAACCCATGTTTTTACACTGAAATCCTCGATGAAAGTCAAAAAATATAGACTACCACCAATTGATGGTGTTTTTATTTGTCCACATAAATCTGAGTGAACTATATCAAGTGGAGCTCTTGCTCTATAGGAGTTTCCTATAGGGAAATTTTCTTTATGTTGTTTCCCTAATATACATCTTGAATCACATGCTACTTTTTGCTACTCAATTGACGACAATCTATTTACCATTTTTTTCTTATGCAATAATTTTAAACCATTAAAATTTAGATGAACTAATCTTAAATACTAAAGCCAAGACTACTTCTTGTATGAAAACTTAAATATAGATTTAACAAGTCTTTGTGTTTTTAAAATTTGAGATTCTAATGCCAAAAACACTTCACTATGAATCTTTAGAGGAAACATTATGTTTCATGTCATCTCCACTTTTGAAATTAATATATTACTTTGGTTTTTATCCAAAATTACCAATTCATCATGCCCAAAGTATACTCTATATCTCTTCTACACTAACTAAACTATGCTTATGAGGTTATGTTGTAATAAAAGAACATAATACACATCAGGGATTTGCTTCTTTTCTCCTTGTTTTATTCTAATATTAATAATTTCTTTACCCGTGATTGAAACTCGATTGTCATTTTCTAATTTTGCCTTTGATTTTACTATGTCATCCATGGTTGTAAATAATTCCTTGCTTCCCGTCATATGATTTCCACAACCGCTATCTAAAAACCAAACATCTTTCTAACTTTCTTGTGCTACATTGCATGTAATTAACATTGAATATTGATTAGTAGTACTAGGATGATTTTCTTTAGTAAAATTTACCTTTTATTTATTCATATCATATTACTTAGCCTTACATTCATATGCATAATGACCAATTTTTTTACAATATTGACACTAAATGGATGATTTGTCATACGTTTCTCCATAATGGTGGATATGTGAATGGTTGCTCCCTCTACCTCTTGAAGTTGTGGAGAATGTAATTGTGCTTGAGACTAGTCTTTTATCATCAAAATGAGTAGTTTCTCTTCCTCCTTTGGGTCTATATCTACCTCTTTCTTTATTGTAATTAGATCTTCCTCTCTTTCTATTGATTTTAACTTGAGACTTGAATGCAATTCAAAAGAAGAATGTCCTAATCATCTTAACTTTTGTTCATGAGACAAAAGAGACTCTATTAATTCATATACTAATAGTTGTATTAGGTTCTTAATCTCTTTAATAACTAACACAACCAAATCAAACTTTGTAAGCAAACTCCTCAATATCTTTTCCAAAAATTTATGATATTCAATAGTCTCACCATGAGAGTTTATTTGGTTTAAAACTCCCATGGCATGAGTGAGAAATTAATCTATTATCTCAGACTCCTTCACTTGAATTTTTTTGAAATCCCTTATAAGCATTTGTAGTTTTGTTGTTCTAACCTTGCTAGTGCCTTGGTATGCAATCTATAGACTCTCCCACAATTATTTTGACCTTGTAACTCCTATAATTTGAATAAAAATTGAATCCTTTATGGCTTTCTGAATAAAAAGATATTGCCTTGACATCTTTTTTATTATTCTCCTTCAATAGATCTTTATCTGCTTGTGAGAAGAATGCTTGTTGGGTAGCTGGTTCAGGGAACCCATTTTTGACTAAGTCCCAAATGTCTTGAGAACAAAACAAAGTATTCATTTTTATATTCTTGTAGTCATATTTTTGGAAATTGAACATAGGTATTTGGGGCTGAGTGATGTTGCCACCTACACCCACCATGGCTGCTAAAGATAATATACACTTAGATTTTCTAAATGCACACAACTACTGAAACATAAAAAATTGAAACCCATTATCTAGTGTAGGCAATAGACATTGCCAAATCCTCAAAATGGATTTGAATAATTTTGGTGTAGACTAACACTTAATTTGGATAAACAATGATTGATTTACACAATTCAAACTACCACCTCAATCTGCTATGTAGATCTTCAAAATATTCTTCACACTTTGTCTTGGCTCTTGATAAAATGAAGATCAAATACAACTTAGATGAAATGTAGACATGACCAAAATTGACTCTAACAGAAATAATTTGGACTAGCACAAGGTTAGACAAACTCTAGCATGAATGTTTACAATTTTGAAACACATGTAGGATGAGTAGGCTTAGCCTAGCTCTAATACCAGATTGAAAGAATGAACTAGAGTTGACTAAAATAAAAAAAACAACAAAAAAAACTTTTGCATTGCACAAAATAAGAACAAAAACAAAACAAGATAGACACAAACAAATTTATGTTTGTTATGACAAACTAGGTGACTCATAAATAAGAAGTGCAAGTGCAGATAAATGATATAACAAAATAGTAAAAAGATTATTATATTATCTAACTTGCAGAGATTCTATGCTTAATAAAAAAAAAAGATAACATTATAATATTTTGATACATAATCAATCTTAAGGAATGATTTTGACAGAGCTTCGTTGATTGATATACAAAAATTTAGTAGATACAATGAACCTTTTTTAAAAACTTTTGAATCCTCTAGAGACTAGTTACAAAATCTGAGAGATAGAGATCAAATCAAAATTAATGCCATAAATGAAATGAAATCACATATTGAAGACAGAGATGGAGGAGATATTTTTGCATAATCGAGATATTTGCTCAAGGTGATAAGTTGTTAACAATTGACAACATTCAATGAAGGTAGGTGGGGATTTTAGTTATCTTAAACAAGTCATCAAAGGTAAGCAATATTACAGCATGACCGCCAACAAGATGCACATGTCATCCAACAGTAAATCTATCTGCATAATGTGGGCATAAAAATGTGAACCTAAATTTGTGACACCCATTGTACTAAATTTTGAAATATAGCATAACAATATGCCTTGTTTGTATAAATGATCCTAACATCTTATTGGGACCCTAAAAATGCTTCTATTATAAGGTTTTTAACCTAAATTTTAAATTTGTGGGCATGTTCACTTGCTGTGTCTCCTATTTTTTTGCACTACACTTCCTATCCTCTAAAGTGATCTATTTATATTTATCTAAAATATTAATTAACATAAAAAAATGGCCTTACATTATGAATTGGGTGGCTAGTGTGAACTAACTAGAATTAAATAGTTAGATCCCTTAGATTAAAAACAATATCGATAAATAAAAATTACATATTAACAATAAATTGAACTTATATGTCGAAAATACTACACAATAAAATGCTAACTAGAAAACAAAAAGTTATTGTTTTTGCTTCATAATGATTCTTCCTTCAATTAACTATAAACCTTATCAATTTATAAAGGAATTTGTACTCAAATTTTAAAATATTATTATGCAAAACAAGAACAACTAAAAGGGGCATATGGACCCATCCAATGAAATTGAGAGAGAAATAAAATATGCCATGATTGTATGAATGGTCCTAGAAGAGTGTCAGGATTGTACAAAATGTTTTAACATTGAAACAAGAAGGGACAAAAATCAGAAGGTGGTTAGCTTGATAATTGATAAAGAGAGTTTCAAGTTTTGAAAGTCAACAAAAGGACCAATATTTCCATATTTGAAAAAAATTAGTGATAAATAAATAAATGTGAAAACACTTATTAAAAAAATGACCATATGACCATTCTTATATGTCTACAATAATAATCACAATTACACATTTACAGTGGAGAAAGAGATCATAAAGTGAGAAACCAAAAACAATGGATTGCATGTGAAACATTTAAATTACATGTTCAAAAATATTTTCAAAAGGAGAAAAAGCCCAGAGAGTAAGAAGCCACAATTAAATTACATGTTTGAAGATATTTTCTAAAGGAGAAAATGGCCAAGGAGTAAGAAGCCAAAAAGAGTATATTGCATTCATTATTATGTGTTTTAAAAGTTGTGCCTAAATGGAAAAGCTTAAAAGAAAAAATTATATTTATCATTTCTTCCTTATATACAAATACTTAAAAGTGTTTATATATATATATATATATATATATATATATATATATATATATATATATATATATATATATATATATTAAAAACTTAAAAAGATGAATTACATTCACTATTCTTTCTCTAATTAACTTGTGTGCAATATTGATTTAATAATTAGTTCTTTCAGTTTTATCTTACTACTAACCCAAACTGACAAAGAATTTTAAGTAGTTTTGAACAAGAAAAATGCCTAAACTGGGAAAGGTGTTTGTGTGCTAACTCAGTTTAAACTTGGAAAGTCTTTGAATTAGTTTTGGACTCTTCATGATCATTGAGACACCTGAAGAAATTAAGAGAGTAGAAAAACAAGAACTTAAACAAGAAAATAAAAAATTGAACCACTTGCTACTGCAATTTCTTGAAAAAGATTTATTTATTAAACTTCTTTTTTTCTTGCTTACAATGCTGCACCCTTGGCGTCTTTAAATAGAATTTGAATCCAAAAATAACTGAAAATAAACTGATTGCTTAATTGATCCTTAAGTAGTCTTCTAACTGATTAACTAACAGATTGTTAACTACTTGAACTCACTGATCTCTAACTATTAGTTAACTAATTGAATGTTAACTCCTGCATGCATGCATAGGAGGGAGGTGGAACAAGTAGTTAAGTTGTGGATGGAAAATTATCTCTAGTTCATCTTTAGTTTTCTAACACTCCCCCTTAATTTCTACCAATAACAACTTCAACATTTACAATGCCTAAATTTTGTCTTAAATAATAAAAGGTCTCTTTTGCTAATGCCTTTGTGAATATATCTACCAATTGATCTTTAGATCTACAAAATTCCAGATGGATTTCTCCATTGTTCACTAACTCTCTGATAAAGTGAAATCTTGTATGAATGTGCTTTCTCCTCTTGTGAAAAAAATGATTTTTTGATAATGTGATTGTTGATTTGTTGTCACAAAAGATTGGTGTTGACTCCTTCTGTGCTTGTAATAAATCTTTCAATATTCTTCTCATCCAAGTTGCTTGACATGCTGCTGATGTGGCTGCTACATACTCTGCTTCAGCTGATGAAAGTGTCACTATAGGTTGCTTTTTGGATGCCCATGTGACCACACCTTTGCCTAAAAAAAGACATGTCTAGAAGTACTCTTCCTGTCATCAACGCTACCTGCAAAATCACTATCAATAAAACCAATCAAACTAAAATCGTTAGTTGTGGAATATAAAATTCCATATTTTGTAGTTCCTACCACATATCTCAATATCCTTTTTCCAACTTGCCAATATGAGTCTTTTGGTGGTTCCATGAATCTTGAGATTAAACTAACCCCATACATGATGTCTGGTCTTGTAGCTGTAAGATACATCAAATTGCCAACTAGTCTTTTGAATTTTGTAGAATCAACATTAGATCCTTTGTCTTTTTTGCTAAGTTTGGTCCTTGTAGCAACTAGTGTAGGTGATGGTTTACAATTAAGCATCTTAAATCTTCTTAACACATCCTTTGCATATTTAGTTTGACAAATAAATATTCCTTTCTCTGATTGTACAACTTCTATGCCCAAAAAATACTTTATTAGTCCCAAATCTGTCATTTCAAATTCTTTCTTCATTGCTGATTTAAAAGTGTCTACAAACAAATTTTTAGTGAAAATCAAATCATCAACATACAAACACACAATCAAAATCTGACCTTCTTTGTTGATTTTTGTGTACAAAGTAGGCTCACTATTGCTTCTGCTGAATCCATTATTTATCATGTATGTATCAATCCTACTATACCATGCTCTTGGTGCTTGCTTGGGACCATAAAGGGCCTTCTTCAATCTATAGAATTTTTTTGATGTCCTTGCACTTCATAACCTTTGGGCTATTTCACATACACTTCTTCATCTAGTAAACCATTCAAGAAAGCTGATTTTACATCCATTTGATATACATACCAATTATTTTGAGCAGCTATTGATAAAACCATTCTAACAGTATCCAATCTAGCAACTGGAGCAAATGTTTCATTGTAGTCAACTCTATGTTCTTGTGCAAAACCTTTTGCTACTAACCTTGCCTTGTGCTTTTCAACATTTCCATCTACATCAAATTTAGTCTTATAAACCCATTTGAATCCTATACAATCCTTACCTTCAGATAGATTAGTTAAATCCCATGTTTGATTTCTTTTTATAGCATTCATCTCTTCATCCATTACTTTTATCCAATGTTCCTCATTAACTGCTTCTTAATAATACATAGGATCATGAGTGAAAATAGCAAAATTTGAAACCAAATCTAATTTCTCTTCTTCTTGATTATAAATCTCATTCAAATTTCTCATTTTCTTACCTTTCAATCTTGATCTTAAAGTAGCAAGAGTTGGATCTGATTCATCACTTACTTGTGAATTTGGAGTAGGGTGACATGCTTGTCTAGATGATTCACCTTGTTCAAACCTCCTAGGTGTTCTTATTGGAGTGCTTGTGCTTGCTTGTGGAGAGGATTGATCTCCTTGAATTTTTTTTCTTCAGATTCTTCTTCATTCTGTGGAATTGGTGCTCTAATTGTGATGGTGCTACCATCCCATGCTTCTTCTTCCTTAAATTCAACATCTCTGCTAATAATCACTTGCTTTGAAATGGGGTTATACAACTTATAAGCCTTAGATTCTTCACTATAGCCAATAAAAATGCATTTCTCACATCTATCATCAAGTTTTCTTCTCAATTTAGATGGTATAAGAGAATATGCAATACAACCAAAAATTTTGAAATGATGTACACTATGTTTCTTACCACTCCACGCTTCTTGTGGAATTTGATCTCTGACACTCTTTGTTAAGCTTCTATTCAGAATATACACTATACATGCTACTGCTTCTATCCAATATTCATTTGACAAGTGTTTGACCTTCAACATGCTTCTAGCCATCTCCATGATTGTTCTATTCTATCTTTCTACTACACCATTCTGCTGTGGTGTGTACCTTGTAGTCAATAACCTTTTAATGCCATGATACCTGCAAAAATATTGAAATTGATTAGACATATATTCACCTCCTCTATCTGATCTAAGTACCTTGATGTAATGGCCACTCTGCTTTTCAGCCATTGCCTTGAATTCTTTAAACTTTCCAAAGGCTTTAAACTTATTTTTGAGAAAATATATCCACATCTTTCTGCTAAAGACATCAATGAAGGTTAGAAAATAAGTACTAGCTCCAAATGATGGAGTTTGCATTGGTCCACATAAATCACTATGGACTAGCTCTAATATTACCTTAGCTCTATATGAGGCTCCTACTGAAAAGATCTCTCTATGATGTTTTGCCAAAATACAACTGTCACATGAACTTCTTGGCTTTTCTATTGGTGGTAAACCCTTCACCATATTTTTCTTCTATAACAAATTCAAAACTCCAAAATGTAAATGTCCAATCCTTAAGTGCCATAGCCATGATTGGTCTAGCTGCATGGTTTTGAAATGGGCTTCCTCTTCTCCTTGGATACACTGAATTTGAAGAGGGAACATCCGATTCTTGGTCATCTCCACTTTTCCTATCAACCTGTCACTTGGTAACTTGTCCAATATTGTGCAAACATTATCCATAAAAGATACTCTGTAACCTTTTTGTACTAACTATCCAATGCTCATAAGGTTATGTTTTAGTCTAGGTACAAAATAAACATCAGGTATAAACCTTCTTTCACCATTCTTTGCCAAAACATTTATTACACCTTTACCCATTACATCCACTTTGATATCATTTCCTAATTTAACTTTAGATCTTACAGAATCATCAAGACTAAAAAAAAAATCTTTATTCCCTGTCATATGATTACTGCATCCACTATCGAAGAACCAAATATCTCTAGCTTTTTCTTGAGTAACATGACAAGTGAGAAATAAGCTTCCAGGATTAGAACTAGATTCACCTGTGTAATTAACATTCTGCTTTTCCACATATCCTTGTTTCCTTCTGCAGTCACTTGCATAATGTCCATATTTTTTGCAATAATAACATTGAATATTAGATTTATCAAACCTCTGTGAACTTTGTTGGAAGTGATTGTTGCCATGTCCTCTACTACTATAGTTTTGATTACTGTGTTCACCTTGATCTGGATTGTTCCTTCCAGTTCTGCCTCTGCCTCTTCCTCTGAAGTTGGACCTTGCTCTTCCTCTTCCTCTACCAAATGATACCTATGACTTGAAAGCATTCTCAAGAGAAGTGTTGTTATTCCTATTCATTCTGGATTCATGTGTTAACAAAGAACCCATTAATTTATCTACAGATAACTATTCCAAATCCTTGGTTTCCTCAATAGCTACAACTATTGCATCAAATTTACTGGGTAAACTCCTGAGTATTTTTTCTATGATCTTCTGATCCGTGATTATTTCTCCATTAGTTCTAATTTGATTCACTATATTCAACACTTGACCCATAAACTGATCTATAGTCTCTGAATCATTCATTTGCAAATTTTTAAAACTTTGCCTAAGAGATTGCAATTTCACAATTTTTACCTTTGTATTACCTTTATAGATAGTCTCCAAGATTTTTCATGCCTCTCTGGATCTTGTTGCTACTGCAACTCTAAAAAAAATTGATTCATCCAATCCCTGTTGGATTATAAATAAAGCTTTTGCATCTTTTTTCTTGTTCTCCTTAAGCTCGTCCTTTTGTGCTCGAGTTAATGCTAGATAGGCTGCCTTGTCCTGCGGTTCTACAAAACCACTCTCTACCAAATCCCAAACTTCTTGTGAGCAAAACAAAGTTTTCATCTTAATTGCCCAAAAATCGTCATTCTTACCATTAAAAATGGGAATTTGAGGCTGTGAAATACTATTATTCGTTGCCATGTCTTACGCTGAAGTGACTAAATCCTCTTTTTTTTGACTTTATCCACGTTGACTGGGCGCTTATCTTTGACTTCACTTGCAGTCTGTGTATCTCAGAATGCTACAAAAGGCTGGCTGGAGGTTCTGTTTGGTCTGTTATTTCTGAAAACATAGTCGCTGACGTCAGTGGGTCTATCGAGGTCGATCAGGTTGTCGATGTCGGTTTGGTTGCCAATTTTGGTTTGGTTGCCGATGTCAGTCGGCTAGCTCACTCCTGCACTCGTTGTCAACGTCGGTTGAGTTGCCGATGTCAATCGCGCTCTTCCTTCACGTGTTGGACTGCGACTACTGCGCTTCACTCCTTCGCCGAATTTTTGTTCTTTGAATGCTGCGCTCTAACACCTGCACGTTTCTTCTTTGACTGCGCCCTGCCTGAGCGTTTCCTTCACTGCTTCCTTACTGACTGCTGACTCTTCTCTTCTGCTAACAAGTGTGCTCTCACAGTTGCACTTCTAACCTAGCGATCTCCCTGGGCGATTTTCTTCTGCTAAGCGTGCCACTCCTGAGAGCTCCCTGCTGGCTCTGATACCAATTTGAAGAAATTAAGAGAGCAAAAAAACAAGAACTTAAACAAGAAAATAAAAAACTAAACCACTTGCTACTGCAATTTCTTGAAAAAGATTTCTTTATTGAACTTCTTTTTTTCTTGCTTACAATGCTGCGACCTTGGCGTCTTTAAATAGAATTTGAATCCAAAAATAACTGAAAATAAACTGATTGCTTAACTGATCCTTAACTAATCTTCTAACTGCTTAACTAACTGATTGTTAACTACTTGAACTAACTGATCTCTAACTGTCAGTTAACTAACTGAATGTTAACTCATGCATGCATGCGTAGGAGGGAGGTGGAACAAACAGTTAAGTTGTGGATGGAGAAATTATCTCCAGTTCATCTTTAGTTTTCTAACAACACCGTACATCTGAAATGTTCCCAAATACAGGAATTTGAAGATTGGAAACTGTATTTTCTGCAGTTTAAATAATATTGGTGCTCACAAGAGTTAAATACGGTATGTATGATAGCTGTACATAACATATCGACAATACATCACAATAATCTGCTGGTTGGGGTCAGCGAGAAGGATGGAATTGCGCACTTGGACTGTGTTGTGTACACCACAATTCAGACTCATTTGGTCGTAGCTGTTGGACAAAATTTTGTCCAGTAGTATAAGTCCCTTGGAGGTCATCAAACTCTTCATTAATAAATGATTCCAAAATCGAAGAGTACACATATGAACCAGCTGTTCCCAATGGAGTTGCAGGACTCGAATAAGGAAAACCGCAGAATGTTGCATTAGTTGGAGCCGCACAATTGGTATTGGTCAATTCATTACAGGCCACCTCATTGTCGGAAGGATGTACCATATCCGCCATTTCTAGAATCTCGTTAAAATTAGTTTGATTAGCATTATCATAATTACGAGGGCTTGGAGTTGGTCCATCCTGTGACTCAATGCTTTGTGTATTTACATTTTCAGATATTCTACTGCTGCTGCATTGGAGAATCTGCTGGTGCCTAACGCTATCTAGTGGGTTCCACCATATGTCCTCAGATTCGGATAGGGGCCTGTGCGTGCGCGGATCTATGCCCTCTCTGATGAGCTTCTTACTCAGGTGAGAGTTCCAGTAGTTTTTTATATCATTGTCCGTCCTTCCCGGCAGACGTCCAGCGATCAAAGACCACTTGATAACAATTGTAAAAATAAAGCATATATAAACTCATGTCATAATCCTTTACCAATATGTACAAACATTATTTTACAGTTCCCTACTCTAATACAAATACAATATAAAAGGAAAAAAAAAAGAAAGAAATACTATTAATATCTACAAATGATATGGAATTGGAAACATTCAACAAATTTAGGAAAGCAAAGAGGGGAAATCAATGTGTGGTCATATAAAATATATTAACAATTAGGAAGGAAAAAATAGTTAAAAAAGATAGGAAACATTATTGATTATTTTTTATTTTTTTTTTCAAAATTATTGATAGAATTTGATGTCTCTAAATGATATCTCCAAAATAAAGTTGAAGAATATCATTTAAAAAATTACTAAAACTTTAAAGAGGTTTCTGAGCATCCAAAGTTGTCAAGCTGTTATTCAATCCCATAAGTTACTGAAATGAATTTAATAAGAATATATATTTCTCATATTATTGTTAGTCAATATTAATTCTCATATGTGTGGACTGTGATTTTGATGT
>JARHVA010000714.1:285000-495000 GCA_037957365.1 Torreya grandis | reverse complement strand
AAAATAGACTTCAGACATTCTGACACAAATTAAAAAATTGAAACAACTTAAATGGGTCACCTCCAACACATAAATATCATATTTAACACAAATTGCATCAACTAGACACTTTTTCAAAAAAAATTATGCATGCTATGTCAATAAAAGCTACACCAAGCTGATTGACACTAATTTTTTTTACATCAATGCTACATATGTAAATTGTATCATACAAACTTTTCAAAGTCACACTAGAGAAAAAAATGAAAGAAAAAAATAATGATTTTGATGCAAATGTTGTCACTAAATACTTGAAATATATCAGTGTGCTTATCTTCTCCCTGCATTTTATTTCAACCCCTATGTATGCTTTTTTAGGATGTTCATAAGTCAAGTTGAATACTATATGAGTGTTGTTATTTTCTGCTTATTTTTTCTCCATATGACTATTCTAAATTTTTCATTCACATAGCTTCATTTTTTTGGTTAAGTTTTGGACATTCATTGATGTTAATATTCCATTTGACCATCTACTTTTAGTTTTGTTTCATCTATGTTCTATTTCTTGTAGGTAACTCTTCCACATGTATTGCTTCATGTCACCTATCATTCTCCATGTTTTTTAATTTTTTTGAGTAGAAAAATAATTAAATCATATTTATTGCCTCGAAATGAAAAGTTCATGATTTTTCAAGGAGTATTTTGTAATGCACCAAAGCCTTGATTTTGAAAATGTTTCTAATTAATCACTTCTAGATCCTTTCTATTTGTCTCAATTTTAAACTTAAAATATCACTTCCTTATACATCACACATAAATAAGATAATTATGATGATAACCAACCCAGATAAGACCTGATATTTATCCAATCTCATATATTTGCATTCATGCACCTATTTTTTTGTGTGTACATATATTTTCATCTACCTTGTATTCTTTTCATTTCACATGTGTCCTAATAGAGTTTATTGTAAAATTATGGACCAAGATACTTGTAATTTGATACTACTTCAAACAAAGCCCCTTCAAACTTGAATTTAAACTTTTTAAATCTTTTTTATTTTTAGTGAGAAGATAGGTTTCTTAGTTTTTAATAGATTACACTGCATCCCTACCTCTTTATAGAAACATTAATCTAGGGCCTATAGATGGTCTCTCAATTTTGGGATTGGTTCTATAATTAGAATTAGATCATCAAAATGTAAAAGGATATTTGTCACATATTTGGCCAAATAAACCCCTTAACCCTATATTTGTTTATCTATTCTTTTAGCTTGATGATATATGTCTTAAATAGAGTATGAGAAAAAAGGAAACCTTGTTTGACACCTATGTCACTCCAAAATTACTCAAACAATCCTTATTGTGTTTTTATTTGGCCTTTATTTATTTATTCATAAATTATGTGAACAATTACCTTATAGTATACTGGGAACCATAATTCTTTCAATTTGCTCCATAATTTTATTGTTGTCATTGTATCATATACTTTTTAAAAAATAAAAATAAATAATGAACTTGATTTTTTCTATCTCTAACTTTTTTAACTGTCTTAACGAGCATGATATAATTTAATATGGAAGATTGATTTAACTAAACAATCATTTGTTATTATAAAAAATGGATTAATAATTAAACTATTTATAATTAAATATAAATATACAAACTTATTCAAGGATTCAAAATCAATTATATAATATTCACCACTCCTATAGAAACCATTATACCTTTACCCACAAAAAAAATATTTTTCAATAGTAAAAAAACAAAATAATTTTTAAACAGTTATGATAATTATTATAGACACTCCAATTTAGAGAGTTTATTTGTAACATTTACTTTCAACACTTTTGACATCTTATTATCAATATCTTTAATTTATCTAATCATCTTTCTTCAGCGTTAAACCGTAATTTGACTATCATTTCAATCTTAATTCCGTCGTTCCATAACCCTAATCATGTCATCAACATAATCCTTAATCCAATCATATCACACCATCACCCCTAATCAATTAATCTTATCACATCATCATCTCATATAAATTCTACCAAAATAAAATTTAGATTAACTAACTAATTAATCACATTAATTAATTGATTAATCTTTATAAAAAATCTTATACACATCCAAAATATAAAAATAAATAAAATTTGAATAAATCATCAAATCACTCAAAATCTCAAATCAATCTATCATCACATCACTTAATATAGTTAAATCTTCAAATATCACATCACTCAATATAATCAAATCTTCAAATCCTAAAAACAATAGACAAAATCATACCCATACCTCAATCAATCAAATCCATATCTTTCCAAACCCTTATATTTATGAGCCAACTCCCCTCATTCAATGAATATTTTTACTCAGATCTAATCATCCATTGATCGTCCATCACCCTCTGTAAAATCTTTAAAATTGAAGGCCCCTTCTCCATTTCCAACAAGCTTCCATAGCCTAACTACATTCTACCCATTGAAGAGCAAAATCTTTTGATCGAGCCATCCATTCATCAAGCAAATCACTCCCCTTACAAGAGAATATGTTTTTGAATTGTTTGCATGTCATCAAATGAATAATCACATCCAAGCTACAATCCGAGCAAAATCGACATAACAAAAGAGAAGCTTCATTCGTAAATGAAGGTATAACATTTATTGCTTCTTTTTATTCTCAAAGATCGGGGTGCATTCCTTTCGTTAAAATAGAGATTTACATTATTTAATTAAATTTATATTTTCTTTGTTCCAATGCACATTTTTTGACATGTACGGTAGGACATTTGTTTACAATCTTCGTCAATAGACATGAAAAGCCCTGGTGCATGAGTTTTGTACGCAACACTCCAAAGGTCGCACTAAGCATGCGTTCATACCGAGTGCATGTTTTTAAGTGTTTCAGACGTATATTATAGTCACAACTTCGTAAATGCTTGCAGCCTGAGATATTAAGTTGTACAATTTTTCAATACGCTTGTTTTATTTATATATAAATATATATAAAATAAAATTATTATTAATTATTTGTTTAGATAATAAGTAGTTATTATTATTATTATTATTATTATTATTATTATTATTATTATTATTATTATTATTATTATTATTATTAATTATTGTTTTACAAAATTTTTAATTTACTATTTATCAACAAATTTTTAATTCATAAGTATATTTAATTTAAAATTATAAATCCAAATGTTCTTAATTTTAACACTTGTATATATTGATTCATCAAATTTGAATTGAATTGAATTGTTTTAATTATGTCAATGAAACTCAATTATTTAAGAGACCAAAATTTATCACAAATGTCTCAAGTACTTGATGGTACATAAATAATGTGATGGCTCACTTCTTTAAGAAGGTTAGTCTTTTATTGATTTGTATTACCGTCTCCCCTCTGCTAATACTTTTATTCTCATCTTTTTGAATGGCCCCAATGTTATGTCTAATCTCAATCATTTTTTATACTTGACTTGAAAGTCATTATAAGCTGGGTATTTTAAGATGAAATGTTTCTCTATTTCTATTACTCCTATTGTGTTAAACAAGCATATCCTCCATTCATGCTCTTCCTTAGGGGTTATCCATCCAACTGTCTCACACCTAGGCTTATGCAAACTAGTTTTTATATGAGTTATGACATTAATATATTTTTATAAATTTGCAACAATTTTTCTATCAAATTTTTATTTTTTCACAAAAAATGATGTAAATGATTTATCTTGATGCAAATTGTACCATCTTGATGACCACACTAAATTTGGCAAGATAAAATTTGTAACAATCCTTTTGGGTTAGACATAGAAATACATGATTTTTTAAAAATAATTAAACACATATAACAAAATAGATTACACCATGAAAATCTACAGAGACCATATGAAATACACATAGCGTAATAATAACAACAAGCATAATATGTAACATCCCATTTTCTTGTGCCGGGAATTAGAGCACTTGTCGGTAATTATAACCACAAAACATAACTTATAACATTTAGTTTTCATGTGATCAATAATTGATCTGTTGATATGGTGTATATGTTTCGGTTCATTATTGTTATCATGCATTGCTATACAATTATGTGGAATAATTGTTAAATTGTTAATGCTTTTATTATTATTATTATATGATTTTGATATCATGATTTAGATATCTATCATGTGTTCATTTATCTATGATGTAGGTAAAACCCTCAATGCAAAGGAGAACATCATCAGAGAGGAGGAGCTCGATATGAACTATGGGCAATAGAGAGAGAGAATCCTGTAAGAGAAACATTTAATGTTGAGAGAAATATCTACACCTTCACTTATCTTCATGTAAGCATGATCACTTGGTTTGATGATTCCTTAATTATTCTTAGCTTTACTTTGTCATATTTTTGGATTGCAAATATAAATGCATTGTTTAGGACTTCTAGGAGCCTTTTCACATTTAAGTTTTTAGTCAGCCAATCTCTTTGACATGCTTCATTGCATTTTATGACCACGAGATCTATGTTCAACAGGTCCCTGAACCCACAACCCAGTGGTTACCAATAGATCATTTTTAGTTAAACGATTGTGACCTTTAGTCAAAAAATGCTTAGTTCAACTTGGTAGTATATTGTGTTTTATTAGGTCAAGCCTTCATTCCACCATTCTAACACTTCACCTATATGGTAGATGCCAATAAATGATTGGTACATAGTAAAGCATCAAACCCACCTGTTATGGTTTGGTTAAGGCAACTTAACTTTTGTGAGTGTGTAGATCATGTGATAATTTTAAATCATAAATTTTAAATAACCTCTTAAACAAGTTAGACTTAATATTAATAAGGAATTTATGAATGTCAAAGTTGAATAGAAACATGAAATGAAGTTATTCATGATGTGGCTTCACCTTTAATAGAAGCATGGAAAGCAAAGGTTGATATTTAATATTCTTCCACCAAAACGTTTTAATACGAATGTCTTTATTTAACCAAGAATATGTCTCAAAGTTTTAAAATATAAATTTTTAAAAGTTAGAAGAGCACTTATTATTACCCACATGGGTTAGTAGAGGAATGGTCTCCCATTACCCACATGGGGTGGCAGAGGTATGGTCTCCCATTAAAACTTTTACATCATTAATTCTTTCACTAGCCACATTGACTATAGAAAAAATGAAACTGAAATGGTCTTTATATAATTATCCCACTACGCCCCATTTTGGGGGCAATTCAAGGACTCACCTCTTGAGAGGAGGTTAGATGCATAGGGGAAGTGCCTTAGGAGTTTGTTTATGGACATTTTTGGGCTTGAGTAGAGGAATTAAATGTTGATTGAATTAATTTTAGGACATGGAGAGAGAGAGAGCAGAGCATTACACCATTTTTGAAAGGAGAGCAAAAATTCCATGATCCTAGAAAGGAGGAGGCATTTCTGCTAGGAGGACACCATGCTCAAGAAGGAGGGTGAATGAAGTTCCATATAGAAGACATTCTAAAGTGCAAGCCATGATTTGGAGGACATTTTCCCCAGGAAGAGGACAACTTGGTTAGAAGGAAGGAAACATTCTTGGAGAAAGAGTAAAGTTTTCCCTAGTCTAGTTAATTTTTTGGCATTCTCTTTCTATTGAATATTTCATAGATTTGTATTTATTTTATACCAATTGTAGGTGAAAATCTTGAATTAAATCCTCTTGTTGATACCTTGAATAATGGGGAAAAAACTTGTGCTAATAATTTGAGTTTTAAGAAATAGTTTGACCCCTACAACAATTATTTAGTTTATATAATCTACAAAACTCAAACTTTAACCTCTGAATTGCACCTCTTTCTGTTGAAGTAATAAATCTTCAATCTAGTTTCATGTTAATGAATTTGTTGAGTTTTTTTTAAAGGATATCCAACAATTTATATATGGTCTTGGGAAGGAAATTAAACTTATAAAAAATTAAAATCTACGTAGTAGGTGATTAGCAACCATGTGCAAATATGCCCATAGATCTAGGTGCAAACCTGAGTCAATAGTGTCTCTTCAGATTAGTAATAGTTCATTTTGTAATTTAAAATTTTGAATTAAATGCCTCTTCCTTTTATATATAGTTATTTTTATCTTGATCATGAGTTGTATCATTTTACATGAGGTGCAAATGAATAGTGGTCGGAGTGAAATCTTTTGAATCCAATCTTGGCATCATATCAAACCTTTACACCTACTTTTAGACTTTTAATTATCTACCCCAGTCAAATATCTAAGCCTGATTAATATGGATAGGGATTATATTTATACCATTGGTGATTAGTGTACCAAAAGCATGTTATTTTCCCTTATTATGGTGCTATGAAGTAGCTAAAGCAAATAAGTATTTAATTCCTTTATTAATGGCATTTCATCAAGCGATTGTATGCTAAATTTGGCACAGAGTTTTGTTTTTACACTTGGTAACTCATAACTGGGCTTTATATATTCTTAAAATTGGTTTTACTATACCGCCATAACTACATATGAAAGCTACCCTATCCTCTATCACTAAAGGTATACCTCTATATGCCTTACATTATTTTATAAATTAATTTAATTAGCATTCTTAAAAATATATGTTCCTCATGATTTGATTTGTTCACTCCATCAGAAAAATAATATAATTTTGTAGTAAGTATATCACTTTTGGCTTTTATGAACCTAGGTGATTGCCAAGTAGAATCCAGTTGTAAGTTTTGTTGTCTAGTATTGAATTTATCTTTGCCTAATAAAGCCTTTGACTAGAGTGCAAATGGTGGGTTGTATAGGAGGTTTTGTGACAGCTATGTTAATTTTCCAGTGAATTGAGTTTCTCTTGGATTTATCACCTTTTCTTTATTCATTACTTTGAAGTTGATAAAAGAGAATAGCAATTTAAGTCCCAGGTTAATGTGGGAATTGTGAACTAAGGAATTAATTTCCTTAAAGCTTAATCTTACCCATGTTTCTCTATGCCAGTTGGTTTGGTAAGAGTTTCTCAAACATGCATTGGAAATCCACAAAGTGGAAATGGTATGCTATTTTATTCTTTCTCTAGAATAATAGTCATACTCTAGTTATTTTTATAGCACCATATAGAGCTAAGATGGTTGAAGTATGAGACAACCAAATGGTGGATGCATACTAGTTTAATGGGCATAGGACTGAGCAATAACTATTAAAAGATGGAATGCCTTATGGTTAAGTTGTAATCATTTACACTCTATTCTTTTTTATTAGAATCTTATTTAAAATTTTCCATTACTTCTTTGTTCATTAAATGGTAAATTTACCATGTAGTGCCTAGTAGAGGATAATAATTTTGCATGCTAGTCAAAAGTAAAAATATAAAATAAACACTAAAGTATAATTTTACGTAATTTTAATTTCTTATACTTTAAGTTATATTTAATATTTATAACTTTCAGGGTGTTTGAGAGTGGTTTCAAATTAGGAGTTATAATACAAAACCTAGGTTTTGGAGGATTCCAATATATTTCAGACTTAATCAGATCTCAAAATTTCAAGGTTTTAGACGTAGTCAAATTTTAGAGTTTTTAAGACTCATACTAAGACACCTCCAGGAATAAAGAATTCATGAATGATAAAGAGTAAGATATTGAGAAAAATATTATTTTTCAATGGGAAGCATGTTATGGATAACTAAATGCAGTGATATTAAAATAAGAGAGGCATATGGAAGAATTATATAAATGTGGGAAAGGATAAGTGATGTAAATTAATGAAAACAATGAATAATAAAGAAGTAATGGGATTAAAATGATTCAAACCATAACCTATAACTAACAATGAAAAATTGTGCTTATGAGTATGGTCACTAGAATTCTAGTTGGTGGTTATGTCATGCTTTGGTTAAATTGGAAAACAATAATTGGATGTTTACACACTAAACAATATGAATGAGAAATTGGCTATCTTTAAATATATTGACAATAAGAGGGATACATAGACCAAAATAGTGTTTGAAAACTTTGAGATAATAAACTCGAGAATTACAAGGATAAAGTAAAAGATGTGAAAATGAAGACTCACAATTTGGCATGAAAGTGACATTGACATATGAGGTAACATTGGAGCGTTAATGAGTAAGATTGATAAATGTGGTACTGTAAACTAAGTGGAGTTAAAATAATGAAACAATTACAGGATAATCAAGGAGTGGAATTGTGAGTTAGAAAAACAAGGAAATCTTGTGGTAAAGTTTCAATAGGTTTAAATGTTTCAATTCTAAGATTATATTCAAATTAATGAAAACTTATGGTTTATTTATGATTCATCGTGTAGTAGTAGATACTTTAAACACCTTGAATAAAAATATCTAGATTTGAACCATTTTGTAGTAAGTTAAACTAGTTATTGTGTGGTACAATAAGTCAAAATAGTTATTGTGTGGAGCAGTAAGTCAAACTAGTTACTATGTGGAATAGTAAGTCAAACCAATTACTATGTCGAATAGTAATTCAAACTAGTTACTGTTTGGAATAGTGAGTCAAACTAGTTATTGTGTGGAACAGTAGGTCAATCTAGATACTATGTGGAACATTAGGTTAAACTAGTTATTGTGTGAAATAGTAGGTCAAACTAGTTGCTGCAAGGAGTGGTCTATTAATCTATTGTTACCATTTAGGATTCTATTTATCTGCTAATCATCTATATCTAGCACCTTCATGGAAGGGAAGGTCCACTCTCAGTGGATGAGAGGAGTGCAGGAGATCTGAAAGGCTCTGTGGTTAGAGAAAATCCCTCCAATGATGTTCTCCCTCTTTTGACTCTTTTATGGTCTTCAGTAATAGTGATGGTCTGTAGATCTATGGAAGATTTATTTTTGAAGATTTTATATTATGATCAATGTGTAATTGTAATGAATATTCTATTGTTCATAGAAGAATTAAAATTGTGTTTTAGTATTAATAATGTAAGCAATTATAAGTTTTTATTCTTGGATTTTCCTTCTTGATATCATTTCACTGTACTTGCAAATATGTATCCATGGTTATATTGTTCTCATGATTATTTCAAATACTAGAAATGAAATGCAAAATTATGAGATGAAGTCATCATTGGATTGTAAGATCAAAATGAAAGTACTATGTATTTTGTATTCAAAATTATGAATGGATTTTAATTTGAAAGTATGGCATGTAGTTAATTTACCATGATGAAAACAAATAGTATGGTTGATCGAGCAACTATTGCATTATCAAAGTTAGTTTATGACAAACATGTCATGAAACTATCTGATGGGATTAGTAAGAAACCTTTCAAGATGGTATATATCTTTATATTTATTTATTTACTTAAAAAAATATGGTACATTTTTTTGGTATCTGATAGAAGGGTTCTTACATTGTGGTATCATAGCTCTAGGTTCAACACTCGGCTTAAAGTACTCATTCATGAGTCCATGAATGATATTTTTAAGATATTACATAATCAGATTGATTTGATATTAATTTTTAACACATGACATCTAGTGATATCTTCTATAATTTAGTATAGATGTGGATTATAATCTACTAGTATAGGTGGTGTAGCATCACTATAGATAGCCAGTCATAGTCTAGTAATATTATTAAGTAATTCTAGTTGTCTGGGACACTATTATGTATGTATCACAAAGCCCAAGTTAAACATTGGTATCAATGAGATAATTAGTTGTGTGATTTTGATTTTTTGAACTGGAGTTACTCTCATGTGTATTTGCATAAAGTCACATGATGAAAGCATATGCAAATTTGGCCATGGGTTTTGGCAAGAACCACTGCTTGCACAATTTTATGAAATTGACTTACACATTATTAAAACCCTGAAATTGGTATTATATATGTTAAGGGTGATTTTAAAACAACAACAAGCTATGGCATAATGAACACATCATCCTTGGAAATGTATGCACAAATGTGGTCACTTGATATGTGGAGCTAGGTGACATGCACTAATGCCTAAGAAATAAGGATGACTCATCATTATCCTATAAGGTTTAATGTTTTGAGACAAAAATCATTGTTGGATAAAGTATAGTTGAATACATAAGGTTAAAGGATTGGAATCAACACAAATTATGAGGGTAATCAGAATGATAACCATAATGTGTCGATCCCTGGACCATCGAGACCATGAGGTAATTGTTTATGGAATCCAATTACGATTTAATCTCCTACATCATATATTATTTTAGTGTTTTTATGATAATTATGTGTGTGTTACTAAGGATTTTTAGCCATGCTATTGTATTGGTGGTTCAATACAAAGCAAATGGGAATAAATGTTAGGTGATCTTAAGTTTTGTTTCATTAGATCCATGATCCCTTTTATTATATTATGTTACTTTATCCCTCTAGTGGAGTGAGGCTGGGATGTCTTGTGGTTCCCTCACCCTACACAATGAGAGTAGAATTGATGGGAGTGTTTCTCCTTATTCCATTTATGCCAACATTTTTTTCCATGCGACTAATCTTAGGAGGAGTTCATGGATAGTTGTTTTTCCCTGGTTGAAGCCTTGTCTGCATGGATCCCAGATGGTTTCATACATTTTTTATCCATGTTGTAATTTAGAATACATGATATTGTACATGGGTTTACATTCTACTTGTTCACTTATATGTGAATGTGTGAGGTAACCCTCATCTAGGGTGATAAATTAATGATATCACATGGATAGTCTTGATAAGGAACCTCATATGAGTTATTTTTATATTTTGTCTCCTGGTGGAAGATGACCTCATCTCCTTTGATAGTGAGATATGTTGGATATTAGGTTTTGTTAAGATAAGTTCTTTTGGGCTGTTGAGACTTTTTGGCACCAATTAGGTGTAGGCATCAACTTTTTTTTATAAAGATGATCATGTTAGATTGTGACTCTAACCTATTGAGGGCATTTCGTACTTTTGAGTAAAAAAGTGATCCATATGTCATGTTTTATATTATCTTATATAGGATCAATGATATTTTGTGGTCAACTATTACTTTTCCACTCTAGCGGAGTGAGTTGCGAAAACTTTTGGTGTTTTCTCTTACCTAGAGGGATGAGAGAGAAATAAATTTGGGTGCTTAGTGTGACCTTGTTGGGGTATTTTCCCCCTCATTACTACTAAGAGTAGAGGATACTCTTGCTATGATAGGTTATTCTAGTGGCTTAGAGCTTTTGTTAAGCACTATTGGTGCTATATTTAATACTTTGATGTTGATCTTAGGGGTGAGACACTTATACTTACATGCCATGGACATAGTTTTTTCTACTGTAACCATAAGATACACATGTATGCTAGATTCTATAGTATGTGGTTTATCCTAGATTGTGATATCTAAAATTTTATGAGTGTTAACCTTTTGAATTATCTTTTCACTTTTCATGTTGACTATTGCATCATTTTGATAGTATATGTTGTACAACTCAGTGAGTAATCTGGTAGCATATAGTACCATACTTGATAACTGAGTTGAATCTTGGGCTTCTATTATCACTTGTGTGAAACCATACCATACCCATGATTGGGGTTGTGAGCCTTTGGACATTCTTATGGATAAATTGATAAGCTAATTAGGTGTTGTAGAACCATGATTCTTGGGATTTTGTTACCTGTGTGGTTGAATTTTATTGTTGAGTATCTAAAGTAATCATTAAGGAGTGGTATTTGTATCTTGACTCCTTATATAATGTCTTTTCACCTTATTTTTAAGGTTATCCTCAATTATTATATGAGTTGCATTAGTAATCAACTAGCCTTTATTACCTATCTTAGATGTGGTTTAAAGAACATGTTTAACATAATCTCATAGTGTGTGGATCATCATGAGGAAGGAGGGGGACTCCAAAAATGTTTAAGCATAATTTGACCAAACATAGATCAATTTAATCACATGGAGTGATGAGGATTGATAGTTAAATTCTAAGAAAATAAGTGAATTTTAACTATTAGGAATATTGTAAAGGTTTGTGATATGTTATTAACAATATAACTAAAATATAATTTTGCATAAGTAATATGAAATGTTGTGTGAATCATTGAGCCATGTACACTTTTTGGAGATCATATGTCAAGTAGACCTAAGGGATGAGTTATGGATAAGGAATGTGAGTACTAAGAGACAAGAGGGAATTTTAGTTAGTCTCACATTGACTCAATAGTTACTGAGTTTGGATCTGACAAGGGGAGCTTGTTGAATCTAGGATTTGGCAAGGGAGACTTATCAAATTTAGTCGTATGGCCATACGCATGTATACTAAGGAAGGTTTATTACTCAATATTGTATTTTTGTATACATTAGATATCTATTACTTCTCGTTCCTATTCATCATCATAATTATCAGGAGCTACGTGGAGTAGCGATATAGTTCTCCCTAGCCATTTATTTTTGGCTATGTGTAGATTTCATGTATGCATGGTTAATGTGGATCTTCTTTGTGACATATCACCATTAGAGGTGTGTGATGTTTTACATGTGGTAAACCATTTATTTACCATTGACATTTAATATATGAAGTAAACCCTTGAAATGTTGTGATAGATTCTCATTATCTGAAATACCATATATCATAGTTAGTTCATAAGCTTTTAGTCATTAGTGCCAAGAATTATAAGAATATTTTCAGTTCTAATAAGAAGTATACTCTTAATGGTAATAATTAAATGAAATAACATCCTTATGGCACCATATCATAGTATGGTTTGTTCAACAATAACAAAGACAAAATAATTGAACCATAAACTAAATGAATACAAGGATATCTTTTAGTCACGTAACTAAGTTCCTATATACTATACATTAAACAATACTATTGATTTGATCCCTTAACTACCTCTACCTCAAACCTCTTTATACAACATATCATTTTTAGAGACTGAATAGATTAAGTGGTAGATCCATGAAATAATGGATAATGGACACATCATGCCCAAATAATTACCTTATAGAAGCCCAATTATGCTTGCACCAAAGAAGGATGGGACATGAAGTAGTGAATCAATTAAAAAAATATTAACAAGATTAAAGTGAAGAACTATTAACCTCATCTAAATATTAAGGCATTTTTCTACAATGTCCATGGTGTAGAAGTCTTTTCCAAAATTGATCTTAAGTTTGGGTATTATCATATTCATGTTGAACCTCTAGACATTTGGAATATAGTCTTAAAAATAAAGGAAGGATTGATTGATTAATTATTTATGCCTTTTAGGTTAACTCATATATCATATTCATTCATTGGGATGTTGAACCACATCCTCATGCCCTTTAACCATGTCAATTTTTTAATATACCTTGATGACATCCTAATATTTATAAAACTTGGTATTAACATCTACACCATGTTGAAATAGTGTTTCACATTTTTCAGAAACACATTTTCAAGATAACATGAATAAATGTTCTTTTTTCATGCAAGAGATAAAATATTTTGGATAAATTACACACAAGGAGTGCATGTGTGAACCTGAATAGGATTCAAGTCATAGATGAATGGAAAAAACCAAATAAATTTTCAAAGATTCACATCTTATTAGAATTAGAAAATTATAAAAGAGATTTGTATTTATTTTTTATCCTTTGAACCAACCTACCAAAGGTGGAACTGAATAAAGTTTCATCCAATCAGCTACATAACAAATATAATTGATGAACTAAAATTCAGACTCTATTTTTTGCTAGAACTTGTGTTACTTGACTATAAATTTGGATGATCATCCAATTCATTAAATAATAAAATTGACTATTACAAATGGGTATTGACAACATAACAAGTCCTAGAAAAGAGTTAATTTATATTATAATAGATTAAACAACATATGATTGGAATCAAAGATACATTTAGAGTATATACTTATGTTAGATGATGAGGGAGTGATTAAGGATGATGAAGTATGGTGAGGGTCAATGATGGAGTGATTAGGGATGATGAGGGTTAATGATGGAATGATTAGGGGTGATGAGGGATGAGGAAAGAGTGATTAGGGATTGTGAGGAATGAGGATGGAGTGATTAGGGATAATGAGGGATGGTGATAGTCAATGAAGGAGTGATTGGGATGATAATACTAAGTGATTAAAGATGATGAGGGATAATAAAGGTCAATAAGGGAGTTATTAGGGAGGAGGAGGGATGGGGAGGGAGTGATTAGGGATGATGAAAAACTATGAGGAAGTAATTATGGATGATGAGGGATGAGGAAAGAGTGATTAAGGGTGATGAGGGATAAGGAAAGAGTGATTAGGGATGATGAAGGATAATGAGGGTGAGTGGAGGAGTGATTATGGATGATAAGGGAGTGATTAGAGATGACTAGGGGTAGTCACAATAAATGAGGGAGTGATTAGGGACAATGAGGAATGAGGGGAGAGTGATTAGGGTTGATGAGGGTTTAGGGATGAGTAAAAAGTAAATGAGAAATATCATTTTACGCTCTTTTTTTTTTAGTAATCTTTCTCACCTACTTCATAGCTTTCATGTGTGTATTCGATCTTGTTGAGAGGTCTCAGATGAATACGACATGGTACTTGAGTTATAGTTTCTAGTAATGAACATCGATTTGTCTCTTTTATTTATATTTTGTATTCTTTTCAATTAATTTAGAAGAATTTTCATATTCTTTGTATTGTCATTTGCATTATCTATTTGCAGTTTTTGTTATAGATTTGGTTGATGTGTTTATAGGAAGGCCTAGGTTTTTATAACATTTAATTGTTTTAATTAGGTCATCTTCGTATAATAAATCTTAATTAAATAAAAGATAATTATTTAACTAAACATAAATAAATATAATATATGTCTCACTGGCTTTTGATCTTAGATTTATCTTTTGCTTGCCATTTGTCCTACACAAATAAGTTTTCATGGATTAGTCAATAGGTGTTGAAAGAAAAACTTTTATTACATGGAGAATTCCCATACCTTCCACCATTAACATCATCCTTTCATCTACGACATGCATACTCTTCTCATGTGGCTTGTCCATTCTTAGACTGTGCTTATACAACTTGTTCCTAGTCTTTGATGGGTTCCAAGGCATGTCCAATGATCTCCTACTACTGAATCTAGCATTTTAAAAAAGTGATGTCAACCATTCAAATCCATTTGAAGGAATAGCCATTTTATCATCCTTGAAAGCTTCAAGGAAGGTTGTTGAGCATTGGTGAGAAAGTTTTTTTTGTAGATCTAGGAAACTTCACATAGATTGAGCTTCCTTGAAATGGCCTATGCTTTCTTACACAACACTCATGACCTATTAAAAAGGTTTTTTCCTTTCTTCTCATTATACAAGATAATCCTTTTAGTTATATGTAGAGTTATTAGATTTATATGTAACCCTTCACATCCCATTGACTGGGTGCTAAGCTACAAGCCACATGGTTTGCATGTTGCTCTCCATGATCTGCATGATCCTCCCCATGACCTATGTTGCTCCCATGACCTTGTTGGGGTGCCCATAACACTTTTGACACCCTTACCACCTAGTTCAACACCATTGTAGATATATTTTATGTATTGATGGTGTTCCATATTGGGATGGCATTCCTACCCTTCTAATGGCATCTCAAGCTAATCTACAAAACCACAGGGAGATACACCAACAACCTGGGCATCTTCATTTGCTTAAGATATACTTTTTCCTAGATATGTGGTAACATTACAAATCCTCCAATAATGTTTTTCTGCTATGATTTTTTGATTTGAAGCCCTATAGATAAACATTATGGCACCCTACAACTCTCCTTTCCTTCACTTCTTTTGTGCTTGAGTCTAAACCCTAAAAAATATGCCCTAAAATCTTTTTAGAAAACATGCTTTTTTTAAGTCTTTTTTTAAAATAGCTATTTTTTCGTTTTTACATGATTAAAAAGATTATAAAATATCTTTAAATTTTAATTAAAATGCCTTCAATATAAGCATTTTGTTGTAAAGAGCACATAGGGGTATATGTGTAGGTTATTTTTTGACTTTAGTTGTTGTGAGGAGGTCCATGGTTTCGTGCCAATTCCAACCAGTGGATGGAAGGCTACCTTACCCCTTTGTAATTTTTAAACTTCTAGTGTAATTTTTATTAAATAGACCTCATTTACAAGAAATTTATTGTGTTATAACTTTTGATCATTAGCTTAAAACTAAGAGCCATATTTCACAAAAGTTCATTTTTTAAAATTTCCCATACATCGGTCCTATTTTTATTAAAAACACACTAAAGTTATAAATCATCATATTTAGGGGGGTTACATGTGCTATGGGACCTACTACTTTCTGCATTATACTTCATGCACCAATTACTCACACATGGATGCATTTTCAGCTATGTCTAACATCCCCATTCTAGGTGTGCATTATCCATCATAACTCTAGCACTAATTTCTCACTTAGATGCATTCTTAGTTGTGCCTCACATCCCATTCATGAGCATGCTTTAGGGGTTCATTACAGTTTGTACTGTGAAGTCTTACTCTTCTTTGGTGTCTTCTCTTGATCATGATGACTCCATTTGATAGACTCCATAGGAGGAAGATTGAGTCTACACCATTGGTCCTTCTTGCAAAGACTAATTATGTTTTATGACATGTGTACATAGAATGTTCCCTCACAGATTAGGTCCTTATTCCATTCTTATGTGAATAGATTCCTGTTCCTATTAACCCAGTTCAATAAGATGATTGGGCCAACTCTTATGAATATGTCTTAGGTCACGTATTGCTTGTTTCATGGGATCTACACCACCATGTGGAACACATAGAGTGTCCCTCTACTATTTGGATCATTTTTCAAAGTCTTTTTGGGGATCCTACTATGATTTATGTCATGCCTCCTCCTCCACTTCCTATTGTCTCTTATGAGACTGTTTTACTATCTCCTCATGCTTTTATTTCTTGTGATGATATATCCATGGTGGACATTGGTCTTCCTTCTATCGAGCCCCCACTACAAGATAAAGATTGTCCTAGAACTTAATTGTCTCATTAAAAATTATATATTTGTCCTTATGCAAATTATTACTCTTCTAGAACCTTCATAGAACTGCATTTCAAAGAAATTTATTAATTCTAGTGAGAGTATATACATTGAGAGTATCAACAACTCATATTTTTCTATGGATATTCATCTTGTAGATCTGAGGGACTCATTTTTAGACCAATTTTCAATTTTGATTATTATTGAGCCTTGCTCTTCTCTTCCCATGGAAATTATTTCAGTGAATGTTCCATGTCTATCTTATTCTCTAGTTTTTCTCTTCCCTTCATTTTATGCTTCTTCTTTGCTATCTTCTATTGTTACTTATATGATACTTGATTAGACTTTGGCACATTTGAGCACTTTCAGGGAGACATTTGAGTATTTTCCAGAGATATACATCTTGATTCCTATAGGAATTCCACTTGAGTGGGAATTCAATACTTTGACAACTTGGAGTTTCTTTCTTCTGAAAGGAAGAGACAACATTTTTTGTAGAGGGACCTACTATAGCATTTATCATGTAACATTCTATGCTTACCTTACCTTGCTTACCTTCTCTCTCTTCTTTATGGTGGCACACATCCTTCATATTTTTTAAGATGCTAGGATCAACACTATGTACTTGGGTACCTCATTAGGCCTCATTTTTGGGACCCAATTCTCTATCCCACATAATCTATACTTAATGGGGGGTGTTGGTGTAGACTTTTATCCTATGGGTTTTGTCTATATGGTTCATTATGCTTGCTTAGGGTCTTAAGGTCCATTTGGGTCATTTGGGAAGATTAGTCCCACATTCACTAGAATGTAGGGCTTCACTCTCTCTCCCACCTATATATTTACCTCTCTCCCTTTGTATTCATCATCTAGAGTTAATGAGGAATATCATTTTATGCTCTTTGATTTTTAGTAATCTCTCTCACCTACTCCAAAGCTTTTGTGTGTGCATTCAATCTTGTTGAGAGGTGTTAGATAAATTTGACATATACCAATAAATTTAGAGAATATCTCACATTAAAGCTTAGGCTCACCATATGAATATGTTTCATTTACAAATTGGATGAATTTAGGGAACTACACACTTGCATTGGGATATGACATTTCTATCAACAAAGGTGTGAGATTGGGATAATAGTGTCTAGGTAGTTGTAAAATAGGGACAAGTCCAAACTTGTAGAGATACATGATAAGGAGGTTTATAACATTATATGAAAGATAAGCTCTGAGTTATCATAATGACATTGGTCAAACTAAGAGATGAGCAATATGCATAGAGAGATAGTGTATGTGAGCCTTTCAACAATAGAAAAGGTCTAGAAGTTGAAGGTACTATTATCACTTGGATTTGCACCCTTTGAGGATATGTCTCAGCTCTCATCCAATTGGCACAATTGAAACACCTCTAGTCTTGTGGATAGCCTAAGGATGAGGTGAATATCTAGATAGGGCTAGCTCCCTTGATGTACCACTTTGGATCACTACTACATCTAAAATTTTGGGGGGAAAAGGGAGAGAGAAAATTGAAATCGAGGTGATACACAAAACAAGTTGATGACTTCTAATCAGATACATGTTACACATGAACCAAGAGACTAACCAAACATACACTTCTCTAATCTGCATCTTTTCACATCAATATTAAATTATGAGGTTATGGATGAATGTTTACACTGAAAGGACTAGACAAGAGGCCTTGAATGGAACTAGTGAATAGAATAACTCAATCAACCTTGAAAATTACTAGAATAATTCATATGTCCTTCAAGAAGAAGCTTTCTAACTGCAAGTAGGATGAAAGAATGAGATAACATGTTAAGGAAATCATAGTTATCACTAAGAAATATAAAACATCCAAGTAAAACACACTATAAACAATCATGAAGAGGTAAAAACTAGTAGTATTATTGACCAAATGTATGTAAATGAGCAAGGATTCACCATACTCAAGTGGAACATAATTTATAATGGTCAAAATGGCTAGTTTTTATAGAACTTAAGAGAGAGAGAACAAGAGAGAAGTCCAAGGGTCATAAGGAAACTTGTAAAGATAATAAAAATAGTTAATTGTGAATGATAAGATACTTTTTGATGAAACATGCAAGTTTATAAGGAAAAAGTGGCTCTTCAAGTCATGAAACTCTAGTGGCATGAAAGTTCTCATTCTGGCTCAAAAAAATACCTTCATGATTTGGACCTATTTTAACATAAAAAAACCAATTAGGGATAGGTATAATTATTTAAATTAATGGGAAGGATTTTATACATGCATTTTCATGAATTTTTTGTAGTCTTGGTCCTATGCAAACTTCTAGACATGAGCCATCACCATTTGTAGTCTAAAAAACTCTTCTTTCATGCACCTTACACACTTGGCCTCAAAAAAGGTATCAGTTTCCCATTAAAATATGTGGGAGGGAGTGGATAAAACTTTTAAATACCCTCCATGGCCTTATAGTCATCAAAAACACTTTAAAAGTAACCCACTTGAAGTTTTCCACCCTTCTCACTAGCTTGGTAACTGTGCCAATTTTGACTAGTTGAGATGAAGTAGTTGGTTGAGGCATTTAAGAGTTTTTAAAAGGTATTAAATTTACATGGGGAGTTATTTAATTCTTAATATTCTATTCCATGTGATTGACATCTCTTGAAACCTCTTGGAACCTGTAGAACACATAAAACAACCAGAAATACCCTATTTTGTACCTTATCTAGACAATTTGGTACAATCCAAAAGGATGGGGAATATATTGAGAGAATAAACTATAATTTTAATTCATCATAATATGCAAAATATTACATTATATTATCTTTCCAACCTCATTTTTCCAAACTGGTCACTAGTAAGGGCTTGTAAGGGTTTTAGCCTGTTTTATCCTCTTAAGCTTTGTTCATAAAGATGGGACATTTGAATTGAAAAAAAATTCCATATGAATTTTTTTTATGACCGTTTATAACTCCTATAAATTCTTTATCCCCCATGAAAATCACCAAGAGAGATATGAACTTCCAAAGTTGCTTTATCAAGCTTTTCCTTATACTTGCATACGTCTAATACAAATTTTGAGCTAAAATTGGATTCCCATAAAAATTATATACCTTCCAAAAGATTTATCACCCTTGTATCCATCCTATAATTTTTTTAAAATAGGGTATAAAACTCATCTTAAGGTGGAATTAACCATGACTCTCCTTTTGGCTTCTAGGCCTAAACCTTGTTTAACAGGCTTGAGTTGGTTTAAGACCCAAAATTACCTTATTATTGTTTATATTGAGATAAAAAATATTTAAAAGCTATTAATTCACCCTAAAAACATGTTCCAATCATTTATAATGCTTACTAAGATCTAGAATCAAAAGTGGCTTACCATTTGGCTTATAGGCCTTAATTCTACTTACTAGGTCTGATTGTAACCTTAGTGTTTTAAACCTACCTATTTAGTTCATTTATTATATGATATGTTATTAATATTTTCATAGGTTTTATCCAAATCCACACAACTATTTTCAATATCTCTTTAGCTTCTGGTCTCATATTTCTACTTTATTTTCCAAAATTGCAAGTTTTGTGCCTAAAAGGAGTGCCCTTTGTCTGAGACAAAACATAGGGCACTTCCCCTATTTTTATAGAAAAAATAGGTAATGGAGAGGATTATTAAAGTGTTAAGGATTATCTCCACAAAATTTAATCCCTTTATCTTATGCATAGACCCCCCGACCCTAATAAAACCCAAGATAGGCTTGTGCAAAATGGACTATGTGCAATAATTTCATATGTGGACTAAGTATGCATGATTATATCCCTCTATATACTTGTTATAATACCAAGAGGTTTTTTGAGATTTTTTAAACCATGATTATAACATTAAATTTTTTTAACAACTCTTATGACCCATGTTTGTACCTGGAAACATGTCTTTACTCAGTTAGGCTTGACTAGTGAACTGACCCTATTTGTACATTTCTCCTACTTATAGGTGCAAATTACCTCCTTGGGGATAATTAAATTGATATTTGGTCATAGTTAATCCCTAAAATACATCCCAAGGCTCCTTTAGTCACATACTCTATATACCTGTCATGTCAAAGACTTAGGATATCCCTCAACTAAGTCACTGTCAACATACAATCACTTATAGCTGACTATGTTGGAGTCATCAGGACCTGTAGGTGTAGATTATATGACCTAGGCCTTTAATGTATGCTTTATTCCCTCCTTTAAACTTTAAAAACCATGCCATAACTATACTTGCCATGTCCATGCTTGAAATGAGGTCCATCACCAAGGTATTTAGTCTACTATACATAATGAACCTAAAACAAGCCTATAGATGTTAATTTCTAGAGGGAGAGACACCTGTAGGTGTCTGTGGGATCTAAAACACTATATATCACCCTATCCTAATGATATATATGTATATTGGTATATCACTCAATAAGGCCATTGAAAATAAGGAAGTGTGCCTCATCAGCACCTTGAAGTGTTAAGGTCACCTTGTACCTCCAAAACCTATAGATATTATTGCCTAAACTTAGTCCATAAAAATGCATATTGGAGCTCTTCAAAAATTATCCTCCATTGGTCTTCTACCTTCCAATTTTTTCCAAGTATTTCTCCCAACTGATTGAGAGGATGATATCTCATTTTTATTACTTCAAAAATATCATCATCAAATGTATATGCCTCTTGAAAGGTCAAATTTTGAAGGTTGCTTTTTCTTTACATACTCACTTGAGTTCCAAGCTTGCCTTTTCCATCTTTGACTAGATCATAGTCTCTTTGAAGAGGAGTATATCCTACTCTAATGATTTCAAAAAAGTCATCCAAAAATTGATGTGGATCTTGTTCTTTCCCATCCATGACATCTTGCGTAGTGATGGAAGATCCATGGACTATTTCTTCCTCTTTGGCAAAAGGAAGACATTCTTCCATATTAACCCAATCAGAAGTTTCCACGCAAGAAATCGCCTCTTATTCATCATTTATGACCTCTTGAGGGATATAAAGTTGCATCTAAACTTATAAAACATTAATTTATTTCTCTAGGGATGCAAGATCTTCCATCTCCTTCTCTTTCTTGGTGATGCCAAGACTAGGCATCTTAAAATTAGATGACTTAGTCCAATGAGGCTGCCAAGGATTTAGGATTTCTTCAAGAAAGAGTTCTAATTTGTTTCAACAAAATACTCCTCTTTTGGTTCCCATACCATATTTACATAATGGAAAATGGTAAGGGGGTGATGATAAGATGAACTAGCTAGTGGAGGTGGCACATAGAACTCAAAATTAGATTGGGAGTGAAATATAGGGGATTCTTTTGAAAGATTTTGAGGAAGGGGAGGCAGAACTTGGGATAAAATAGATTGGTTTTATTCCTTCCATTGGAAAATCACTTCATTTCAATATAAATGGGCTTGATAATTCTCTTGAGTAAGGTTAGATGGGGTGTATTTAGGCATAAGTTCTTCTTTTGGGTCTAAACCTTCCATCACACCTTGACTTAACAATTTCATCCTTGACTCTAACTCTTCAATTTGCTTGGCTAGGTTCTCTTATAAAAGTATTTCTTAAAGTTCATAGTCATTCTCATGAGGGATGACATAGAACACTATAATATTCTTGAAGAAGGGTGGGATGGGCTTGCATAGGATCAAGATCTCTTTCAACTTCACACTCCTTATCAAGACTTTTCTCCTCTTTCTTTGCCCATGACTCCACTCTCTTATTATAGCTTAGGATGTTAGGATAAGGAGTATTTTTATTGAGATGATGATGAAATTTTAGGAATGGATGAATTTTTCAAGAAACTTGGGATCTCCTTAAGGTTGGATTTTCCACCTTGTTTCCAACTTAGAATGTCATATCTAAAGGTTACTTCTTGAGGTAGGAATGTAATTGGAGAGGACAATGAAGGATTATATTCCACTTATTTTACTAATGACATGGACTATTTTATATGAATATTATCTAACTCAATTTTCCCATCAATATTTGATTCAAAAATAAGGTTTCTATTTTCAACTCTTTTTTCTAACTGATTAGGAAAATGACAACCTTGATAAGCTTGATTGGGAACCATATAAGACTGATAACAATCTTGGGGAAGTGGATATGAAGGATGATATGTTTGGTGAGGTTGCCTTTCATGAATTCTTAGCCTATCTTCCAACGATGGAAATAGGCCACTCACATCAAGTATCTCACTTGTGAGCATTTGCCAATTGGCTCTCTCAATAGGTGCCCACTCTCTTTTGACCAGCTCTAATGCATCTATCACATTATGAATAAGATGACTAGGGACCTCTTGGCCATATCCTCTTTGTGTGTCAAGATCCGAAATGCAATTATCATAGCCCAAAAGTGTTTTCTTGAAGGTGGAAATGGATTGACTTGAGAAGTGGCTAGGTTGATTAGGAGGAGAAAGACATTGAGAAGGTTGACTATAGGATTGATAAAACTCATAATGAGGTTGATAAATGTCATGTTGAATCTATTAAAAGTCATGATAAGACTATTAAGAATCACACCAAGGCTGATACGGAGGGCCATAATCTTGATATGTCTTACCAACTTGTGTAAAGAAATATTCAACACCAAAATTAGCCATAAACCTCATTGAAAGAAAGAACACAAGGAAATATATTACCAATAATCTTCAAAAGGAAACCTGGGTTACTTGACCAGTTGATGTATCTTTAGAGTCTCTATTAATGTTTTGATAGATGCCTTCAAAGGTTGATTGTTGAAATACAACACCAAAAATATTTCAACCTCTTGGATTTTCACCCCTTGAGGAGATGTCTCATCTCTCCTCATCCAAGTGGCACAATTGAAACACCTCTAGGCTTGTGGCTACTCTAAGGATGAGGTGAATCTCTAGATAGGGCTAGCTCCTTTGATGTACCACTTTAGACCACTACTACATCTAAAATTGTAGGGGGGAAAAGGGAGAGAGAAAAATGAAAGAAAACTATCCTAAGGGAGGTGATACACCAAATAGGTTGATGACTTCCAACTAGCGGCATGTTACGCATAAAACCAAGAGACTAACCAAACATATACTTCTCCAATATGCATCTTCTCACATCAATATTACATTATGAGATTATGGATGAATTTTTAGGCTAGGAGGACTAGAAAAGAGGCCTTAAATGGCACTAGTGAATATAATAACTCACTTAACCTTGACACTTCTTAGAACACTTCATATGCCCTTCAAGAAGAAGCTTTCTAATTGCAAATAGGGTGAAATGATGAGATAACATGCTAAGGAAATCATAGTTATCACTAAGCAAGATCAAACATCTAAGTAAAACAAAATATGAACAATCATTAATAGGTAAAATTTAGTAGTCTTATTTATCAAATGGTATGCACATGAGTAGGGCTTCTCCATACTTAGGTGGAGCATAAGTTACAATGGCCAAAATTGCTAGTTCTTATAGAACTTGAGAGAATAAAGAAGAGATAAGTCAAAGGGTCATAAATAAACTTTTAAATATGATAAAATTAGTTAATTTTGCATGAGAAGAGGATGTGAGATGAACCATACATGGTCATAAAGAACAAGTGGCTCTCCAAGTCATGAAACTCTTGCAAAGTCGCATGAAAGTTCTCATTCTGGCTCAAAAAACTACCTTCATGATTTGGACCTATTTTAGCATTAAAAAAATAATTAGGGATAGGTATGATTATTATAATTAAGGATAAGGTTTAAAACATGACTTTACATGCATTGGTTGCAGTTCAGATCCTCTAGAAACTTCTAGAGATGAGCCATTACCATCTATAGTCTACAAAACTCTTTTTTCATACACCCTACACACTTGGCCTCCAAAAAGGAATTAATTTTCCATGAAAATACATGTAAGTGAGTGTATGAAACTTTTCAAGACCCTTTATGGCCTTAGAGTCATCAAACACACTTTAAAAGCAACCCACTTGAAGTTTTTTGCCCTTCTCACTAATTTGGTCACTATGCTAGTTTTGACTAGCTGAGATGAAGTAGTTGGTTGAGGTAATAAATAGTTGTTACAAGGAATTAAACTGACATGGTGAGTTATATTAAGTCTTAATATTCCCTTACATGTGATTGGAATATCTTAGAACCTACACAACACACAAAAAAACCAAAAATACTCTATTTTGTACCATATGTATACAATTTTGTACAATCCAAAAGCATGGGGAGTATCCTGAGAGAGTATCCTACAAGTTTCAATCATCATCCTATGAAAAATATTCCATTATATTATCTTTACAACCTCATTTATCCAAATTGGTCACTAGTAAGGGTTTGTAAGGGTTTTAGCTTGTTTTGACCTCTTAAGCTTTTTTCATAAAAATGGGATGTTCAACATGAAAAAAAATTCCACAATAAGGTTTTTTATGACCTTTGATAAATCATATAAAATTATTTTTCCCCCATGAAAATTACCAAGAGAGATGTGAACTTCTAAAGTTGCTTTATCGAGCTCTTCCTTCCACTTGCATAGGGCTAATACTACCTTTGAGCCAAAATTGGATTCCCATAAAACTTGTATACCTTACACAAGATTTATGACCTCTATCTCCATCATATCAACATTTTTTAATAGGGTATAAATCTCAACTCAATGTGTAAGTGACCATGACTCTCCTTTTGGCTTCTAGGCCTAAACCTTGTTTAATAGGCTTGAGTTAGTTTAAGACCCAAAATGAACTTCTTATGTTTTATCATGAAATCCAAGAGATTTAAAACATATTAATTCACCCTAAAAACATTTTAAAATTAGTCAAAAGGATCACTAATATCTAGAATTAAAAGTGGCCTACCATTTGGCTTCTAGGTCTAACTGCAACCTTAGCATTTTAGACCTCCTTGTTTAGTTCCATTATTATATGATATGTTATTTATATTTTCATGGGAATTTATATTTTAGTCTCATATTTTTACCTTATTCTCCAAAATTATAGGTTTTGTGCATAAGGGGAGTGCCATCTATCTGAGATAAAATAGAGGGAACTTCCCCTATTTTTCTAGAATACATAGGTATTTGAGAGTCTTATCAAAGTGGTAATGATTATATAAAAAAAAATTTATCCCTTGATCTTATGAATAGACCCCCCAACTTGAACAAAACCCAAGATACGCTTGTGCAAAATGGACTGTGTGCAGGAATTTCATATGTGGACTGAGTATTCATGATTGGAGCCCTCTCCCTTCTTATTATAATACCATGAGGGTATTTTAGATTTTTTACACCATGATGATAAAATTCCAAATGTTTACCAACTCATATGACCCATGTTTTTACCTATAAACATGTCATTACTCAGTTAGGTTTGACTAGTGAACTGACCTTGTTTATACATTTCTCCTATCTGTTAGTGAAAATTACCTCTTGCGGATACTTAAATTGATATGGGGTACTATTTAATCCATAAAATACATATAAAGGATCCTTTATTCACCTATACTATATACCTTCCATGTCAAAGACATAGGATAGCGCTCAAGTAAGTCACTATCAACATATAATCACTTATAGTTGACTATGTTGGAGTCATCAAGACCTGTAGGTGTAGATTATATGACCTAGCCTTTAATTTATGATTTATACACTCATTTAAACTTTCCACACCATTCCATAACTATACTTGTCATGTCCATGCTTGAAATGAGCTCCATCACCAAGGAATCTAGTCTACTATCCATAATAACCCTACAACCAACCTGTAGGTGTTAATTTCCAGAGGGAGAGACACATGTAGGTGTTTGTGGGACCTAAAACACTATATATCACCCTATCATGATGATATATATGTCCATTGGTGTATTTTCAATTAGTAAGGCCATTTAAAACAAGGACATATGTGTCATCAACACCTTAAAGTGTTAAGGTCACCTTGTACCTTCAAAACTTGTAGATATTATTGCCTAAACTCAGTGCATAAAAATGCATATTGGAGCTCTTAAACAATCATCCTCCACTAGTCCTCTACCTTACAATTTTTGTCAAGTCTTTTTCATATGTAGAAGCTATAGGAGTAATCAAAATTCAATATGGCATTGTTATAAAATCTCTCCAAAACAACTAGGTGCTCTATTTTGCACGTTTAGGGAATGGATCCTTGAATTCCATAGTCATTACTTATGGAAGATTCCAACTTCTATTTTCCAACCTAGATTTTCAATTAGGTATGTCATAAAGTTTTATTTGCACTAGAACCTCAAGGAGAGTTTCATCATTTATTCCAATACTTCAAAATGATTCCCTTGCTCTCTATGGTACCACCTATAGATGGTTATGGTCATGTACAAGTAGTGGAATATTTATTAACCTTTCACATGTACTCTAATAACCATATAAAACCATGTTTAGCTCAAAAATTCCTTTCAACATGTTGGGTCCTATGAGGGCACTTGTAGGTGAATAGCTTTTTAGTTGCAGGTAGGTAGTGAGTAGAAGTAGAAACATGTATATAGTGAATGGTCTCATGATCAAGCCTAATATCTTCACCAGTTATTCAAATTTATGTTATCATTATTAATATGTTGAAAAAAGTCTTAGAACCTCCATTCCAATGTGATATTTCCCCTCCATGGCACCTATAGATAAATATGTCCATGGCAAATTGTGTATATTGTAATATGGTTGTAAATCCATGAAATATTTATTGAAGAATAATATTGAAAGGTGAGGGGATTAATATCAAATGGAAAAAATTATAAAAAACCTATCTCCACCCTCTGAATCCATTAACAAAGCATGAAGGTTCTACAGATATTGGAAACCTGCCAATAACATATAGTGGTAAACTTCTTGCAACATGAGATGATATGCATATCTATAAAAATTGAAACACTAAACCAAGCATGGGGACAATTTTATTAGGGATTAATAATCATCTATAAACAATATAAATATGTGAATTTATGAAATTCTCCAAAATAAGGCAAAACCTAGAGGGTGCACAGATAAACAAGCAAACTAGATAGTCTAATTTCTTAAGAATGGTTCATAAAGCATAAGACACCATTAATTTACAAAAAAACATAAAATAAAATATGAATAAGTGTAGAATACATCCCAAAGATCATTTTTCCTGAAACCTCTCATCCTGACTGTACCAAGTACAAACTTGAAGACCACTTTTGCTTGCCAAACCTAGTGGAAAGAGAGATAAGAAATTTTCTTCATTTTTTGATCAAAATGATCACTAAATTAAGTGTATGAAAGACCAAAGGACACTATTTAAATGTCCCAAATTGTACGAGGTCATACAATTCTGTACACCTCATTAAATTCTCAAGTTTTCAAGAAAACTACCTCTTTTTTTGAATAACCTACTAATTTTTAGTTATTAATAATTAATAAAGACAAAATAGGAAACATGGATCATGGAATAAAATTTTTACACCTTAAAACTTCCCAAGGAGGCCGTACAAGTGATTACCCCCAAATAACTCAAAATGATAAATTTACTAATATGACTAATGACCAAGGCTAATGTGACATTAAATTATATAAAATTACCTATAATACACCTTATGACCAGATGTTAAACTCCATAAAATATATAAATACCAATTTATTATCTATAGGGGCCCCAATTTGACTTGCAAGGTCAAATTTGGTCAACAAGTACATCTATGATATGTATTTTTAAAGTGTAAAAGATTGAGGTGCTATATAATTTAGAAATAGTATTTATATTTTACCTCATTTAATTTATTATTGAAATTGATAGTTTAAAGGAAAAGAAATTCATACCTAAGTGTGTGTAACACACATTGCCTTTGCTTGAGCCCAACTTGGTGCTTTGCTGGTGACTGACCTGCAACCAAGATCATGTTATAGTATATAATCAGTGCATATAATATGAAATTGGAAGCATTAAAATGATTGAAATTAAAAGAGAGCAAGGTTTAAGAGTACACCTATGTATTGATGCAAGCACCTTGAATTTTAATAATTTGATTTAAAGAGATGTATCATTACAAATCATAAGATTTAAGATTAGGACAAATATAAAATCTAGAAAGTGCATATATAGAGAGAGATAGAGAGAGAGAGATTGCAGTACACATTCCCTAACTTTGGAGAAAAGGTGAGTTACCACTCAGTATTTGAAATTAACTCAATCATACAACCCAATCATATTTATAACCTAATAAGCATGAGTGAACCAAGTCAACTCACATTATAAGTCTAGTGAGGTTAGATGATGTAATTGAGTCCAACCTATAAACTTGTTAAGATTGAGTGATTTAATCACTTCAACCATACCAAAATCAAACCAATTATTATAATAAATTGGGTCAATGTATTCCATAAAATTTCAACTTGTTGGGTGATGATATTCTATAGAAGTGTTTGAAATTTGAAAGCTAATTTGATTTTCAAATTTTAAGTATTCTTTGCTTAGCATATGCAACTTAGATATGTCTGATGCTGAAACTATGTATAAAAATAGTACCAATGTATATAACTCTACCACAAATATGTATCTAAATTATATAACTATGAAATTTGGCCAATTTGAAAATTGTGTGTGGAAAACATGTTTCTATAACATGCCTTCACTGTATATCTGAATCTATGAAGAATGTGGAAGCCATGCCTCTATGGAATTCACCCACTATATGCCCCACCCTTTTGAGGTGAGGATAAGTAGAAACTAATATTTACCTTACCTTAAAAGGAATAACCATGCAAATTGTGAATGTATCATGTAGCATATAGGAGAAACATGTATAAGTAGATATATCATTGAAGCATTTAAAATGTGATCACATCAAGTCATAAGATGTATGATATAGATAATGGAAACATATATATAGTAATAATGTAAGCTCATGAAAAAATCAAACACACACACAAGAACATTCAAAAGTAAATCAAAATAAAATGGTCCAATCAGACCTCAAACAAGGAGCATGTTCAAATGTTGCACAATCAAAGGGACATGACTTATTCAAATGTCTAAAAAAATAAGGAATGATATATTAAAATGTTAATACAATAATCAATGATATATTCAAATGTAAAATAAGTAAACAAAGGCATGTGAGACACAAATAATGGATCATATTCAAATGCTCAAAAAAGTAAATCAAAACCCTCGAGGGGCGTAAAGGAAAAGTATAAGAAACCAACATAAACATTTCATACTAGTTTTTGGATATATGTGTTCGAAAAAAATTAAGTACATATAATATCAAGTACACTACAAAATATATAAGCATGGATAAAGGAATGTGTAGTATATAAGCTCAAACATGATAATGTAAAGTTATCATAGAATGATATAACTTGGGTGTATCAGGATCAAAGAAGCAGATGCCACCAATGTCCATATGACATGAGTAGAGGGAAGGTCCAACATCTAAAAATGAATAGATAATGTATCTATGTATGCCTAAATCACACTCAAAATATTGATGAAACACGTGTATATAAAAATAAATGATATGCTATCCCCTAATATGAAACTAACAACATAGGTGCCAAGGATCTAATAAAACATGTGAAACTTGGAAATAGTTTTGGATTTTTTTAATTTATGATGTTTTTGGTATTTTTGAAATATTGGGAGATTATATAAGTTACCAAATGATCTCAAGAGGAGGATGTGAATCTTTGAGGAGTTGGAAATGAATAACATTTCCTGAACTAGATGTGCCATACATGTGCATATAAAAATTATGAACTGTATCATGTTAATTTATCAAGGGGATGTGGTGATTAATATAATATGCCTCATGCTCTCTATCAATGGTAGATTTAACAAAAATGTTATTCCAAGATCCCTTTGGTTTCTCTATTTCAATATGTTCTATGTATTTTGAATTTACTGATATGTCATTACTTGTATTTGTGTACACCTCAAATGTTAATACCTTATGCAAATATTAAGTTATATGATTTATCTTTCCTTTATCTATATTTGATTTTGTACATTATAGAGATGGATTCAACTAATATGTAATAAGTCCTATAGGTATAAATAAATCATGTGGTAAGATATCGTGGTGAGCAAAACAAAGTTTGCTCAATTATTCATCTGCCATATTGGTATTAGGAATAATATCACCACTATTATAATCATTTGGAATTATGCCCTTTTATTGTTTGGTATTGATCAACAAAGGGATCTCACATGGTTTAGATTTTGGTGGTTTAAATATCATTGGTTCCTTTACTAATTGTGTATTATTTAGAATTTTTGGAGCCTTTGATAATGGTATTTTCTCTATTTATTTATCCATTTGATCCTTCTCTTATTTTCAAATTATCTTTTGGTAACCATATTTATTGTTCTGGCACTTGTATTTTAGGAGAAGTACTCATAATGTGAATAGATTGTTTGAGTGATGTATCAATTATATGACCTCCACCACTACTTTTGTGACTTTATATTTTGTTTTTTAATGTAAAAAAAACAAAAGTGGATATCCATTCTTTGAAAGTGGATATTGTGTTTAGCTATATATATATATATATATATATATATATATATATATATATATAGTGTGCTCTTTTTTGCTCCCAGGGTAGGAACGTTTATTTACCTTTAATAAGGTATTTGGTCATCAATGTAAACAAACACAAGTTTTTATTGATATTTCTTAGTTTGCTCAAAGTGCTCTCGATGGATACAAGATAAATCCATATTTCCCATTTGTCTTGCTCCCCTTGATGGTCTCTATTCAACCATATATATTCAGCTTGATATAAAAACATGATATGATTAAGCTATTTCTAGTTAATTGATTTGAGTTTATGTGGAACACAAGAATTTCTTACATAAAAAAATAGAGCTATTGAAGATGCGTTTTCCTATATAAAACAAATACTAGAGTGTAACTATAGTTCTGAGATTTGATGTTTCATTTGAAGCATTATTAGTTGAAGCATGCATAATAGTTACGATTGAGATTATTATTATTGATGATAGGATTACCAAAATTGTATGTAATATCACACACCTTAGGGATTATTTCATAAGAGGTGATGACATTAATTTAAGTAACCTGTTGTTTATCTTATATGTATAAATTATTAAATTTTCCTAAGATAAAATATATCCACTTAGAATATTGTTTATGACAACTTAGATTGCTTTATGGTCATTTCATGTATCTAATCAATATTCTCACAATCTAGGTTTATGCATGTAACTTTACATACTAGATCAAATGTAATTAATAAACTTATAAATAAGTACATAGAAAACAAAAGTCATTTATTTAATTTTATATTCTACTCTTTTCACCGAACCGAGCATATAGATCATGTTAATGTTTGTAAATGGATAAATAATGTAAAAATCATTCTATTGGTCTTCTAAAAATAATTACATTATAAGTCCTTATGATGTAAAAAATATATAATATATTCATCTTACAATTTAAATAAAATTAAATCTTTCTCTTACAAATAAAATAAAATAAATTATTCACCTTATAATTTAAAAAAATATATATATATATTTTACAATTTTTAAATAATATAAAATATCTACTTTATAATTTAATTAATACAAATTATTTACCTTCTAATTTAAATAAAATAAAATATCTACCTTACAATTTAAATAATACAAATTATTTACCTTCCAATTTCAATAAAATAAAATATTTATTTTACAATTTAAATAAAATAAAATATCTACCTTATAATTTAAATAGTATAAATTATTTGCCTTTCAATTTAAATAAAATAAAATATTTATTTTACAATTTAAATAAAATAATATATCTATCTTACAATTTAAATGATCAGGACAATAGGGGTCTAGATTGTGCAATAATTCTTCCCCTAACACAATTTTTTTTCCTTTTAATTTTGATGCATTTATTTTTTACATGTGTGTAGATGAATACAAGATTTTGGAGATTAAAATAGACCTAACGAGCTCTATTGACTTCCAACCTTCAAAATTTAGTACATAGGCTCACACTGACCTAGTTAATAAAACATAAAAAGCTTAGATCCTCAAGACAATATAGGTAGAGGTAGAATACAATATCTATGACACTCTTGTATATTTTTGGTGCTCTTGTCCAATTAGAAAACAAAGTCCATATACAAATTCTAGACAGTGTCTCAATCTCGCATCTCAGTTTCCAGCTCCTAAATAATCCATTTTATCCTATTTTCAAATAATTTTATCTGTCTTCCTCATGTAATTTACTTGATAATAATCTATAATTTACTCATATATATAATAGATCATAGTCATTTCAGGTTAACTCATATGCATATAATGAGATTATAACTATATCGACTAGTCATAAATGAGTACAAGGAAAGTAAAAAAGAATATGGCATAAATTATTTTAAAATAAATTTATAATGAAAGACATAAAAGATATCATTTGGTTACCTAATTATATGGTAAATTATACTGATCACCTTATAACGTTATTATCTTAATCCTCTTTCTAACATTTAAATGGCAGAAAAGAGGATTAAGATGATATATGCCTAAAATAGTTTATTGTAATATTAGATTGCTTATTAATGATCTGATGTTGTATTTTTATAGATCATGGAAAAACATGTGACATACAAGTTTTCATGTATTAGCAGGTTTCAATCAATATTAAAAGAATGATGTATCTTTAAATAATTTATCTCTTTGAATATTTTCAAATGCATGATAAGTGTAATAATAGCTATTATGGTTTGAACTACTTTTCATGTATATATATATATATATATATATATATTAAAACTAGCATACATATTTTAACGAAATCTATGTAAAATAAGTCTAGAGTTATCACTCTCAAATAACCTATATTACATTATATTATATTATATTATATTATATTATATTATATTATAGACATAAGTAAAATAGATGATTGTATGTATGTATGTGTGTGTGTGTGTGTGTGTGTGTGTGTGTGTGGAGAATGATATCTTTCAACATATTTTATATAGATTTATCTAGGATATGTATGTTACTTTAAACACATGCATATGCTTTGTTGATAATGAATCAAAGATTGTGATTAGAAATATATTATTTTAAGTGCCCATGCATTATGTGATATGCACAATAGTATTTAGATTTCTTAATAGGAGGTGGAGGAGGTAATTTTATCACTTTATCTTTAATCATTTATCTTAGGATTTCACTTGGACTTTTAGTAGCTTTTTGGTCACTTTTTGAATCACGTTTTTTAGTTGTATTCTATTGTAGCTTTTCTTTTGGATGTGAAACCTTTTTTGGCACAACATTGGTAGATGAGGAAGCCAACATGTGATTAACACTACCATGTGTTGGATCTTATAGGTATGTAATATAATTTTCTAACAATATGATATTTCAACTAATTTTTTTTCCCACTCTTTTATAACTTGTTCATAAGGACAATTTAATTTTTTAATGCTTCACAAGCACAAACCCTATGTTACTTATATTGAACATTCATAGATACACTATCTACCTTACTCCTTGAAGGACTGATAGCATAGACTTGGTTAGAGGGATGGTAGATATCACCCTCCTAAGGGTTAGGAGGAAGAAGCTTAATAATATTTCTATAAGATTTGTAAAGAGGGCTTAAATTTTGATTTTTTTGAAACCCTCTCATTATATTGATCAATTTGGTTTCTCCTTTTAATTGATTTCATCAAACATGAAACATAACAAGTAATAACGCATAATGTACTGTAAAATGAAATAACTAAGAGATATATCTATATTAAACATGTTTGTAGAAAAGGAGAAATTTTTGATTTTATAAATTTTGCACACTTTAAAATTAGGATTTCAAAAATAACAAATCAAAAAACTTTAGGTTAAGTAGAGTTTTGAGACCAAAGGTCAAGTCACCACAATGTACCAAATGAAGATAAAGTAATATAAAGGGATTAGATGATAAATTTTTTTATATGAAACAAGTTTGTTAGATAAAATAGGAAATAAGATGAACCTAGAAAAATAAGGAGACAAAATTACAATATATGATATATAGGTCTAAATTTACTAAAAATAGTGAAATTTTAAATTTTAAAAAATTGTATAATATTCTAACAAATAATTTTTTTTTTTTTTAATATATCAACATAATAATAAAAAACCTCTAATAATTTTGAAATTCCATCAATTATAAATTAGAAATAGGTCAAACAATATAAAATGCAAAACCCTATAATATTCCCAATAAAAAATCAATACTTACAATAAAACATAAATCTATTTCAAAAATCTATGAGAGATTTTTGAACAAAAAGTTTCAACAATAAATCTTAAAATTTAAACAAATATGTAAAATTAAAAAGAACATTCAAATCCATTTTATTTTCCTATAAATTATATACAATAATAATTTATGAAAGAAAATGAAAACATATATTTCAATTAATTCTTTTCCCATCTCCATGGCATCCTCCTTCCATGGCACCCTTCTCCTTTATGGCATTCTCATCCCTTTTCTCTATCTTTTTCCTCCTTATATTTATTTAAATTTCTTATTTTCATACTTTCTCTTGTCATTTGGTAATGACAGCCAAGTGTTTCCTCTTTCTATGGTAAAATTGTCTTTTCCTTCGATTTTTATTTATTAATTCCTTTATTATTATTATCACCTTATATATATATATATATATATATATATATATATATATTATTATGAAATATGTTAGCATATGAAAGGTAATGTTGAATAAATGGTTAGGTTTAACATTGTTTTGATAGGTAATATCGATTGTAATTTAAAAGACACTTCGAGTTATCAAATAAATTTCTTAAATTCAAATCACCAAATAATTATGCAAAAGAACACATTCTTTATTTTTAAAATGTCCATAAGTCTCGGGTAGTAATGGTGGCTAGAGACTTAACATAGTTAAGTAGGATATAATATTAAAATCCTTTTTAGCACAAGAAAATACTAAGAGATAAGAATCTCTATGCCAAAATTGACATTAATGGACTCATATCTGATACACTAAAAAACTATTTATGATGTATTCTTACTTACATACCACTTGCCACTTAGCCACAAAATTCATATAGTCGGTAGTTTGGCAATACAATATTTTAGTCAAACATGCCATAACCCAAGTCAACAGGGAAAGTGTTGGAAATAAGCCACACCCAGACCAACGATGGGCTGGCCATAGAGGGGCTAGTAGCTTAGTTGGTAGAGCACTCCAACAACAAATGGAAGCTCTTTTGTTCAAGTCCTAGTTGGTCCATATGAGCTAAGGCTCACATGTGGTATCAGAGCTAGGCTAGGAGCCCCAAGCACTAGCAGTGTGGCTTAAGGGGGGGGTGTTGAAAATAAGCCACACCCAGACTGATGATGGGCTGGCCATAGAGGGGCCAATAACTCAGTTGGTAGAACACTCCAGTAGCAAATGGAAGGTCCTAGGTTTGAGTCCTAGTTGGTCCATATGAGTTGAAGCTCATAGAAAGAAGTCCATTCAAACATGTGTCTTGATAAAATTAAATTAAGAAGACACAAATATGCATTGAAAATAAAATTTAAGCCAAGATTTCTAAATTAGGCCACTATAAAACAAGGGCACAGAGTGCCAAGTCCCTGCAAAAAGTAAAAGTGGTTAAGTTTGTTGTAGGTATTGAATGCTGATGACCATGGAAAAAGTAGCCATCTCTAAATCGCCAATATGCCCACAAATGCCTGCATTATGACATTCAACCCAAAAATTGTAAGCTAACTGAAGATTGTATCCCCTGTAATTTTTCATGAGGCTTTTGATTTTATCCAAAATCTCCTGGGCAAGGCTAAGCTGATTATCGGCCCTCTTTCATTATCGGGTATCAAAGAATAGCCAAGCGATACCTCCTCCATTTCTATGACCATGATCAACTGGTATATCATGATATATTTAGCGGTTATAATTTGATAGGATTCCAAGTTATCACCTACAATCATGTGAAAACACCATACCGATCAAACCAAACAAAGACAAAAAAAATGAAAAATAGAGAAAACCTAAAAGACATAAATTTAGACATTTCAATACATTATGCTAAGGCAAACCAATTCTAATGGAAAATATCAGCTGATAAAGAATTGCATTACCATGAAAATTGGAGTTTTAGCCTTCAGCTTCAAGCCATTGTTCAACCAGTGCCCTCTCCTCTAATGTCTTGCCCAAAAGACAAGTCCCATGTTTTGCATATTTCTTAGCATAGCACATTATGATAGCCCTTGAATTTGTGCATATGCATCACACAAAAAATCACATAATCTACACCACCTAAACCAGGGATGTATATATACAATGATTATATCATATAGAAAGTGTTAATATGAGTATTTAAGAGTCATAAAAGCAATTGTAAGATGCAGTGAAAAGGCATGTCATACTTTAGATAGTGAGACAGGGTTTGCAATTTTTATGGAAGATAAAGACCCATCTTCATTGAAATTATATAATGCTTTGAGAGTTTATTTGTGAATATCATTACATTGTATTATGTGCAACATCTATCTACAGTGCCAAGCAAAAAATTGCTCAGGTCTAGCAGAAGCTAAACTCCCACCAAGATATTTGTAGAAACTCACTAAATTACAACAATTAATGTTTCTATCAAATCCATGGTGTGTCAAATTTTTGCAAAACTCACCAACTTACAAAAATTAATGTTTCTATCATATTTCTAATATCATATTTGAAGGGAAAGGCCATAAAATGGTTCAAATATTTGAAGGAAAAGGCCATAGAATGGTTCAAAAGTTAGACTCTACATGAATTTCATATTAAGCATAGTTGGGCATCATATTAAGCTTAGTTTGGCATATCTTTAGAGATATGGTACATGTATTTATGTCTAATTGAGAATATGACTACAATCAAATGGGTTACTTCGAAACATGTCTTATTTCAACCTCATATTCAAAAGAAAACAAGATTACAAAGGTCAGTGGACTACCAGTTCTAACTTATATTCATTATTAAAAGGATTTTGTTTTTTATATTGATATCAATATACAATGATGCAAGAGCCATCCAGAAGCATATACTCATGCTTTAAAAACTGATAGAAATATGATAAAAGCAAAAAAAATGCATCTTGTACATGTAATGTCTCTTTTCCTTAGATGGTTAGTCTCACTCAACTCCCCCAATGTTCTCCTATGTGAACCATGAGTTTTCCATTCCCTCCAACTCAATATTCAACACATGATCCTATCACAAGAATTGACATTAAGAGCATTAGGATCATGCAAATGAGTTTATTACCCTAAAAATGCAACTGGGCATTAAAAATGCTCGGAGGTAACTTGCATCTTTTACCTGGAGGAAAATATTTTGAAAAAAAACAAAGTAAGCTGGAAATAAAATTATATTACCATATCTTGGAGATAAGTTGCATATTTATAGTTTGTTGAAAGGACAGGGGGCCTTTATGAGTCCGTGGAAATCCTTGACTAAAATGGAATGTGGTTTCACTTGAGTTGAAACAAATGAGAAAAAAAGAATGGTGGCGGTGTTGCTCTTGGGATGAGTCAAAAGAAAAGAAAAGAATAGAACTTGATATGGCAGCCACGTTTATGCTGTTGGATGAAAAGACCTCCATCCTTTACCATAATTCACCCACTGAAATGCCTAATAATTATGTAGATGAAGATAAATAAATTGCTAATGGAGTGGAGAGTGCCTGGGAATAGATGCACTGATTAGAAGCAAGCAGGGTGCAATTTCTGTGGGCACGTTACCCATGGATTAACTGTGTTGCAGGGAATGAGAGTGAAGGGAACAACTATTAGCAGGTTGGCCACCCAGTAATTCTGACTATTATTCATCTTAATTGACACAGTTCCACCTTGCATCCAATAATCAATATTAAATGTGTTACAGATTTTAGACTAATGTGAAAAAGCTCATAACATCCTATTTATTTAAACCAATCATAGCGTTTAAAATAATATATCTTATTTGTTTCCTTAAACATCTTACTATTTTTTGTTATAAAAGTTTGGAATATGTTTTGACATGGAAATCTTTGTCTTCCTATTAGCTAGGGGAGCAAAGAGTAATTACAGTTTAAGTCCAACTGATTTTAATAGTCCCCTCCCTTCGAGACTAATACGATGGGTATTACAAATATGTGAAATAATAAAACCTTATGAAACATGTGATTTCATTTCAAAATAGAGATTTACGAGGTGTAAGAGGTGTAAGATAATTTAAATTTACCAAAATATAGTATTATAAATGAATTACTTCTAATTATACATACAAAATACAATAAAAAAATAATTATTATTTTCTCGATCAAACATATAGAGAAATATGGAAAATAGAATGATATTATATTGTTTGTATGTTATTGTAAATTTGTCTATAAAATATGGACAAACAAATGTGGACATAGAATTTTAATACCCATTGCACTAAATTTTGGAATAGAGCATAAAAATATGTCAATTTCATTCAAATGATCTTAACATCTTTTCAGGTTCTTATAAATGTTTTTATTAGATATTTTGTTGCATAAATTCTAATTTTATGAGCATGCTCGCTTCTTCTCTTTTGCTTCCTTACCTTAATTTTGTGTAGTATCACTCTTATCTTCCGAACTAAACTATTTTTATTTATTCAAATCATTAAGGAACAAAAAAAATTGAGCCTTACACTATGAATTAAGTGGTTAGTGTCAACTAACTAAAACTTTAAATTGATAAAAAATGTTTACAAATATAAATTTCATAATTAAAAAAGTTGAATTTGTATATCAAGAACGCTGGACAATAAAATGCTAACAAGAAAATAAAAAATGCTTGAATGTGTTTCATTATTATTCATCTTTCAAATGAACATTAATATTTATTTATTGAAAAGGTACTTCATATTTAAATTTAAAAATATTGTTGTACAAAATAAAAATAGTGAAAAGAGACAGAGGAATCCATCCAAAAAATTAAAAAAAGAGAAAATATATCATGATTGTATGAAGTCCGGATCAAGGTTGTATAAAATATCATAACATTGAGATTAAAAAGTAAAAAAAATCATATAATGACTAACCCAAAAATCAAGAAAGATGATTTCAAACTTTAAAAATAAAAAAAAACCCATATTTTCATATTTAAACCAAATCAATTATAAATTAATAAATACATCAATACTCATAAAAAGAATGACCATATGACCATTTTCCTATATCTAGAACAACAATTAGAATTACAAATATTTTGCAATGGAAAAAAAGTTCACAAAGTAAGAAGCTAAAAATGCTGGAATGTATTTGTAACAGTTAAATAATGTAATAATGATAGCTGTAGATAACATACCGAATATACTATACAATACAATAGTGACATAATTTGTTGATTAGGGTCAGCGAGGAGGACGGAATTGCGCACTTGGAGAGTGTAGTGTACACCACAATTCAAAGCCAGTGTTCAGGCTCATTATGTCCAGTAGAATAAAGCCCTTGGAGGTCATGACGAAACTCTTCATTAATAAACGATTCCAGAAACGAAGAGTGCACATATGAATTGGCAGTTCCCGTTGGAGTTGCAGGAATCGAATAAGGAAAACCGCAGAATGTTGTATTCGTTGGAGCCGCACAATTGGTATTGTTCAATTCGTTACAGCTGGCGGAAGGATGCACCATATCTGCCATTTCAGGAATCTCGTTAAAATTAGTGTGATTAGCATTATCATGATTACGAGGGCTTGGAGTTGGTCCATCCTGTGACTCAATGCTTTGTGTATTTACATTTTCAGATATTCTACTGCTGCTGCATTGGAGAATCTGCTGGTGCCTATCGCTATCTAATGGATTCCACCATATGTCCTCAGATTCGGATAGGGGCCTGTGCGTGCGCGGATCTATGCCCTCTCTGATGAGCTTCTTGCTCAGGTGAGAGTTCCAGTAGTTTTTTATATCATTGTCCGTCCTTCCCGGCAGACGTCCAGCGATCAAAGACCACCTGACAACAAATGCAAAAAGAAAACATATATAAAATCATGCCGTTATAAACATTATATTTATGCTAGGGGAGATCCCGACTTCTAGATGTGTTCGAATTAGGTTTCATATCAATTAAAATTGAACTTATTTTAATCCGAAGATTATATTCCAATTTTAATATAAACATAAAATGTATTAAAAAATAAATATTATTAATATTTAAAAATAATTAAAAAAAATATATTTAAAAAAAAACTAATTAAAAAAGATGGGAGATATTTTTGATTATCTTTTATTTTTATTATAATCATTAATAGAGTTATCAATTGGAACAATGTCTCCAAGATAAAGTCAAATAATATTGTTTGGAAAATAGATGGGACTTTTGGGTCGAATCGAGTGAAGCTATGAAATAAGTTTTGTAAAAACATATGTTTCTCAAGAATATATGTTTCTCATATAAGTGTGGCCTGCTCTTATGCAATAATATTGATGATGATTTTGGAGTGTATTGAAAGTATTAAGACACTTACGTTTACTAATATGTTTCTTAATTATCTTGGTATTGTATTCATTATTGGTATAAAAATTTCCAAGCTTCTTATTCCCACTAAATTAGAAAGGGGATGGAAAAAAGGAGTTATTAATTATATTGGCTTAAAGTATCTTGGAAGATTTTTTCATCTAAGAGTAATTATCTTTTGAAAGAAGATATGCAAGGATTTCTAATCATAGTACTTAGAAAGATAGGTAAGTTATCTATAAGATCTTTATAAAAGAAATAATATTGCTCAATTAAAGCTATCTTTTAGAAATATAAATTATGTCTGTTTTAGTTTTTTTGAATATATTATTGTATAAAAAATAATATTATTACAAATACAAAAATACAAAAGATATAGAAATAAAATATATTAATGAAAATATAATATTATATATAAACTTTTATTATAAATTTATTTTTTAATATTTATTTTTTTGTTATTTTTTTCACCACTTCTTTGCTTTTTTATATATAACCATTGTTCTACTTTTCTTTCAGACTACTATTGCTACCATATTCAATTCTCTAAAAGGATTTTTTTGTCAAAAGATGAGTTGTCTTTTAGTCATTTCACTCATTTAATTTTATATTATCAGCATTAATTTTTTACATGAAGTTAGATGATGGATAAAATTTTTAATAATTCTTCTGTCAAAAAGATGAGTTGACTTTTGGTTATTTTACCCATTTAATTTTATATTATTAACATTAATTTTATAAATGGAGTCAGATGATGAAGATTTTAGATTTTGTCACTTTTTTAAAATGATAGAATTAGAGTAAATTAATGTGAGTAGGTCATGATTAATTTTTCAACACTCTCCATTAATATTGAGATTGCTATCATCTTTATCCGAGCATGGTGTAGGCTTAGTTCAAAACAAAATTCTCTACATTTGAAGGCACTTTGGAGTTACCTATTTTGACACTCTAGGACTATCTGAATACTCTAGAGTTGTTTATGTTGTTTCTTTGAAGCCCATGAAATGGTTACTAACCCAATATTGAACAAACAAACAAACACACACACACACACACACACATACTCTTTCTAGCATCATCAGTGCCTTCCAAATCACTATTTGTATATCCAACTAGCTCAAAATTATTTGATGCAATACAAAAAAAAATTAATCTTTTGTGCGATTGACATATCTTAGTATCTTTTTTCCTACTTGCCAGGGGTGTTTATTTTCGAGTCTCTATAAATCTAGAGATTAAACTAATTTCATACATGATATCAGTTCTTATTATTGTCAACTACAATAAAATTTCTACCAAGCTCCTATATAGTGTTAGATCCACATTTTTGTTGCAATCTTATGTGTTTAACTTCAAACCTGTTGCTACCAGTGTTGATGCATGTTTCTTATTCAACATTCGAAATTTATTTAAATTTTCATTTTAATACTTGGCTTTAGATATAAAATTAACATAATCCATTTGTTTAACCTCAATTCCAATAAAATACTTCAAGAGTCCTAAATTTTTTTATCTCAAATTCTTTTTTGTGGTTTCTATTTTAAACTCTTTATGAAAAATTTTCATTTATAGTAAAAATTAAATCATCTACTTATAAGAAAAAAATTAGAATTTCATCTTAATTAATTGCCTTGATGTAGATATTTGGTTCACTTCCACTCTTACTAAATATTTTTAGATTAGTAAATATGAGTTTATGTAGTTATAACATGCCTTTGGTGCTTACTTCAGCCCATAAAGATTTTTATTTGTCTTGTACACATTGTTTTCATGACCTAAAATCTCATAGCCAAGTGGTTGTACCACGTACACTTCTTGTCTAGCACATCATTTAAAAATACTGACTTAACATTCATCTAATGCACCTTCCACTTATGTTGAGTTGTTATTGCTAAGATAGTTCTCACAATTTTTATCCTTGTTACAAGAGAAAATATTTCATTGTAATCTCATCCAATCCATTGATTCCATCATTTGAAAACTAGCCTTACCTTGTGTCTTTCAATCTTTCCTTCTATGGTGGTTTTGGTTTTGTAACCCACTTGACACCAATGACCCGATTTCCTACTAGAATGTTTACTAACTCTTATGTCTCATTTTTTTCTCAATGGCTTGAATTTCCTCATCCATGGCTTCACACCATTTTATGTTCTTAATTGCTTCTTAAAAGTGAATACAAATAGAATATGAAAATAAAGAAAAATTAATAGTATTATTATCATTGTCTTTATACCTTGATTACTCATAAATCTATTGTAGGGTCCTTGTATTTCCTAAGTGTTTCCTTGAAGATGACGAAGGAATCATTTGAGTTATTCCTTGTGATCCATTATGGTTGTTTCTACTTGATGAATCATTTATTTTTAAGATATGACTTTGATTAGGTGTAGAAGTGGATGACTTGTTCATTCACTTTCAAGTATGGATCCACTAATCCTTGTTGGTTCTTTTTTTGTTCATCTTTATCATCCCATGCTGCATTTTCTATGAATTCAACATATTTGATAATTTTAAATTACTTTAAGATTTTGATTTCTTGGTATATATTAGACGAAGATGAATTTTTCTCATTTTTCATCCTAATACATTCTTATTTGATTAGTCAAATGTGCATATGCCACACACACAAAAAATATTAAGTGTTCAACATTGGGCTTTCTGTTACTCCATGCCTCTTGAAGAATCATGTCATGAACACTTTTTACGGGACATCTATTTATAAAATAAGTTGTCATTATTTTCTTAATATTGGTAAAGTGATTTTTTTTGGAAAGACACCCTACCCTTTTAAAATGGAGACAAAAATATACAATGATCACCCAATAAAGCTCCTCTTCTAGCAGAAAAAGAAACAAGCTCCAAAAATGTTGACACAACACTGCAAACATGTTGTGAAACCTTTAAAAGAGCCAAGCAACATGGTCATATAAAACTGGATATAAAAATAATGCCTACAAATAATTAAAAAAATCAGCCCAACACAATGACAACACAAAAGCAATAACAGTCATAAAAAAGTGAAAAATACAAAAAACAACTAAGACCCTTCATTACCAATTTATTTTTTGCAATGTGATGGTCATATTCATTGGTTTTAACTCCTTCTTTCCTTTTCCTTTCCTTTTGTTACTCACCATTGTCCATTCACCTCCTTCCCTTGAGTCACACATGATAGGAATGGAGAGTTCAAGAGCATCACCTAGTTTAGAATTCAATAATGGAATCATGGCTAATAGACCTTCACCTACTAACTTGGACTTTAATGGATTTTGGTCCAACAAAAATTCATTAGGTTTGCATGTAGTATTTTTTTGGATTCCTTGGCCACAATCTCCCCACATGGAGCTACTTCCATAAGGGTTTCTAGGATGATATTTGGTACTTCACTTTCATCTTCACTTTCAACAACAAATCTAACTATTATATGTTCTAAACTTGCATCCTTCCACCAGGTATTTCCTTTCTTTATCTTGATTCTTGAACAATTATTAACTAAATAACTAGTTTGAAAACATATGCAACATCTAGAAGGTAAACATTCATAATCAATAGGTTAAACCCAAGTTTTATTCCTCATAATCAGATCCACCTAAGCTAGAAGCTCTTAAGTAACATCTATATTTACCATGATTTAGACATAATTAGAATGTGCCCTTTATTCTGTGATGGGGTCCTCATACCAAAATTTTCCAATAGAATTACCTATGGTTTTAAAAATACTATGGTTACAAAACTGAAGAGGTAGGTTTGGAATCCATAGCCAAATCAATTTTATATTAAAATTTTTAGTATGGGGGTTCAATCCAAGATTCCAAGGTTTATCCAAAAGCATATACTTCTCCTCCCAAGAAAAATAACATTCATTGAAAACAAAAACAAAAATCTTTATCATATTCAAAAAATAGTATAAAAATACCTCTAGCACAATGTTTGATTTTGATCTTAACTTCTACCAGCACTTGCCAGTGACCTGTGATCCATCCATGGAGGTTAGGGAGTGTAGGTCAAAAACCATTATATTTAAAAATCATTGCATTCGAATAGATCCACTCTTCCTTACCAAGGATCACCTTCAATGCCATCTCATATAAAATAATATCCTGCTTAACTTTAGTAGGGGTTAAAGGCTTAGTAAGTCCAAATCTAGAGATCACTGAAACAGAGGAGGGTCTACTCCCTTTTTACTCCATAGATGTTGCCACCACTTCCAAAAAAATTGGATTGTGGTTTGCATCCCCAAATGCCTCCATTAGCTTAGGGTTATGACCTACATTGTGACCGTTCTTCTCCTTTGGGATTACAACTTGCACAACTTAAGGTTTCTAATCTCTGTACACTTCTAACAATTGTATTTGAATGACATAACCTTCACCCCTATTATGGTAAATAAATTGTCATTGTTACTAATTTAGTGAAATATTCATTTGACAATCTCTTGGCCTTCATAATTTTTGTTTCCATCTCTTCAATAATTATATTCTTCCTTTTTGTTACACTATTTTTCCATGGTGTGTACCTTGTATTAAACTATTTCTTGATCCCATTATGCTTAGAAAATCTCAAAAAATCCTTTGAAATATATTTCTCCCCCTCTATATGTTCTTAGGATCTTTATATAGTGACCACTTTGTATTTCAACCATAGCCTTGTATTTTCTAAACTTATCAAATGTTTCATATTTATGATTTAAGAAGTAGACCCATTTTTTTTTTGAAATCATCTATACTTTTTTAAAAATATTTAGTTTTGAATAAAGAGATAGTTTTCATGGTGTTGGTGTAGGATATTCATTATTCCATTTACTTATTAAATGGATAATTCATACGCATGTAGCTTCAAATTACTTAGGTGTGATAAGAGGTTAAGTGGGTGAGAGGGTGAGTTTTACCTAGAGTTCCACCTGGAGTTCAACTGAGTACCACTATGAGTTCTCTAATGAGTTTCACAGTGAGTTACACTTAGTCTAACTATGAGTTCTCTAGTGATTTAACTCCCTCTACTCCTTGATATTCCTCTTCACGAAGCTATTGTAATTGAGCAGTAAGGTAGATAATTGGTAACCAAGGCAATTCAATACATCAAGTAATTGTTGCACATCTTCTTGTTCATTTTTTACTACAAGCAGGGTCATTATCATTTCAGAATACTTGTGTGCTCACTCTATCAGAAGATCACCTACTGGACTATTTTGGCATGGTATCAGAGCTTTAGATTTTGGTACTGAACATCAAGTTTATCTGTTTGATTTCTATTTTATATTCTTTGAATTTTCGAAGAAGGATATGCATATTGTCTGTATTTGCATTTGGCTATAAGGTTCTAATGTAGATTTGAACATCTTGATCGAGTGGAAATGCCTTGTTCACCATCCATCTATCAAATTGGAGTTGAAGACACATTTACTCTGAACACTTCCTTTTCATAATCTTGCAATTGTTTAAGTATAGCTGAGGTCAAGTTAATCGAGGGCCTTCAATCCTTTACCCACTTATAGCTTTTAGAAAGTCTCCATCCCTTGTATTGCATCAAATAGGCAATTACAAATAGTAGGAGATCTATTTTGTCATGACATTCAGTGTACAAGTACTTGAACCTTGTATTTATTGCATTGTACAATGAAGTCAACAACGTCTGTTAATATTTAATATTCATAACATTATTAATTGTTAATAGGTTTAAATATTTTAAACCTATTATAGCATATTAGTTTATTTGTTATTATCAGGGAATGTATTCCTATAAAGTTTGTTGTTACCTGTGACTATTCTAAGTCATTAGATCTTTTGTTATAGGAAGTGGTTGTGCTATCTTACTAGCTATATAATAGCCAATTGTATTGTATTGAATTAATATATAAAAAATAATATTATTACTGTGTGTTTAATCTATTTTTCTGGTACTCAGCTCTCCAATTTACCAATAGTGGTATCAGAGCAGTTTCTGATCCTTAATACTATGGAAGTATAATTATTTTTAAGGGGTATTTGTATTGTGCTTCACCCGACTCATAATCCCAGACAAAACTCGGCTTGCTCAGAACCGACAATATTGCATTGCACTACAACTGCATTGAAAATCAACCAATACAGCTTGGATTTTTCATTAATGTTCATTAGATCGTCATTCATTATTGACAGCGATCTGAATTTTTGGCTCATCATTATCAATGATAAGAAGATATTCAAGTATTTTCTCAGTGATCCAGATTGTTGAGACCAGATTGTTATCGAAAGACGCAACTATCATCAACATGGTTATGGATTAATCTGCAGATCCGTAATTGTGAATAGAAAGCTTGGTCAAAATAGAAAACTTGATCGAAACAGAAAGATTCATTATTGTATAGCCCGACTGGAAGCTCCTAAGCAGTCTGCATGTCAATCTAGCTGTCAAGAATCTTTTTGCTTAGTTTGACATTTTCCACAGAAAGCTGTCTGAACCGAAAAAGATTGGGAAATTTCATTGGCAGATTTTGTGTGTATTTTGTTGTGAATTCAAGTGGCGATCTGTCAATTTGAAAAAAGTAGCACCATCTCCAGCCATCGTGCCATTCTGAGACAAGTTCAGATCGGTCGTTGTTTTCACAAAACAAGCACACACGAACATTTGTACGGATGCATCTCTCTCTGCAAGGTCCATGTGATGTTCTATTTTTCTCCAAAACCATGCGTGCAGATTTCAAACACAGTTATATTTGATTGAAATTATTGAATTCCAAGCAGATTTGTCATGACATTTCTAGCCGTCGTAGACTTGGCTCTCGGAGACGTTTGCAAGCTCGTGATCTACTCACATACAACGCTATCCACCTCACCACATCGATTTACCTTGGTCAACTATCTTCCACAGCGAGCTATCATTAGGGATTCGTATCAAGTATATTAATATGTAGCTTCTTTTTAGTCATGATTATAGTGTCTTTTTGGTCAATATCTAATTATAGGGTTTATGCTTATTTAAGTCGATTTGTTTTTAGCCTAAAGAAAAGTCTTAACCTAAGTTAGGTGAAAATCATTTTAAAGTTTTTAGTTTTAGTCATTATAAAAGTTATGTCTTTTAGAAATAGAAATTCATTTTATGAAAAAAAAAAAAAAAAAAAAAAGTTTTTGGTTATTTATGTCAAAATTAAAATGTGTTAGATTTTGTTAAAAAGTTGAAGTCTTTTTAAGTTAATAATAGAGTCATCATGTTTTAAAATTGTAAAAAATATTAAAATTTTTGGATGCAATATCATTTGTACACGATTTTCTTATTGTGGGGGGGCTTTCTCTTGAAAAATTTATGTACATGAGCTCCATCAACACATGCAAATGTCATCGATTAAGTACGCAGTATATTTACTGGAGGTTGGAGGATACACAAAGGCTAGAGGAAAATTGACATCCTCTCATGAGTCACCTACAATGGGGTCGCATCATTACTATGGTGATATTTTTCAGTGTGTTTATTTTATATTCTACAGTGTAGTTTTCAATTAAACACTGAGCATTATTTTTCAGTTTGGTACCTCCTGATGAACATTGTGGGGAACATAATTAATAAAGTAGCGCTTGCTTCTTAGAATAGGGTGTATGGAAATCTAAGAAACCACCGAAGTGTATAAAATAGTTGAGACCTCCTGTCACCTTCAAGTTTGTGGTCAACCTGCAAACAAAAAACCATAGGGGTTCATGGTAATCCGGGAAACCATCGAAGGTGTTAAGTAGAGAGATGTACTCTTGTCATTTCCAGGGTTGTGATAATCTTACAAGGAAAAACCATGGTGTCACCAAGACCATAAAACCACAAAGATGGCGTGCCATCTCAAAGGTAAGTAGGTTACACAAAGAGTATAAAGACTTTTTTACCGTGTTTGAATTAACGAGGTGCTAGGAATTAATAATGTTAAGGGGGTGAATGTCAAGATTTAATATTCATAACATTATTAATTTTTATATAGGTTTAAATATTTTAAACCTATTATATCATATTAGTTTATTTGTTATTATCAAGAAATGTATACCTGTAAGTTTGTTGTTACCCATGACTATTCCAGGTCATTAGATCCTATGTTATAGGAAGTGGTTGTGTTATCTTATTGGGTATATAATATCCAATTGTATTGTATTGAATTACTATTAAAAAAATAGTATTATTACTATGTGTTTAAATTTATTTTTCTGTCTTCTCCCTTCAATTTATTTCAACCCCTATGTACATTTTTTTATGATGTTCATAAGTCAAGTTGAATACTATATGAGTTTTTTTATTTTTTGCTTATTGTTTCTCCATATGACTATTCTAAATTTTTCATTCACATAGCTTCATTTTTTTGGTTATGTTTTGGACATTCATTGATGTTAATATTCCATTTGACCATCTACTTTTAGTTTTGTTTCATTTATGTTCTATTTCTTGTAGGTAACTTTTCCACATGTATTGCTTCATGTCACCTATCATTCTCCATGTCTTTTACTTTTTTTAAGTAGAAATACAATTAAATTATATTTATTGCCTCAAAATGAAAAGTTCATGATTTTTGAAGGAATATTTTGTAATGAACTAAAGCCTTGATTTTGAAAATGTTTCTAATTAATCACTTCTAGATCCTTTCTATTTGTCTCAATTTCAAACTTAAAAGATCACTTCCTTATACCTCACACATAAATAAGATAATTAGGATTATAACCAACCCAAATAAGACCCGATATGTATCCAATCTTATATATTTGTATTTCATGCACCTATTTTTTTGTGTGTACTTATATTTTCATCTACCTTGTATTTTTTTTCATTTCACATGTGTCCTAATAGAGTTTATTGTAAAATTATGGGACAAGATACTTGTAATCTGATACCACTTCAAGAAAGGTCCCTTCAAATTTAAATTTAAACTTTTTAAGACTTTTTTATTTTTAGTGAGAAGATAGGTTTCTTAGTTTTTATAACATTACCCTACATCCCTACCTCTTTATAGAAGCATTAATCTAGAGCCTATAGATGGTCTCTCAATTTTGGGATTGGTTCTATAATTAGAATTAGATCATCAAAATGTAAAAGGATATTTGTCACATATTTGGCCAAATAAACCCCTTAACCCTATATTTGTTTATCTATTCTTTTAGCTTGATGATATATATCTTAAATAGAGTATGAGACAAAAGTAAACCTTGTTTGACACCTATGTAACTCCAAAATTACTCAGACAATCCTTATTGTGTTTTAATTTGGCCTTTGTTTATTTATTTATACGTAAATTATGTGAAAAAGTAACTTATAGTATACTAGGACCTATAATTTTTTCAATTTGCTCCATAATTTTATTGTTGTCACTGTATCATATACTTTTTAAAAAATAAAATAAAATAATGATCTTCATTTTTTCTATCTCTAGCCTTTTTAACTGTCTTAACGAGCATGATATAATTTAATATGGAAGATTGATTTAACTAAACAATCATTCATTATTATAAAAAATAGATTAATAATTAAACTATTTATAATAAAATATAAATATACAAACTTATTCAAGGATTCAAAATAAATTATATAATATTCACCACTCTTATAGAAACCATTTTACCTTTAACCACAAAAAAATATTTTTCAATAGTGAAAAAATAAACTAATTTCTAAACAATTATGATAATTAATATAATTCTTAAAAAATTATGATAACTATTATAGACACTCCAATTTAGAGAGTTTATTTGTGACACCTCACTTTCAACCCTTATGACTCCTTATTGTCAATAACCTTTTGATGGTTATATATATATATATATATATATATATATATATATATATATATATATATATATATATATATATATATATATATATATGTATGTATGTATGTATGTATGTATATATATATATATATATATATATATATATATATATATATATATATATATATATGTATGTATATGTATATGTATATGTATATGTATATGTATATGTATATGTATATGTATATATATATATATATATATATATATATATATATATATATATATATATATATATATAAGTTTTAAACCTAAAAAAATTACCAATTTTAAATTATTTTAAATAATTTAAAAGTATCAACAAACAAAATTTTAATTGGTAGTTATAGTTAGTTTGAAATTGTAAACTAGATTATTCTTATTTTTAATATTTCATCAATCAAATTTGAATTGAATTGAATTTTTATTATTATGTTCATGAGTCTCAACTCTTTATGGGACCATAATTTTTTATAATTATTTCAACCCTTTGATGGTGAATAAATTACTTGCTTATTTAAGATGGTTTTTCCTTCTATTTATTTGTGTCACCATCTTCCCTACCTCTTCACTTCTATTCTTGTCTCTTTGAATGGCCCAATTGTAATGTCTACTCTCAATGATTCCATGTACTTGACATGAATTTCATTGTAGGTTAGGCATTCTAGGATGAAGTGTTTTTGTTTCTATTACATTTGTTTACTCAACAAACATGTCTTTTGTTCCCACTCATCCTTAGGGATCACCCATCTACCTATCTAACATCTAGGTTTGTGAGAACTTGTTCTTATCTGAGCTATGACATTAGTAGATTTTCATGAATTGATAACAATTTTACTATCAAGTTTTATTTTTACACAATATTTAGTGCAAATGGTTTCTCCTAATGCAAATTGTGTTAGGGACAACCACACAAAAATTGGTAAGAAAAAAAATCTCTAATTTGGTAATACTTTCTTCAATGACACAAGACATATCGATGCTTCTATCAACAAGTTGTAACTAAATTTTCCTATGTCACAAATTTGTGTCATTCAATATTCCTAAAGTATATTTTTTGTCAATAACTAAAAAGTTAAAAAGACTACTTGATCAAGGCATTGATCTTACCAGTGTCCTAAAAAATTGAGGCATGATGTAAACTGTGACATAGACCTTTCCCACATTTTTTGATAATAACTCCCTCCAAAACTTTCCAAAACTTTAATTTCAAAATTTTGACACAAATCCTTAAAAAATTGTATAAAAATTTGTCTCAACACATACCATAGTTTATAAAAATAAAATCTTGTCATCTGTTTGGTGCGATTGTGGGTCTATGAATTAATACAAATTTAAAATGAACCACACATGGATACAAATCAAACATTTTAAATGTATTTTCTATGAAAATTTAATGATTGAAATGGTATGTAGGAATTGGTATTTAAGACTTTCACAGTAAAAAAGAAGGTTTTTACTACTTAATGAATTTGGAATAAAATAAAAATATGATAGCAAAAGTGAAATGATGAGTTTGTTACTACATTTTGTGAAACCATGCCATTTGGTTGCAAGTTGAAAACATTTCAAGGAAACGGATTAAAAAAAAGAAAATAATCCTCAAACTCTTTGAACTACTAACAATATTCTATTATGTTATGTAGGTGTGATGACCTATGACTTGACCTTATGATCTATTTATTTGTGTTGAATGATGTGATTCAAACTTGTAATTTTATATGTGTGCAGAGGTAGTTGAGACACCTTTAATAGGAGCATATCTTGGTTAGGTTGCATTTGTTCAATTCCTGTGCCACATCACCAAACTTTTGCATATCAATATATGTTGATAAAATTATTTTTCAACGAAAGCATGCAATAGTTCTATGTAATGCCTTCTTATATATTTAGATTAAGATTTATCTTAGAAGGGATTGGTAGTGAAATGTTTGAAATTAGTTGGTTGCATTTAGAAAACATGGTCATGACATCCATTATCATTTGATATGATTCATTTCCTTGGAGTGTGTGGGATGAGCATGACACTAAAATCACAAGAGTAATTAGTATCATGAATCATGAAGAGAAGGGAGCCCACTATTATAAAAATTTTAAATCTTTTTTTGGCATGATTGACCAATTTTGGCTGCTTTCAAACACATTATGCTAGTAAATGTTGGAAACCTATTGCAATCCATGTCCTTGACTAGTAAAAATGTAAGTTTACAATATTGGAAAATATTCAGAGCCAACTATGGATCTTGTGCATACATCTAACAAAAATAGACTTTAGACATTCTGACACAAATTAAAAAATTGAAACAACTTAAATGGGTCACCTCTAACACATAAATATCATATTTAACACAAATTGCATCAACTAGACACTTTTTCAAAATTTTTGATGCATGATATATCAATAAAAGCTACACTAAGCTAATTGACACTAATTTTTTTTATATCAATTCTACTTATGTAAATTGTATCACACAACCTTTTCAAATTCAAACTACAAAAAAAAATGAAATAAAAAAATAATGATTTTGATGCAAATGTTGTCACTAAATACTTGAAATATATTAGTATGCTTATCTTCTCCCTCCATTTTATTTCAACCCCTATGTACACTTTTTTTATGATGTTCATAAGTCAAGTTGAATACTATATGAGTGTTGTTATTTTCTGCTTGTTTTTTCTCCATATGACTATTCTAAATTTTTCATTCACATAGCTTCATTTTTTTGGTTATGTTTTAGACATTCATTGATGTTAATATTCCATTTGACCATCTACTTTTAGTTTTGTTTCATCTATGTTTTATTTCTTGTAGGTAACTCTTCCACATGTATTGCTTCATGTCACCTATCATTCTCCATGTTTTTTAACTTTTTAAAGTAGAAATATAATTAAATCATATTTATTGCCTCAAAATGAAAAATACATGATTTTTCAAGGAATATTTTGTAATGAAATAAAGCCTTGATTTTGAAAATATTTTTAATTAATCACTTCTAGATCCTTTCTGTTTGTTTCAATTTTAAACTATAAATATCTTTTCCTTATACCTCACACATAAATAAGATAATTAGGATGATAACCAACCCAAATAAGACTTGATATTTATCCAATCTCATATATTTGCATTCATGCACCTATTTTTGTGTGTGTACATATATCTTCATCTACCTTATATAGTTTTCATTTCACATGTGTCCTAATAGAGTTTATTGTAAAATTATGGACCAAGATACTTGTAATCTGATACCACTTCAAGCAATGCCCCTTCAAACTTGAATTTAAACTTTTTAAAACTTTTTTTATTTTTAGTGAGAAGATAGGTTTCTTAGTTGTTATAACATTACCCTGCATCCCTACCTCTTTATAGAAACATTAATCTAGGGCCTATAGATGGTCTCTCAATTTTGGGATTGGTTCTATAATTAGAATTAGATCATCAAAATGTAAAAGGATATTTGTCACATATTTGGCCAAATAAACCCCTTAACCCTATATTTGTTTATCTATTATTTTAGCTTGATGATATATATCTTAAATAGACTATGAGACAAAAGGAAACCTTGTTTGACACCTATGTCACTCCAAAATTACTTAGACAATGAATATTTTGACTTGGATCTAATCATCCGTTGATCGTCCAATCACCCTGTGTAAAATCTATAAAATTGAAGGCCCCTTCTCCATTGCCAACAAGCTTCCATAGCCTAACTACATTCTACCCATTGAAGAGCAAAATCTTTTGATCAAGCAATCCATTCATCAAGCAAATCATTCCCCTTACAAGAGAATATGTTTTTGAATTGTTTGCATGTCATCAAATGAATAATCACATCCAAGCTACAATCCGAGCAAAATCGACATAACAAAAGAGAAGGTTCATTCGTAAATGAAGGCATAACATTTACTGGTTCTTTTTATTCTCAAAGATTGAGGTGCATTCCTTTCGTTAAAACAGAAATTTACGTTATTTACTTAAATTTATATTTTCTTTGCTCTAATGCACATTTTTGACATGTACGGTAGGACATTTGTTTACAATCTTCGTCAATAGACATGAAAAGCACTGGTGCATGAGTTTGTACGCAACACTCCAAAGGTCGCACTAAGCATGCGTCCATACCGAGTGCATGTTTTTACGTGTTTCAGACGTATATTATAGTCACAACTTCGTAAATGCTTGCAGCCTGAGATATTAAGTTGTACAATTTTTCAATACGCTTGTTTTATTTATATATAAATATATATAAAATAAAATAATTATTAATTATTTGTTCAGATAATAAGAAGTTGTTATTATTATTATTATTATTATTATTATTATTATTATTATTATTATTATTATTATTATTATTATTATTATTACCTAATTTTAAATTGTTTTACAAAAATTTAAATTTACTATTTATCAACAAATTTTTAATTCATAAGTATATTTAATTTAATATTATAAATCTAACAGTTCTTAATTTTAACACTTGTATATATTGATTGATCAAATTCAAATTGAATTGAATTGTTTTAATTATGTCAATGAAACCCAATTATTTAAAAGACCACAATTTATCACAAATGTCTCAAGTACTTGATGGTACATAAATAATGTGATGGCTCACTTCTTTAAGAAGATTAGTCTTTTATTGATTTGTGTTACCGTCTCCCCTCCGCTAATACTTTTATTCTCATCTTTTTGAATGGCCCCAATGTTATGTCTATTCTCAATCATTTTTTATAATTGACTTGAAAGTCATTATAATCTGGGTATTATAAGATGAAGTGTTTCTCTATTTCTATTACTCTTATTGTGTTGAACAAGCATATCCTTCATTCATGCTCTTCCTTAAGGGTTATCCATCCAACTATCTCACACCTAGGCTTATGCGAACTAGTTTTTATATGAGTTATGACATTAATATATTTTTATAAATTTGAAACAATTTTTCTATCAATTTTTTATTTTTTCACAAAAAATGATGTAAATGATTTATTTTGATGCAAATTATCCCATCTTGACGACCACACTAAATTTAGCAAGATAAAATTTGTAACAACCTTGTAGGGTTAGACATAGAAATATGTGATTTTTAAAAAATAATTAAACACATATAAAAAAATAGATTACACCATGAAAATCTAAAGAGACCATATGAAATACACATAGCGTAATAATAGCAACAAGCATAATATGTAACATCCCATTTTCTTGTGCTGGTAATTAGAGCACTTGTCGGTAATTAGAACCACAAAACATAACTTATACCATTTAGTTTTTATGTGATCAATAATTGATCTATTGATATGGTGTATATGTTTCGGTTCATTATTGTTATCATGCATTGTTATACAATTATGTGGAATAATTGTTAAATTGTTAATGCTTTTATTATTATATGATTTTGATATCTATCATGTGTTCATTTATCTATGATGTAGGTACAACTCTCGATGCAAGGGATAACATCATCGGAAAAGAGGAGATAGATATGAACTATGGGCAATAGAAAGAGAGAATCCCATAAGAGCAACATTTAATGTTGACAGAAATACCTATACCTTCACTTATCTTCGCGTAAGCATGATCACTTGGTTTGATGATTCCTTAATTATTCTTAGCATTACTTTTTCATATTTTTTGGACTACAAATGTAAATGCATTGTTTAGGACTTCTAGGAGCCTTTTCACGTTTAAGTTTTTAGTCAGCCAATCTCTTTGACATGCTTCATTGCATTTTGTGACCATGAGATCTATGTTCAATAGGTCCCTGAACCCACAACCTAGTGGTTACCAATAAATCATTCTTAGTTAAACGACTATGACCTTTAGTCAAATTTTTTTAATTTTAACTTGGTTGTATATCGTGTTTTATTAGGTCAAGCCTTCATGTCACCATTCTAGCACTTCACCTATAAGGTAGATGCCAATGCATGATTGGTACATAGTAAAGCATCAAACACACCTGTTATGGTTTGGTTCAGGCCACTTAACTTTTGTGAGTGTGTAGATCATGTGATAATTTTAAATCATAAATTTTAAATAACCTCTTAAACAAGTTAGGCTTAATATTAATAAGGAATCTATGAATGTCAAAGTTGAATAGAAATGTGAAATGAAGTTATTCATGATGTGGCTTCACCTTTAATAGAAGTATGGAAAACAAAGGTTGATATTTAATATTATTCCACCAAAATGTTTAAATACGAACGTCTTTATTTAACCAAGAATATGTCTCAAAGTTTTAAAATATAAATTTTAAAAAGTTAGAAGAGCACTTATTATTACCTACATGGGTTAGTAGAGGAATGGTCTCCCATTACCCACATGGGGTGGCAGAGGTATGGTCTCCCATTAAAACTTTTACATCATTAATTCTTTCACTAGCAACATTGACTTTAGAAAAAATGAAACTGAAATGGTCTTTATATAATTCTCCCTCTATGCCCCATTTTGGGGGGGGGATTCAAGGACTCACCTCTTGAGAGGAGGTTAGATGCATAGGAAAAGTGCCTTAGGAGTTTGTTTATGGACATTTTTGGGCCTGAGTAGAGGAATTAAAGGCTGATTGAATTAATTTTAGGACATGGAGAGAGAGCAGAACATTACACCATTTTTGAGAGGAGAGATAAAAATGCCATGATCCTAGAAAAGAGGAGGCATTGTTGCTAGGACACCATGCTCAGGAAGGAGGGTTAAATTTTTGGCACTCTCTTTCTATTGAATGTTGCATAGATTTGTACTTATTTTATACCAATTGTAGGTGAAAATATTGAATTAAATCCTCTTGTTGATACCCTGAATAATGGGAAAAAAAACTTGTGCTAATAATTTGAGTTTTAGGAAATAGTTTGACCCCTACAACAATTGTCTAGTTTATATAATCTATAGAACTCAAACTTTAACCTCTAAATTGCACCTCTTTCTATTGAAGTAATAAATCTTCAATATAGTTTCATGTTAACGAATTTGTTGAGTTTTTTAATAAGGATAGCCAAATATTTATATTTGGTCTTAGGAAGGAAATTAAACTTATTAAAAATAAAAATCTACGTAGTAGGTGATTAGCAACCAGGTGCAAATATGCCCATTGATCTAGGTGCAAACCCGAGTCAATAGTGTCTCTTCAGATTAGTAATAGTTAATTTTGTAATTTAAAATTCTGAATTAAATGCCTCTGCCTTTTGTATATAGTTATTTTTATCTTGATCATGAGTTGTATCATTTTACATGAGGTGTAAATAAACAGTGATCGGAGTGAAATCTTTTGAATCGAATCTTAGCATCATATCAAACTTCTACACCTACATTTAGACTTTTAATTATCTACCCCAGTCAAAGATCTAACACTGATTAATATGGATAGGGATTATATTTATACCATTGGTGATTAGTGTACCAAAAGCAAGTTATTTTCCCTTATTATGGTGCAATGAAGTAGCTAAAGCAAATAAGTATTTAATGCCTTTATTAATGGCATTTCATCAAGTGATCGTATGTTAAGTTTGGCACAGAGTTTTGTTTTTACACTTGGTAACTCATAATTCGGCTTTGTATATTCTTAAAATTGGTTTTAATATACCACCATAACTACATATGAAATCTACCCTATTCTCTATCACTACAGGTCTATCTTTATATGCCTTGCATTATTTTATAAATTGATTTAATTAGCATTCTTAAAAATATATTTTCCTCATGATTTGATTTGTTCACTCCATCAAAAAAATTATATATTTTTTTAGTAAGTATATAAATTTTGGATTTTACGAACCCAGGTGATTGCCAAGTGAAATCCAATTGTAAGTTTTGTTGTCTAGTATCAAATTTGCCTTTGCCTAATTAAGCCTCTAACTAGAGTGCAAATGGTGGGTTGTGTAAGAGGTTTTGTGATAGCTATGTTAATTTTCCAGTGAACTGAGTTGCTCTTGGATTTATCACCTTTTCTTCATTCATTAATTTGAAGTTGATAAAATAACATAGCCATTTAAGTCCCAGGTTAGTGTGGGAATTGTGAACTAAGGAATTAATTTCCTTAAAGCTTAATCTTACACACATTTCTCTATGCCAGTTGGTTTGGTAAGAGTTTCTCAAATATGCATTGGAAAGCCACAAAATGGAAATGGTATGCTATTTTATTCTTTCTCTAGAATAATGGTTGTACTCTAGTTATTTTTATAGCACCATATAGAGCTAAGATGGTTGAAGTATGAGACAACCAAATGGTGGATGCATACTAGTTTAATGGGCATAAAACTGAGCAATAACTATTAAAAGATGGAATACCTTATGGTTAAGTTGTATTCATTTACACTTTTTTCTTTTTTATCAGAATATTATTTAAAATTTTCCATTACTTCTTTGTTCGTGAAATGGTAAATTTACCATGTAGTGTCTAGTGGAGCATAATAATTTTGCATGCTAGTCAAAAGTAAAAATATAAAATAAACATTTAAGTATAATTTTACATAATTTTAATTTATTATACTTTAAGTTATATTTAATATTTACAACTTTCAGGGTGTTTGAGAGTGGTTTTGGATTAGGAGTTATAATACAAAACCTAGGTTTTGGAGGATTCTAATATATTTCAGACTTAATTAGATATCAAAATCTCAAGGTTTCAAACTTAGTCAAATTTTAGAGTTTTTAAGATTTAGACATAGACACCTCTCAAGGATAGAGAATTCATGAATGATAAAGAGTAAGATATTGAGAAAAAGATTATTTCTCAATGGGAAGCATGTTATGGATAACTGAATGTAATGCAAATAAAATAAGAGTGGCATATGGAAGAATGATATAGATGTGGGAAAGGATAAGTGAAGTAAATTAATGAAAATGATGAACAATAAAGAATTAATGGGATTGAAATGATTCAAACCATAACCTATAACTAGCAATGAAAAAGTGTGCTTATGAGTATGGTCACTAGAATTCTAGTTGGTGTTTATGTCATGCTTTGGTTAAATTGGAAAACAATAATTGGATGTTTACACAGTAAACAATATCAATGAGAAATTGGCTATCTTTAACTATATTGAAAATAAGAGGGATACATAGACCAAAATAGTGTTCGAAAACTCTGAGACAATTAAGTTGAGAATTACAAGGATAAAGTAAAAGATGTGAAAATGAAGACTCACAATTTGGCATGAAAGTGACATTGACATATAAGGTAACATTGGAGCCTTAATGAGTAAGATTGATAAATGTGGTACTACAAACGATGTGGAGTCAAAACAATGAAACCTTTACAGGATAATCAAGGAGTGGAATTGTGAGTTAAACAAACAAGGAAATCTTGGGGTAAAGTTTTAATAGGTTGCAATGTTTCAATACTGAGATTATATTCAAATTAATGAAAACTTATGGTTTATTTATGTTTCATCATGTAGTAGTAAATAATTAAAACACCTTGACTAAAAATCTCTAGATTTGAACCAATTTGTAGTAAGTCAAACTAGTTACTGTGTGGTACAATAAATCAAACTAGTTATTGTGTGGAACAGTAAGTCAAACTAGTTACTATGTGGAATAGTAAGTCAAACCAATTATTGTGTGAAATAGTAAGTCAAACTAGTTACTGTGTGGAATAATGAGTCAAGCTATATATTGTGTGGAATAGTAAGTCAATCTAGATACTGTGTGGAATATTGGTCAAACTAGTTATTGTGTGAAACAGTAGGTCAAACTAGTTGCTACAAGGAGTGGTGTATTAAACTATTGTTACCATTTGGGATTCTCTTTATCTATTGATCATCTATATCTAGCACCTTCGTGGAAGGGAAGGTCCACTCTCAGTGGATGAGAGGAGTGTAGGAGATCTGAAAGGCTCTGTGGTTAGAGGAAAATCCCTCCAATGATGTTCTCCCTCTTTTGACTCTTTTATGGTCCTTAGTAATAGTGATGGTCTACAGATCTATGGAAGATTTATTTTTGAAGATTTTATATTATGATCATTGTGTAATTGTAATGAATATTCTATTTATCATGGAAGAATTAAAATTATGTTTTAGTATTAATAATGTAAGAAATTGTAAGTTGTTATTGATGGATTTTCCTTCTTGATATCATTTCACTGTATTTACAAATATGTATCCATGGTTGTATTGTTCTCATTATTATTCAAATACTAGAAATGAAATGCAAAATTATGATATGAAGTCATGATTGGATTGTAAGATCAAAATGAAAGTACTATGTCTTTTGTATTCAATATTATGAATGGATTTTAATTTGAAAGTATGGCATGTAGTTAATTTACCACGATGAAAACAAATAGTATGGTTGAATGAGCAACTATTGCATTGTCAAAGTTAGTTTATGACAAACATGTTATGAAACTATCTGATGGGATTAGTAAGAAACTTTTCGAGATGGTATATATCTTTATATTTATTTTTTTACTTAAAAAAAAATTGTTACATTTTTTTGGTATCTGATCGAAGGGTTCTTACATTGTGGTATCAAAGCTCTAGGTTCAACACTCAGCCTAAAGTACTCATTCACGAGTCTGTGAATGATATTTTTAAGATATTACTCAATTAGATTGATTTGATATTACTTTTAACCACATGACATCTAGTGATATATTCTAGAATTTAGTACAGATGTGGATTATAATCTGCCAGTATAGGTGGTGTAGCATCACTATAGATAGCCAGTCATAGTCTAGTAATATTATTAAGTAATTCTAGTTGTCTGGGACACTATTATGTATGTATCACAAAGCCCAGGTTAAAAGTTGGTATCAATGAGATAATTAGTTATGTGATTTTGATCTTTTGAACTAGTGTTACTCTCATGTGTGTTTTCATAAAGTCACATGATGAAAGCATATGCAAATTTGGCCATGGGTTTTGGTAAGAACCACTACTTGTACAATTTTATGAAATTGACTTGCACATTCTTCAAACCTTGAAATTGGTATTAGATATGTTAAGGGTGATTTTAAAACAAAAATAACCTATGACATAATCAACACATCATCCTTGGAAAGGTATGCACAGATGTGGTCGCTCGATATGTTGAGCTAGGTGACATGCACTAATGCCTATGAAATAAGGATAATTCATCATTATCCCAGAAGGTTTAATGTTTTGAGACAAAAATCATTGTTGGATCAAGTATAGTTAAATACATAAGGTTAAAGGATTGGAATCAACACAAATTATGAGGGTAATCAGAGTGATAACCATAATGTGTCAAGCCCTAGACCATTGAGATGATGAGGTAATTGTTTAAGTAATACAATTATGGTTTAATCTCCTACATCATATATTATTTTAGTGTTGTTATGATAATTATGTGTGTGTTACTGAGGATTTTTAGCCATGCTATTGTATTGGTGGTTTGATACAAAGCAAATGGGAATAAATGTTAGGTGATCTTAAGTTTTGATTCATTAAATCAATGAACCCTTTTGTTTTATTATATTACATTAGCCCTCTAGTGGAGTTAGGTTGGGATGTCTTGTGGTTCCCTCACCCTACACAATGAGAGTAGAATTCATGGGAGTGTTTCTCCTTATTCCATTTATGCCAACATTTTTTTCATGCAACTAATCCCAAGAGGAGTTCATGGATAGTTAGTTTTCCCTAGTTGAAGCCTTGTATGCATAGATCCTAGATGGTTTCATACATTTTTTTATCCATGTTGTAATTTAGAATCCATGATATTATACATAGGTTTACATTCTACTTGTTCACTTATATGCGAGTGTGTGAGGTTACCCTCATCTAGGGTGATAAATTAATGATATCACATGGATAGCCTTGATAGGGAACCTCATATGAGTTATTTTTATGTTTTGTCTCCTGGTGGTAGATGACCTCATCTCCTTTGAAAGTGAGATATGTTGGATATTAGGTTTTGTTAAGATAATTTCTTCTGGGTTGTTGAGACTTTTTGGTACCAATTAGGTGTAGGCATCAACTCTTTTTATAAAGATGATCATGTTAGAGTGTGACTCCAACCTATTGAGAGCATTTCCTAATTTTGAGTAAAAAAATGATCTATATGTCATGTTTTATATTATCTTATATAGGATCAATGATATTTTGTGGTCAATTGTTACTTTTCCACTCTAGAGGAATGAGTTGGGAAAATTTTTGGTTTTTTCACTCACTTGGAGGGATGAGAGCAGAGTAAATTTGGGTGCTTAGTGTGACCTTGTTGGGTTATTTTCCCCCTCATTATTACTAAGATTATAGGATACTCTTGTCATGATAGGTTATTCTAGTGGCTTAGAGCTTTTGTTAAGCACTATTGGTGAAATATTTAATACTTTGATGTTGATCATGGGGGTGAACCACTTATACTTACATGCCATGGACATAGTTTTTACTACTATAACCATAAGATACCCATGCATGCTAGATTATATAGCATGTGGTTTATCCTAGATTGTGATATCTAAAATTTTATGGGTGTCAATCTATTGAATTATATTTTCCCTTTTCATGTTGACTATTGCATCATTTTGATAGTATATGTTGTACAACTTAGTGAGTAATCTAATGACATGCAGTACCATACTTGATAACTAAGTTGAATCTTGGGCTTATATTTCCACTTGTGTGAAACCATGCCACACCCATGATTGGGGTTGTGAGCCTTCAGAGATTCACATGGATAAATTTATAAGCAAATTAGATGTTGTACATCCATAATTCTTGGGATTTTGTTACCTATGTGGTTGAATTTTATTGTTGAGTATTTAAAGTAATCATTAAGGAGTGATATTTGTATCTTGACTCCTTATATAATGTTATTTCACCTTCTTTACAAGGTTATCCTTGATTATTATATGAGTTGCATTAGTAATCAACTAGCCTCTATTACCTATCTTAGATTTGGTTTAAAGAACATGTTTAACATAATCTCATAGTGTGTGGAGCATCATGAGCAAGGATGGGGACTCCAGAAATGTTAAATCATAATTTGACCAAACCTAGGTCAATTTAATCACATAGACTGATGAGGATTGATAGTTAAATTCTAAGAAAATAAGTGAATTTTAACTATTAGGAATATTGAAAAGGTTTGCGATATGTTCTTAACAATATAATTTAAAATATCATTGTGCATAAGTAATATGAAATGTTGTGTGAATCATTGAGCCATGTACACTTTTTGGAGATCATATGTTAGGTAGACCTAATTGATGAGTGATGGATAAGGAATGTGAGTACTAAGAGATGGGAGGGAATTCTAGTTAGTCTCACATTGACTTGGTAGTTACTGAGTTTGGATTTGACAAGGGGAGCTTGTTGAATCTAGGATTTGGCAAGGGGGACCTATCAATTTTAGTCATATGGCCATACATGTGTATACTAAGGAAGGTTTATTCCTCAATATTGTATTTTTATATACATTGTATATCTATTACTTCCAGTTCCTATTCATCATCATACTTGTAAGGAGCTACATGGAGTAGTGATATAATTCTCCTTAGCCATTTATTTTTGGCTTTGTGTGGATGTCATGTGTGCATGGTTAATGTGGATCTCCTTTGTGATGTCTCACGATTAGAGGTGTGTGATGTTTTACATGTGGTTAACCATATATTTACCATTGACATTTAATATATGAAGTAAATCCTTGAGATGTTGTGATAGATTGTCATTATCTAAAATACCATATATCATAGTTAGTTCATAAGATTTCAGTCATTAGTGCCAGGAATTGCAATAATATTTTTAGTTCTAATAAGAAGTATACTCTTGATGGTAATAAGTAAATTTAATAACATCCTTATGGCACCATATCATAGTATGGTTTGTTCAACTATAACAAAGACATAATAATTGAACCATAAACTAAATGAATACAAGGATACTTTTTAGTCACCTAACTAAGTTCCTATATATTATACACTAAATAATACTATTGATTTGATCCCTTAACTACCTCTACCTCAAACCTCTTTATACGACATATCATATATAGAGACTGAATAGATTAAGTGGTAGATCCATGAAATAATGGATAATGGATACATCATGCCCAAATCATTACCTTAAAGAAGCCAAATTATACCTGCACCAAAGAAAGATGGGACATGAAGTTGTGAATCAATTAAACAAATCTTAACAAGATTAAAGTGAAGAACTATTAACCTCATCTAAATATTAAGGTATTTTTCTATAATGTCCATGGTGTAGAAGTCTTTTCCAAAATTGATCTTAAGTTTGGGTATTATCATATTCATGTCGAACTTATAGACATTTGGAATATAGTCTTAAAAATAAAGGAAGGATTGATTGACAAGTTGTTTATGCCTTTTAGGTTAAATCATGTATAACATTCATTCATTAGGATGTTGAACCACATCCTCATACCCTTTAACTATGTCATTTTTTAAATCTACCTTGATGACATCCTAATCTTTAGAAAACATGGTATGAACATCTACACCATGTTGAAATAGTGTTTCACATTTTGTAGAAACACATTTTTATGATAACATGAATAAATGTTCTTTTTTCATGCAAGAGATAAAATATTTGGGATAAATTACACACAACGAGTGCATGTGTGAACCTAACTAGGATTTAAGTCATACACAAATGGAAAAAACCAAATAACTTTGCAAAGATTCACATCTTATCAGAATTAGAAAATTATGAAAGAGATATGTTTTTATTTTTTTTCCTTTGAACCAACCTACCAAAGGTGGAACTGAATAAAGTTTCATCTAGTCAGTTGCACAAAAGAGATAATTAATGAACTAAAATTCAGACTCTATTTTTTGCTAGAACTTGTGTTACTTGACTATAAATTTGGATGATCATCCAATAATAAAATTGACTATTAAAAATGGGTATTAACAACATAACAAGTCTTATAAAAGAGTTAATTTCTATTATAATGGATTAACCAACATATTATTGGAATCAAATATTCCTTCAAAGTATATACTTATGTTAGATGATGAGGGAGTGATTAAGGATTATGAGGTATGGTGAGGGTCAATGATGGAGTGATTAAGGATGATGAGGGTTAATGATGGAATGATTAGTGATGATGAGGGATTAGGAAAGAGTGATTAGAGATTCTGAGGAATGAGGAGGGAGTGGTTAGGGATAATGAGGGATGGTGATAGTCAATGAAAGAGTAATTAGGAATGATAATACTGAGTGATTAAAGATGATAAGGGATAATAAAGGCCAATAGGGGAGTTATTAGAGAGGAGGAGGGATGAGGAGGGAGTGATTAGGGATGATGAAAAACTATGAGGAAGTGATTATGGATGATGCGGGATGAGGAAAGAGTGATTGAGGGTGATGAGGGATAAGGAAGGAGTTATTAGGGATGATAAAGGATAATGAGGGTGAGTGGAGGAGTGATTATGGATGATAAGGGAGTGATTAGAGATGACCATGGGTAGTCACAGTAAATGAGGGAGTGATTAGGGACAATGAGGAATGAGGAGAGAGTGATTAGGGTTGATGAGGGTCTAGGGATGAGTACAAAGTGATTAGGGATGAGGGAGGGATGATGAACAAGGGAAATTAACACAAAGTGGTCATTTGATGTGTGTAAGTCATCAATGTGACTTATGCTACCCCAATCATGCCACTTTGTATCAAGTTCAAAGTGAGTGGTTTTAAAACTCTAATTTGACAAACTTGGACTCCTTGAAATGCTAGGAATCAATCTAAAAATCATAAAAACCTAAAAAATGACTACATGTTTACCAAAAATGGACATCGATTAAAAAATTTATGTCCTAAAAGTCATAAGTTCAATATTTAGACGCTGAAAATACCTAAGTACTAACTAGAATGGATTTTGAAAAACTATTTTCCACATTGTAAGTTATGCAAATGTGAGACCAACTCTATCATTATATTCCCTCTTATCATCATTTTTTTAAGGTAACATAAGGCTTATTTATGGTTTCTCTGTATCATTATATTCCCTCTTATCATCATTTTTTTTATAATGTTAAAATTATGGTTTTAAAAGGGGCCCTTACCTTTTACATATTAGAAAAAATATGTCAATAAATACTACAATGAGCTACCTCTACCAGTGGTAAATAAGGAACATATTGCAAACATGCTACAAACCTTCAACAAAACATATTCAAACACCACAATACTCTATCCCTCTCACACCATAACCCTTATATGAGAATAGGTTCATTTTCATTAGTTTTCCAACAAGGTTAAATCATCATAATATGCAAAATATTCCATTATATTATCTTTCCAACCTCATTTCTCCAAACTGGTCACTAGCAAGGGTTTGTAAGGGTTTTAGCCTGTTTTAACCTCTTAAGCTTTGTTCATAAATATGGGACATTTGAATTTAAAAAATAATTCCATAATAAGTTTTTTTATGACCTTTTATAACTCCTATAAACTTCTTTATCCCCCATGCAAAGCACCAAGAGAGATATGAACTTCCAAAGTTGTTGTATCAAGCTTTTCCTTATACTTGCATACGCTTAATACAGCTTTTGAGCCAAAATTGGATTCCCCTAAAACTTATCTACTTTACACAAGATTTATAACACTTTTATACATCCTATAAAGTTTTTAAAATATGTTATAAAACTCATCTTAAGGTGGAATTGACCATGACTCTCCTTTTGGCTTCTAGGCCTAAACCTTGTTTAACAACCCTGAATTGGTTTAAGACCCAAAATTACCTTATTATGGTTTATAATGAAATAAAAAAGATTTAAAAACTATTAATTCACCCTAAAAACATTTTCCAATTAGTTATAAGGCTCACTAAGATCTAGAAGCAAAAGTGGCTTACCATTTGGCTTATAGGCCTTAATTCTGCTTACTAGGTCTAATTGCAACCTTAGCATTTTAAACCTGCCTATTTAGTTCCTTTATTATATTATATTTTATTAATATTTTCATAGATTATATACAAATCCACACAAATTTTTTCAATATCTCTTTAGCTTCTGGTCTCATATTTCTACATTATTTTTCAAAATTGCAGGTTTTGTGCCTAAAGGGAGTGCCCTTTGTCTGAGACAAAATAGAGGGTACTTCCCCTATTTTTATATAAAAAATAGGTAATGGATATTATTATTAAAGTGGTAAGTATTATGTCCACAAAATCTAATCCATTTATCTTATGCATATACCCCCCAACCCTAACAAAACCCAAGATAGGTTTGTGCAAAATGGACTATGTGCAAGAATTTCATATGTGGACTAAGTATGCATGATTAGATCCCTCTCTATACTTGTTCTAATACCATGAGGTTTTTTGATATTTTTTCCACCATTATTAGAAAATTAAATTTTTTTACCAACTCTTATGACCCATGTTTGTACCTGGAAACATGTCTTTACTCAGTTAGGCTTGACTAGTGAACTGACCCTATTTGTACATTTCTCCTACCTATACATGAAAATTACCTCCTTAGGGATACTTACATTGATATTGGGTCCTATTTAATCAATAAAAGACATTACAATGCTCCTTTAGTCACATACACTATATACGTACCATGTCAAAGATTTAGGATATCCCTCAACTAAGTCACTATCAACATACAGTCACTTATAACTAACTATGTTGGAGTCATCAGGACCTATAGGTGTAGATTATATGACCTAGGCCTTTAATGTATGCTTTATTCCCTCCTTTAAACTTTAAAAACCATTCCATAGCTATACTTGTCATGTCCATGCTTGAAATGAGGTCCATCACCAAGGTTTCTAGTCTACTATCCATAATGACCCTAAAATAAGCCTATAGGTGTTAATTTCTAGAGGGAGAGACCCCTGTACGTGTCTGTGGGACCTAAAACACTATATATCACCCTATCATAATGATATATATGTATATTGGTATATCACTTAATAAGGCCACTAAAAACAATGAAGTGTGCCTCATCAACACCTTGAAGTGTTAAGGTCACCTTGTACCTTCAAAACATGTAGATATTACTGCCTAAACTTAGTGCAAACAAATGCATATTGGAGCTCTTCAAAAATCATCCTCCACTGGTCTTCTACCTAACAATTTTTTCCAAGTATTTCTCCTATGTAGAATTTATATAATTAATTCAATAGGAGTAATCAAAAGTCAATATGGCATTATTATAAAAGCTCTCCAAAATAGCTAGGTGCTTTGTTTTGAATGTTTAGGGAATGGATCCTTGAATTTCATAGTCATTACTTATGGAATATTCACACGTCTATTTGTCAACCTATATTTTCAATTAGGTTTGTCTTTAAGTTTGACTCACACTATGACCTCAAGGAGAGTTTCATCATCTATTCCAACACTTCAAAATGATGCCCTTGCTCTCTATGGTACCACCTATAGGTGGTTATGGTCATGTACAGGTAGTGTATGAGGATAATAGGTAGTGGAATATTTATTGACCTTTCATGAGTTTAGGACTCTCTTCAAGGATTTAAAATGTACTCTATTCACCATATAAAACCATGTTCAACTCAAAACTTCCTTTCAACATACTAGGTCCTATAAGGGCACCTGTAGGTGAATATTTTTTTAGTTGCAAGTAGGCGGTGAGCAAAATTGGAATCATGTAAATAGTGAATGGTCTCATGATCGAGAATGAGCTCTTCACAAATTATTCAAATGGATTTTATCATTATTAAGATGTTGAAACAAGTCTTATAACCTCCATTCCAATGTGATATTTCCCCTTCACCGTACGTGTAGATAAATATGTTCATGGTAGACTGTGTATGTTATATATGCTTATAAATCCATGAATATTGCTTGGAGAGTAATATTGAAAGGTGATGGGATTAAGAGGACATGGAAAACATGATAAAAAACCTATCCTCACCCTTTAAATCCATTACAAAATGATGAAAGTTATGCAAATATTGGAAACCTGCTAATAACATAGAATGATACCTTTTTTAAAACATGAGATTATTTGCATATCTAGACAAATTGAAACACTAAAAAAATAACGTGGATAATTTTAATAGGGATTAAGAATTATTAGGAAATAACATTAGTAGGTGAATCTTTGAAATTCTCCAAAATAAGACAAAACTTATAGGGTGCATAGATAAGCAAGCAAAGTAGATAGTCTAACTTCTTAAGAATGGTTCATAAAGCATAAAAAACCATTATTTTAAAACCAAATATTAAATTTAATATAAATAAGTTTATAAGACATCCCCAAGAGTATTTTTCTTGAAACCTCTCATGCTGACCATACCAAGTACAAACCTAAAGACCACTTTTGCTTGCCAAGCCTAATGGAAAGAGAGATAAGAAGTTTTATTCATTCTCTAAAGTTTTTTTTTATCAAAATTATCATTGAATTAAATTTATAGAATAAAAAGTGACACTCTTTAAATGTCCCAAACTATAAGAGGTCATACAATTTTGTACACCTCATTAAATGCTCAAGTTTTTAAGAAAACTATCTCTTTTTCTAAATAACCTACCACTTTTCAGTTAGTAAAAATTACTAAAGAAAAAATGGGACAAATTTAATGTGACATAACCTTTTTACACCTTCAAACTTCACAAATATGCCATACGAGTCATTAAATGCCCCTTTTATGACACCTAAATGACTCAAAATGATAAATTTACTAATATGACTAATGACCAAGGCTAATGTGACATTAAATTCCATCAAATGACCTATAATACACCTTATGACCAGATTTTAGACCCCATATATATATATATATATATATATATATATATATATATATATATATTACAATTTATTACCTATAGGGGCCCTAATTTGACCTACAAGGTCAAATTTGGTCAACAAATTGGTGACTCATAAGGGTGGTATGCCTGCTATACTAATTAGATCAGTAGCCTTATCCATTAGGCTTAGGGAGTCATCTAAATTATTAAACATAAAATGAGGATATATAGCATTAAAAATAAACTTTTATCAACACAAAACCACTTGACTACCTCAACCACACAAAACAAAGGACACACACAAAATAAATCAGACAACCTAACAAGACACACACACATATGTGCTCAAGGCACTTAGGGAGATAAAAAAAAATTATTAAACACAAATAAAAACTAATAATACCTCATTTATAGGATGAATAGTAAAGTTTATTGGATCTCCTTCTTCATGAGATGAATCATAGTGCCAAACATGTTTCTTTTTGGATTGGATGCCTTGTAGATCAGACCTATTCCTTGGCACTTCACTTGATTTGCTCTCAAGTAGACTATCTTCAAATAGGTATCCAATATAAAAATATTTCTCTTGAACTTGTACACATATCTCATATTTCTACCTACTCTTCATCTCATGATCAACGAGTATTTTCTTGGTAGGCATGGCTTCAAGAGGATTGGTTTCTTGTTCCTTAGAAGATTGAGGCCAATAGGAGCTTGTTCCATCCTTCAAGAGCTGATGTGTTTCTTCTAATTGATTAAGAAGATGATATCCAATTTTTATTACTTAAAAAATATCATCATCAAATGCATATGCCTTTTGAAAGGACAAATTTTAAAGGTTGCCTTTTCTTTACATACTCACTTGAGTGCCAAGGTTGCCTTTTCCATCTTTGACTAGATCATAGTCTCTTTGAAGAGGATTATATCCTACTCTAATGATTGAAAAAAACTCATTAAAAATATTATGTGGATCTTGTTATTTCCCATCCATGGCATCTTGCATAGTGATGGAAGATCCATGGATTATTTCTTCCTCTTTGGCAAAAGGAAGACATTCTTCCATATCAACCCAATTAGAAGTTTCCATGCAAGAAATCACCTCTTATTCATAATTTAGGACCTATTGAGGGATATAAAGTTGCATATAAACTTCCAAAACATGAATTTGGTTCTCTAGGGATGCAAGATCTTCCATCTCCTTCTCTTTCTTGGTGATGCCAAGACTAGGCATCTTAAAATCAGGTGACTTAGTCCAATGAGGCTGCCAAGGATTTAAGATTTCTTCAAGAAAGAGTTCTAAGTTTTTGTCAACCAAATTTTCTTATTTAGGTTCCCATACCATAGGTCCATCAAGGCAAAGGGTGATGGGGTGAGGACAAGATGAACAAGCTAGTGGAGATGGCACATAGAACTCAAAATCAAATTGGGAGTGAAATGTAGGGGATTTTTTTGGAAGATTTTGAGGAAGGGGAGGTAGAATTTGGGATAAAATAGCTTGGTTTTATTACTTCTATTGAATAATAACATCATTTAAATCTGAATTGGATTGAGCATTTTCTTGATGAAGGTTATATGGGGTGTATTTAGGCATAAGATCTTCTTTTGGGTATAAACCTTCCATCACACCTTGATTCAACAATTTCATCCTTGACTCTAACTCTTCAATTTGATTGGCTAGGTTTTCATAGAAAATTATTTATTACATTTCATATCCATCCTCATGAAGATGAGGAGTAAAAGAGGGATGACATGGAACACTAGAAGCTTCTGGAGGAAGGGTGGGATGGGCTTGCATAGGGTCAAGATCTCTCTCAACTTCACAATCCTTATCAAGACTTTTCTCCTCTTTCTTTCTCCATGACTCCACTATATTATTATAGCTTAGGATGCTAGGATAAGGATTATTTTATTGAGATGGTGATGCAATTTGAGGAGTGGATGAAGTTTTCAATAAACTTGGGATCTCCTTAAGCTTGGATTCTCCACCTTGTTTCCAACTTGGAATGTCATATCTGCAGGTCACTTCTTGAAGCAGGAATGTAATTGGAGAGGAAAATGAGGGATTATATTCCACTTATTTTACTAATGGCATGGACTATTGTATATTCATATTATCTAACTCAATGTGCCTATCAAGATTTGATTTAAAAACAAGGTTTCTTTTTTCAACTCTCTCTTCCAATTGATTAGGAAAAGGATGACTTTGATAAGCTTGATTGGGAACCATGTAAGACTGATAGCAATCTTGGAGAAGTGGATATGAATGCTGACAGGTTTGGTGAGGCTGCTTTTCATGAATTATTAGCCTATCTTCTAAGGATGAAACTAGGCCACTCACATCAAGTATCTCACTTGTGAGCCTTTGCCAATTGGCTCTCTCAATAGGTTCCCACTCTCTTTTGACCAACTCTAATGCATCTATCACCTTATGAATAAGATGCATAGGGACCTCTTGGCCATATAATATTTGTGTATCAAGATCCAAAATGTAATTCTCATATCCCAAAAGTGTTTTCTTGAAGGTGGAAATGGATTGACTTGAGAAGTGGCTAGGTTGACTAGGAGGAGTAAGACATTGAGATGGTTGACTATAGGACTGATAAAAATCACAAGGAGGCTAATAAATGTCATATTGAAGCTATTGAAAGTCATTATAATACTAGTAAAAATCACACCAAGGATGATAAGGAGGGCCATAAGCTTTATATGTGTCACCAACTTGTGTAAAGTAGTATTCAACACCAAAATTAGCCATAAAACCTCATTGAAAGCAAGAACACAAAGAAATATATTACCAAAAATATTCAAAAGGAAACCTAGGCTACTTGACCAGTTGATGTATCTTTAGAGTAGCTATTGATTATTTGATAGATGCCTTCAAAGGTTGATTGTTGAAAGATAACACAAAAAATCTTTCAACCTCTTGGACTAAGAGTCCCATCAGGTGTGCTGAAAACTATTGTCACTTGGATTTTCACCCTTTGAGGAGATGTCTCATCTCTCCTCATCCAAGTGGCACAATTGAAACACATCTAGGCTTGTGGGTAGTCTAAGGATGAGGTGAATCTCTAGATAGGGCTAGCTCCTTTTATGTACCACATTGGATCACTACTACATCTAAAATTTTTTTTTGGGGGGGAAAGGGAGAGAGAAAACTAAAAGAAAACTATCCTAAGGGAGGTGATACACTAGATAGGTTGATGAATTCAAAATAGCTACATGTTACACATAAAACCAAGAGACTAACCAAACATACACTTCTTTAATCTGCATCTTCTGACATCAATATTACATTATGAGGTTATGGAGTAATGTTTAAGCTAGGAGGACTAGAAAAGAGGCCTTAAATGGCACTAGTGAATAGACTAACTCACTTAACCTTGACACTTATTAGAACACTTCATATGCCCTTCAAGAAGAAGCTTTCCAACTGCAAATAGGATGAAAGAATGAGATAACATGCTAAGAAAATCATAGTTATCACTAAGCAAGATCAAACATCTAAGTAAAACACACTATCAAAAATCATGAAGAGGTAAAAATTAGTAGTCTTATTGATCAAATAGTATGCAAATGAGTAGGGATTTTCCATACTCAGATGGAGCATAAGTTATAATGGCCAAAATGGCTAGTTCTTATAAAACTTGAGAGAGAAAAGAAGAGAGAATTCTAAGGGTCACAAGGATACTTGTCAAGCTGAGAAAATGAGTTAATTATGAATGAGAAGAGGATGTGTGATAAACCATACAAGTTTATAAGGAACAATTAGCTCTCCAAGTCATGAAACTCTTGTAAAGTGGCATGAAAGTTCTCATTCTGGCTCAAAAAATTACCTTCATGATTTGGACCTATTTGAACATTCCAAAACTGATTAGAGATAGTTATGATGATTATAATGAAAGATAAGGATTTCATACATGACTCTCCATGCATTGGTTTTAGTCCTGATCCTCTCGAAACTTCTAGAGATGAGCCATTACCATTTACAATCTAAAAAACTCTTTTTCATACACCCTGCACACTTGGCCTCCAAAAAGGAATTATTTTTCCATGAAAATACATGTAACAGAGTTTATGACACTTTTTAAGACCCTCCATGGCCTTAGAGGCATAAAACACACTTTAAAAGCAACCCACTTGAAGTTTTCCACCCTTCTCACTAGTTTGGTCACTATGTTAGTTTTGACTAGCTAAAATGAAGTATTTGGTTGAGGTACTTAGGATTTGTTACAAGGAATTAAATTGAAATGGTTAGTTATATTAAGTCATAATATTCCATTATATGTGATTGGCATCTCTTGGAACCTACACAACACATAAAACAACAAAAAATACTCTATTTTGTACCCTATATGTACAATATTGTATAATCCAAAAGCATGGGGAGTATCTTAAGAGAGTATCCTAAAATGTTCAATCATCATCCTAGGAAAAATATGCCATTATATTATATTTCCAACCTCGTTTCTCCAAATTAGTAACTAGCAAGGGTTTGTAAGGGTTTTAGCTTGTTTTGACCTCTTAAGCTTTGTTCATAAAAATGGGATGTTCAACTTGAAAAAAAAATACACAATAAGGTTTTTTATGACCTTTTATAACTCCTCCAAACTTATTTTTCCCCATGAAAAGTATCAAGAGAGATGTGAACTTTTAAAGTTGATCTATCGAGGTCTTCCACTTACATAGGGCTAATATTGCCTTTGAGCCAAAATTGGATTCCCCTCAAACTTATCTACATTCCAAAATATTTATCACCTCTATCTCCATCATACAAAAATGTTTCAATAGGGTATAAATCTCATCTCAATTTGGAAGTGACCATGACTCTCCTTTTGGCTTCTAGGCCTAAACCTTGTTTAATTGGCCTGAGTTGGTTTGAAACCCAAAATGACCTTCTTATGGTTTATCATGAAATCAAAGAGATTTGAAATATATTAATTCACACTAAAAAAATGTTCCAATTATTCAAATGGATCACTGAGATCTAGAATTAAAAGTGACCTACCATTTTGCTTCTAGGCATGAATTCTTCCTACTAGGTCTAATTGCAACCTTAGCATTTTAGACCTCCCTATTTAGTTAAATTATTATATAATATTTTATTAATATTTTCATGGGTGATATCCAAATCCACACAACTATTTTCAATGTCTTTTTATCTTTTGGTCTCATATTTTAACCTTATTCTCTAAAATTATAGGTTTTGTGCGTAAGAGGAGTGCCCTCTGTCTGAGAGAAAAGAGAGGGCACTTCGCCTATTTTTCTAGACCAAATAGTTATTTGAGAGTATTATTAAAGTGGTAAGGATTATATCCAAAAACAATTATTCCTTTATCTTATGCATAGAACGCCCAACCTCAACAAAACACAAGACAAGCTTGTGTAAAATGGACTGTGTGCAAGAATTTCATATGTGGACTGAGTATGCATGATTGGAACCCTCTCTCTACTTTTTATAATACTATGAGGGTATTTTAGATTTTTTACACCATGATTATAATATTACAAATATTTACCAACTGTTATGACGCATGTTTGTACCTAGAAACATTTCATTACTTGGTTAGGTTTGACTAGTGAACTGACCTTGTTTGTACATTTCTCCTACCTGTCAGTGCAAATTATCTCTTGGGGATAATTACACTGATATGGGGTGATATTTAATCCCTAAAATACATCCAAATGATCCTTTATTCACCTATTCTATATGAATTCCATGTCAAAGACTTAGGATATCCCTCAACTAAGTCACTATCAACATACAATCACTTATAACTGATTGTGTTGGAGTCATCAAGACCTATAGGTGTAGATTATATGACCTAGGCATTTAATATATGATTTATACCCTCATTGAAACTTTACACACCATTACATAACTATATTTTTCATGTCCATGCTTGAAATGATGTCCATCATCAACGAATCTAGCCTACTATCCATAATAACCCTACAACCAACCTATAGGTGTTAATTTTGAAAGGGAGAGACACATGTAGGTGTCTATGGGACCTAAAAAACTATATATCACCCTATCCTAATGATATATATTTCCATTGATGTATCTTTTAATAAATAAGTCCATTGAAAACAAGGACATATGCCTCATTAAGGCCTTGAAGTGTACGTTTAAAACCTATAGATATTATTGCCTAAACTCAGTCTATAAAAATGCATATTGGAGCTCATCAAAAATCATCCTCCACTATTCCTCTACATTCCAATTTTTTTCAAAAATCATCCTCCACTATTCCTGTACATTCCAATTTTTTTCAAGTCTTTTTCCTATGTAGAAGCTATAGAATGAATGCAATAGGAGTAATCAAATTTAAATATGGCATTGTTATAAAATCTCTCCAAAACAGCTAAGTGCTCCATTTTGCACATTTAGGGAATGAATCATTGAATTTGATAGTCATTACTTATGGAAGATTCCCTCTTCTATTTGCCAACCTAGATTTTTGAGTAGGTCTGTCACAAAGTTTGCTTCACACTAGAACTTTAAGGAGAGTTTTATCATCTATTCCAACACTTCAAAATGATTCCCTTGCTCTTTATGGTACCACCTGTAGGTGGTTATGGTCATGTATAAGCATTGGAATATTTATTAACCTTTCACATGTACTCTCTTCACCATATAAAACCATGCTCATCTCAAAACTTCCTTTCAACATGTTGGGTCCTATGAGGGCACCTGTAGGTGAATAGTTTTTTAGTTGCAGGTAGGCAGTGAACATAATTGGAATCATGTATATGGTGAATGGTCTCATGATTAGGCTGGATCTCTTCAAAAATTATTTAAATAGATGTTATCATTATTAATATGTTGAAACAAGTCATATAACCTCCATTCTAATGTGATATTTCCCCTCCATGGCACCTATAGATAAATATGTCCATCGAAGATTGTGTATGTTGTATATGGTTACAACTCCATGAAATATTACTTGGAGAATAAGATTTAAAGGTGAGGGGATTAAGAGGTCATGGAAAACATGATAAAAAACCTATCTCCACCCTCTAAATCCATTAACAAAGCATGAATGTTTTGCAGATATTGGAAACCTGCCAATAACATATAATGGTACCTTTCTTGCAACATGAGATGATTTGCATATCTAGACAAATTAAAACACTAAAACAAGCACAGGGATAATTTTATGAGATATTAAGAATCATCTATAAATAAAATCAATAGGTGAATTCATGAAATTATCCAAAATAAGGCAAAACCTAGAGGGTGCACAAATAAGCAAGCAAACTAGATAATCTAATTTCTTAAGAATGGTTCATAAATAATAGGACACCATTAATTTATAACCAAGCATCAAAGTGAATCTAAATAAGTGTATAATACATCCCCAAGATCATTTTTCCTAAAATCTCTCATGCTAACCATACCAAGTACAAACCTGAAGACCAATTTTGCTTGCCAAGCTTAATGAAAGAGAGATAAGTAGTTTTATTCATTTTTTGAAGTTTGTGATCCAAATTATCACTAAATTAAGTGAATTTAATACCAAGGGACACTCTTAAAATTTAAAAAACTATATGAGGCCATATAATTTTATATATCTCATTAAATGCTCAAGTTTTCAAGAAAACTACATCTTTTTCTGAATAACCTACCACTTTTCAGTTAGTAATTATTAATAAAGACAAAATAGGACACATGTATCATGATATAACCTTTCTACACATTCACACTTCCCAAGGAGGCCGTACAAGTCATTAAAAGCCCCTTTATGACCCCCAAATGACTAAAAATGATAAATTTACTAATATGACCAATGACCAAGGCTAATGTGACATTAAATTCCATAAAATGACCTATAATACACCTTATTACCAGATTTTAAACCTATTAAAACATATAAATACCAAGTTCTTATCTATAGGGGCCCCAATTTGACTTGCAGGGTCAAATTTGGTCAACAAGTACATGTATGATATGTATTTTCCAAGTGTAAAAGATTGAGGTGCTATATAATTCAAAAATAGTATTTATATTTTACCTCATTTAATTTAGTACTAAAATTTCTAGTTTAAAGGAAAATAAATACATACCTAAGTGTGTTTAAGACACATTGCCTTTTCTTGAGCCCAACTTGAGTGCTCTGGTAGTGACTGACTTGCAACCAAGAGCATGTTATAGTATATAATCAGTGCATATAATATGGAATTGGAAGCATTGAAATGATTGAAATTAAAAGAGAGCAAGGTTTAAGAGTACACTTGTGTATCAATTCAAGCACCTTGAATTTTAAAAATTTGATTTAAAGAGATATATCATTACAAATCGCAATAATTATGATTAGGACAAATATAAAATCTAGAAAGTGCATATATAGAGAGAGATAGAGAGAGATTATAGTACACATTCTCTAACTTTGGAGAAAAGGTGAGTTGCCACCTAGTATTTGAAATTACCTCAATCATGTAACCCAATCATATTTATAACCTAGTGAGCATGAGTGAACCAAGTCAATTCACACTATAAGTCTAATGAGGTTGGATGATGTAATTGAGTCCAACCTATAAACTTGTCAAGATTGAGTGATTTAATCACTTCAATCATGCCAAAAGCAAACCAACTACTATAATAAATTGGGTCAATGTAGTCCATAAAATTTCAACTTGTTGGGTGATGACAGTCTATAGAAGTGTTTGAAATCTGAAAGCTAATTTGATTTTTCAAATTTTAAGTACTCTTTGCTTAGCATATGCAAGTTAGATATGTCTGATGTTGAAACTATGTATAATAATAGTACCAATGTATAAAATTCTACTACAAATATGTATCTAAATTATATAACTATGAAATTTGGCCAATTTGAAAAATGTGTGTGGAAAACATGTTTCTATAACATGCCTTCACTGTATATCTAAATCTATGAAGAATGTGGAAGCCATGCCTCTATGGAATTCACCCACTATATGCCCCACCCTTTTGAGGTAAGGAGAAGTAGAAACTAATAGTTACCTTACCTCAAAAGGATAAGATAACCATGCAAATTGTGAATGTAACATGTAGCATATAGGAGAAACATGGATAGGTAGATATATCATTGAAACATGTAAAATATGATCACATCAAGTCATAAGATATATGATATAGATAATGGAAACATCTAGATAGTAATAGTATAAGCTCATGAAGTAATTAAATACAAACACAAGAGCATTCAAAAGTAAATCAAAATAAAATCGTCCAATGAGACCTCAAACAAGGAGCATGTTCAAATGTGGCACAATCGAAGGGACATGACTTATTCAAATGTCCAAAAAAATAAGGAATGACATATTCAAATGTTAATACAATAAGAAATGATATATTCAAATTTCAAAGAAGTAAACAAAGGAATGGGATACAAAAATAACGGATCATATTCAAATGCTCAAAAAATTAAATCAAAACCCTCAAGGAAGTGCATAAAGGAAAAGTATAAGAAACCAACATACACATTTCATACTAGTTTTTGGATATATGTGTTAGCAAAAAATATTAAGTACATAGCATATCAAGCACACTACAAAAGATATAAGCATGGATAAATTCATGTGTAGTATATAAGCTCAAACATGATAATGTAATGTGACCATAGAATGATATAACTTGAGTGTATCATGATCAAAGAAGCGGATGCCCCCAATTTCTATATGACATGAGTAGAGGGAAGGCCCAACATCTGAAAGTGCATAGATAATATATCTATGTATGCCTAAATGACACTCAAAAGATTGATGAAACACGTGTATATAAAAATAAATGATATGATATCACTTAATATGGAACTAACAACATAGGTGCCAAGGAGCTAATAAAACATATGAAACCTAGAAATAGTTTTGGATTTTTTAAGTTATATGTTTTTGGTATTTTTGAAATATTGGGAAATTGTATCAGTTACTAAATGATCTCAAGAGGAGGATGTGAATCTTTGAGGAGTTGGAAATGAATAACATTTCCTGAACTAGATGTGCCATATGTGTGCATATACAAATTATGAATTGTATCATGTTCTTTTATCAAGGGGATGTGGTGATTAATCTACTATGCCTCTTGCTCTCTAGCAATGTTAGATTTAAAAAAAATGTTATTCCAAGATGCCTTTGGTTTCTCTATTTCAATATGTTCTATGTATTTTGAATTCACTGATATGTCATTACTTGTATTTGTGTACACCTCAAATGTTAATACCTTATGCAAATCTTAAGTTATATGATTTATCTTGCCTTTATATATATTTGATTTTGTACATTATAGAGATGGATTCAACTGATATGTACTAAGTCCTTTAAGTATAAATAAATCATGTGGTAAGACATTGAGGTGACCAAAACAAAGTTTGCTCAATTATTCATCTACCATATTGGTATTAGGAATAATATCACCACTATTATAATCATTTGGAATTGTACCCTTTTATTGTTTGGTATTGATCAACAAAGGGATCTCACATGGTTTAGTTTTTGGTGATCTAAATATCATTGGTTTCTTTGCTAATTGTGTATTATTTAGAATTTTTGGAGCCTTTGATAATGGTATTTTCTCTATTTATTTATCCTTTTGATCCTTCTCTTAATTTGAATTATCTTTTGGTAACCATACTTGTTGTTTTGGCACTTGTATTTTAGGAGAAGTACTCATAATGTGAACAAATTGTTTGAGTGATGTATCAATTATAGGACCACCACCACTATTTTTGTGACTTTATATTTTGTTATTTAATGCAAAACAATAATCTATATAGTGCCCATGCATTATGTGATATGCACAATAGTATTTAGATTTATTAATAGGAGGTGGAGGAGGTAATTTTATTACTTTGTCTTCAATCATTTATCTTAGGATTTCACTTGGACTTTTAGTAGCTTTTTGGTCACTTTTTGAATCATGTTTTTTAGTTGTATTCTATTGTAGCTTTTCTTTTGGATGTGAAACCTTTTTTGGCACAACATTGGTAGATGAGGAAGCCAACATGTGATTAACACTATCACGTGTTGGATTTTATAGGTAAGTAATATAATTTTCTAAAAATATGATATTTCAACTAAATCTTTTTCCCACTCTTTTATGACTTGTTCATAAGGATGATTTGATCTTTTAAGTCTTCACAAGCACAAACCCTATGTATCTTAGATTGAACATTCATAGATACACCATCTACCTTACCCCTTGAAGGACTGATAACATAGACTTGGTTAGAGGGATGGTAGATATCACCCTCCTTATGTTTAGGAGGAAGAAGATTAATATTATTGCTATAAGATTTGTAAAGAGGGCTTAAATTCTGACTTTTTTGAAACCCTCTCATTATATTGATCAATTTGGTTTCTTCTTTTAATTGATTTCATTAAACATGAAACATAACAAGTAATAACTAACATAATACTCTGTAAAATAAAATAGCTAAGAGATATATCCATATTAAACATGTTTTTAGAAAAGGAGAAATTCTAATTTTATAAATTTTGAAGACTTTGAAATCAGGATTCAAAAAATAACAATAAAAAAAATCTAGGTCGAGTAGAGTTTTGAGACCCAAGGTCAAGTCACCACAATATACCAAATGAAGATAAAACTTGGAAAAATAAAGAGACAAAAGTACAATGTATGACATATAGATCTAAATTTACTAAAAATAGTAAAATTCTAAATTTAAAAAATTTGTATAATATTCTAACAAATAAAAATATGTTTTTGTATATATCAACATAATCGTAAAATACCTCTAATAATTTTGAAATTCCATCTATTATAAATTAGAAATATGTCAAATAATATAAAATGCAAAACTCTAGAATATTCCCAATAAAAAATCAATAATTACAATAAAACATAAATTTATTTCAAAAATCATATAGAGATTTTTGAACAAAAAGTTTCAGCAATAAATCTTAAGATTTAAAAAAATATGTGAAATTAAAAAAAACATTCAAATCCATTTTATTTTCCTATAAATCATACACAATAATAATTTATGAAAAAAGATAAAAACATATATTTCAATTAATTCGTTTCCCATCTCCATGGCATCCTCCTTCCATGGCGCCCTTCTCCTTCATGGCATTCTCATCCCTTTTCTCTATCTTTTTCCTCCTTATATTTACTCATATTTATTTAAATTTCTTCTTTCCATACTTTCTCGTCATTTGGTAATGAGAGCTAAGTGTTTCCTCTCTCCATGGTAAAATTGTCTTTTCCTTCGATTTTTATTTATTTATTAATTCCATTATCATTATCATTATTATTATTATTATTATTATTATTATTATTATTATTATTATTATTATTATTATTATTATTATTATTATTATTATTATTATTATTATGATGATGATGATGATGATGTTAGCATATGAAAGGTAATGCTGAATAAATGGTTGGGTTTAACATTGTTTTGATAGGTAATATCAATTGTAATTTAAAAGACACTTTGAGTTATCAAATAAATTGTCTAAATTTAGATCACCAAATAATAATGCAAAAGAATATATTCTTTATTTTTGAAGTGTCCATACATCTCAGGTCATAATGGTGGCTAGAGACTTAACATAGTTAAAATACAATATTAAAATCCTTTATAGCACAAGAAAATGTTAAGAGATAAGAATCCCTATGCTAAAATTGACATTAATGGACTCATATATCATACACTCAAAAACCATTTATGATGAATGCTTACTTACATACAAATGTGCCACTTAGCCACAACATTCATATAGCTAGTAGTTTGGCAATACAATATTTTAGTCAAAAACGCCATAACCCAAGTCAACAGGGAAAGTATTAGAAATAAACCACACCTGGACCGATGATGGGATGGTCATAGAGGGGTCAGTAGCTTAGTTGGTAAAGCACTTCAATAGCAAATGGAAGGTCCTAGGTTCAAGTCCTAGTTGGTCCATATCAGTTAAAGCTCACATGTGGTATCAAAGCTAGGCTAGGAGCCCCAAGCACTAACAATGTGGATTAAGGGGGGGGTGTTGGAAATAAGCCAAACCTGGATCGATGATGGGCTAGCCATAGAGGGCCCAGTAGCTTAGTTGGTAGAGCACTCCAGCAGCAAATGGAAGGTCCTAGGTTCGAGTCCTAGTTGATCCATATGAGCTAAAGCTCAAAGAAAGAAGTCCATTCAAGCATTTGTCTTGACAAAACTAAATTAAGAAGACATAAATATGCATTGAAAATAAAATTTAATCTATGATTTCAAAATTACAGAGCGCCAAGTCCCTGTGGGAAGCAAAAGCGGTTAAGTTTGTTGTAGGTATTGAACACTGATGACCATGGAAAAAATAGCCAACTCTAAATCGCTAATATGCCCACAAATGCCTACATTATGACATTCAACGCAAAAATTGCAAGCCAACTGAATATTGTAGCCCCTACAATTTTTCATGAGGCTTTTGATTCTATCCAAAATCTCTTGGGCAAGGCTAAGCTGATTATCGACCCTCTTTCATTGTTGGGTATCAAAGAACAACCAAGAATACCTCCTCCATTTCTATGACCATGATCAATTGGTATAACATCATATATTTGGTGATTATAATTTTATAGGATTCCAAAGTATCACCTACAACCCTATGAAAACACCGTACCGATCAAACCAAACAAAGATAGAAAATATGAAAAATAGAGAAAACCTAAAAGACACAAAGTTAGACATTTCAATACATTATGCCTTCTAAGGGAAAATATCAGTTAATAAAGCATTGCATTAGCATAAAAATTGAATTTTTACCCTTCAGCTTCAAGTCATTGTTCAACCAGTGCCCTCTCCTCCAATGTCTTTCCCAAAAGACAAGTCCCCTATTTTGCATATTTCTCAGCATAGCATATTATGATACCCTTTGACTCTGTGCATATGCATCACACAAAAAATCACATAATCTACACCACCTAAACTAGGGATGTATATATACAATGATTATATCATATAGAAAGTGTTAATATGAGTATTTAAGAGTCATAAAAGCAATTGTAAGATGCAGTGAAAAGGCATGTCATACTTCAGATAGTGAGACAAGATTTGCACTTTTTTCGGAAGATAAAGACCAATCTCCATTGAAATTATATAATGCTTTGAGAGTTTATTTGGGAATATAATTGCATTGTATTATGTGCAACATCTGTCTATAGTGCCAAGCAAAAAATGGCTCAGGTCTAGTAGAAGCTAAACTCCCACCAAGATATTTGCAAAAACTCACCAAATTACAACAATTAATGTTTCTATCAAATCCATGGTGTGTCAATTTTTTGCAAAACTCACCAAGTTACAAAATTAATGTTTCTATCATATTTCTAATATCATATTTGAAGGGAAAGGCTATAAAATGGGTCAAATATTTGAGGGGAAAGGCCATAGAGTGGTTCAAAAGTTAGACTACATGAATTTCATATTAAGCTTAGTTGGGCGTCATATTAAGCTTAGTTGGGCGTATCTTCAGGGATATAGTACATGTATTTATGTATAATTGAGAATATGGCTACAATCAAATGGGTTACTTCGAAACATGTCTTATTTCAATCTCATATTCAAAAGAAAACAAGATTAGATACATGCAGAGGTTAGTGGACTACCAGTTCTAACTTATATTCATTATTAAAAGGATTTTGATTTTTATATTGATATTAATATACAATGAGGCAAGAGCCATCCAGAAGCATATACCCATGCTTTAAAAACTGAGAGAAATATGATAAAAACGAAAAAAATGCATCCTGTACATGTAATGTCTCTTTTCCTTAGATGGTTAGTATCCCTCAACTCCCCCAATTTTCTCCTATGTGAACCATGAGTTTTCCATTCCCTCCAACTCAATATTCAACACATAATCCTATCACAAGAATTGACATTAAGAGCATCAGGATCATGCAAATGAGTTTATTACCCTAAAAATACAGCTGGGCATTAAAAAAGCTCGGAGGTAACTTACATCTTTTACCTGGAGAATTTTTTTTTTTGAAAAAAAACAAAGTGAGCTGGAAATAAAATTATATAACCATATCTTGGAGATAAGTCGCATATTTGTAGTTTGTTGAAAGCACAGGGGGCCTTTCTGAGTCCGTGGAAATCCTTGACTAAAATGGAGTGTGGTTTCGCTTGAGTTGAAACAAATGAGAAAAAAAGAATGGTGGCGGTGTTGCACTTGGGCTGAGTCAAACGAAAAGAAAAGAACAGAACAGAACATGATATGGCAACCACGTTTATGCTGTTGGATGAAAAGGCCTCCATCCTTTACCGTAATTCACCCAATGAAATGCCTAATAAATCTGCAGATGAAGATAAATAAATTGCTAATGGAATGGAGAGTGCCTGGGAACAGATGCACTGATTAGAAGCAAGCAGGGTGCCCTTCTGTGGACACGTTTCCCATGGATTAACTGCGTTGCAGGGAATGAGAGTGAAGGGAACAACTGTTATCAGGTGGGCCGCCCAGTAAGTATGACTGTTATTCATCTTGATTGACACGGTTCCACCTTGTATCCAATAATCAGTATTAAATGTGTGACAGATTTTAGACTGACGTGAAAAAGCTCATATCATCCTATTTATTTAAACCAATCATAGCATTTAAAATAATATTATTTATTTATTTCCTTAAAGATCTTACTATTTCTTGTTATAAAAGTTTGGAATATGTTTTGACATGAAAATCTGTGTCTTTTTATTAGCTAGGGGAGCAAAGAGTAATTACAGTTTAAGTCCAACTGATTTCAAAACCCTATGAAATATGTGATTTCATCTTAAAATAGAGATTTAAGAGGTATAAAATAATTGAAACTCACCAAAATATAGTATCATAAATGAATTACTTTTAATTATACATACAAAATATAATTAAAAAATAATTATTATTTTCTCGATCAAACATATAGAGAAATATGGAAAATAGAATGATATTCTATTGTTTGTATGTTATTGTAAATTTGTCTATAAAATATGGATAAACAAATGTGGACCTATAGTTTTAATACCCATTACACTAAATTTTGGAATAGAGCATAAAAATATGTCAATTTCATTCAAACAATCCTAACATCTTTTCAGAACCTTATAAATGTTTTTATTAGATATTTTGTTCCATAAATTCTAATTTTATGAGCATGCTCACTTCTTCTCTTTTGCTTCCTTACCTTAATTTTGTGTAGTATCACTCTTATCCTCCAAAGTGAACTATTTTTATTTATTCAAATTATTAAGGAACAAAAAAAATTGAGCCTTGCACCATGAATTAGGCTGTTAGAGTGAACTAACTCCAACTTTAAATTGGAAAAAAATATTTACAAATATAAATTTCATAATTAAAAAAGTTGAATTTGTATATCAAGAATGCTAGACAATAAAATGCTAAAAAGAAAATAAGAAATGCTTGAGTGTGTTTCCTTATTATTAATCTTTCAAATGAACAATAATATTTATTTATTGAAAAGGTATTTCATATTTAAATTCAAAAATGTTGTTGTACAAAACAAAAATAGTGAAAAGAGACAAATGAATCCATCCAACAAAATTAAAAAAAATGAGACAATATATCATGATTGTATAAAGTCCGAAAGGTATCAAATTTGTATAAAATATTATAACATGAAATAAAAAAGTTAAAAAAATCAGATAATGACTAACCCGAAAATCAGAAAAGATGATTTCAAACTTTAAAAATTAAAAAAAAAACCCATGTTTCCATATTTAAACCAAATTAATTATAAATTAATAAAATCACTAATACTCATTAAAAAAATGACCATATGACCATTTTTCTATATCTAGAATAACAATTACAATTACAAATATTTTGCAATCGAAAAAGAGGTCACAAATTAAGAAACTAAAAAAGTTGGAATGTATTTGTAACGGCTAAATAATGTAATAATGATAGCTGTAGAGAACATACCGACAATACAATACAATACAATACAGTAGTGACATAATTTGTTGTTTAAAGGGTCAGCGAGAAGGATGGAATTGCGCACTTGGAGAGTCTAGTGTACACCACAATTCAAAGCTAGTGTTCAGGCTCATTATGTCCAGTAGAATAAATTGTGACTGTTCTTATCCTTTGGGATTGCAACCTGCACAACTTAGGGTTTGTAATCTCTATACACTTCTAACAATTCTATTTGACCGACATAAACTTCACTCCTATTATGGTAAATAAATTGTCATTGTTACTACTTTAGTGAAATATTCATTTGACAATCTCTTGGCCTTCATCATTTTTCTTTCCATCTCTTCAATAGTTATATTCTTCCTTTTTACTACACTATTTTTATATGGTGTGTACCTTGTATTAAACTATTTCTTGATCCCATTATCCTTAGAAAAGTTCAAAAACTCCTTTGAAATGTATTTCTCCCCCTCTATATGTTCTTAGGATCTTTATATAGTGACCACTTTGTATTTCAACCATGGCCTTGTATATTTTTAAGATATCAAATGTTTCATATGTATGATTTAAGAAGTAGACCCATTTTTTTTTGAAATCATCTATAATTTTTTTTAAACATTCACTTTTGAATAAAGAGATAGTTTTCATGGTGTTGGTGTAGGATATTCATTATTCCATTTACTTATTAAATGGATAATTCATACACATGTAGCTTCAACTTACTTAGGTGTGATAAGAAATTGAGTGGGTGAGAAGGTGAGTTTTACCTGGAGTTCAACTGAGTACCACTGTGAGTTCTCTAATGAATTCCATAATGAGTTACACTTAGTCTAACTATGAGTTATCTAGTGATTTAACTCCCCCTACTCCTTTATATTCTTCTTCACTAAGCTATTGTAATTGAGCAGTAAGGTAGATAATTGGTAAGCAAGGCAATTCAATACATCAGATAATTGTTGCACATCTTCTTGTTCATTTTTTACTACAAGCAGGGTCATCATCATTTCAGAATACTTGTGTGCTCACTCTATCAGAAGATCACCTACTAGTCTATTTTGGCATGGTCTCAGAGCTTTAGATTTTGGTAATGAACATCAAGTTTATCTGTTTGATTTCTATTCTGTATTCTTTGAATTTTTGAAGAAGAATATGCATATTGTCTGTATTTGCATTTGGCTATAAGGTTCTAATGTAGATTTGAATATCTTGATCAAGTGGAAATGCCTTGTTCACTATCCATATATCAAATTGGAGTTGATGACGCATTTACTTTGAACACTTGTACTGCATCAAATAGGCAATTACAAATAGTAAGAGATATATTTTGTCATGACATTTAGTGTACAAATACTCGAACCTTGTATTTATTGCATTGTACAATAAAATCAACAACGTCTGTTAAGATTTAATATTCATAACATTATTAATTGTTAATAGGTTTAAATATTTTAAACCTATTATAACATATTGGTATATTTGTTATTATCAGGAAATGTATTCTCATAAAGTTTTTTGTTACCTGTAACTATTCTAAGTCATTAAATCCTTTGTTATAGGAAGTGGTTGTGCCATCTTGCTAGCTATATAATAGCCAATTGTATTGTATTAAATTAATATATAAAAAATAATAATATTACTGTGTGTTTAATCTATTTTTCTCGTACTCAGGTAGCCAAAATGCCAATAGTGGCATCGGAGCAATTTCTGATCCTTAGTACTATGGAAGTATAATTATTTTTAAGGGGTATTTGTATTGTGCTTCACCCGACTCATGATCCCAGACAAAGCTCGGCTTGCTCAGAACCGACAATATTGCATTGCACTACAACTGCATTGAAAATCAACCAATACAGCTTGGATTTTTCATTAATGTTCATTTGATCGTCAGTCATTATTGACAGCGATCTGAATTTTTGGCTCATCATTATCAATAATAAGAAGATATTCAAGTATTTTCTCAGTGTTCCAGATTGTTGAGACCAGATTGTTATCAAAAGACGCAACTATCATCAACATGGTTAAGGATTAATCTGCAGATCCGTAATTGTGAATACAAAGCTTGGTCAAAATAGAAAACTTGATCGAAACAGAAAGATTCATTATTGTATAGCCCGACTGGAAGCTCCTACGCGGTCTGCATGTCAATCTAGCTGTCAAGAATCTTTTTGCTTAGTTTGACATTTTCCACAGAAAGCTGTCTGAACCGAAAAAGATTGGGAAATTTCATCGGCAGATTTTGTGTGTATTTTGTTGTGAATTCAAGTGGCGATCTGTCAATTTAAAAAAAATAGCACCATCTCCAGCCATCGTGCCATTCTGAGAAAAGTTCAGATCGGTCGTTGTTTTCACGAAACAAGCACACACGAACATTTGTACGGATGCATCTCTCTCTGCAAGGTACATGTGATCTATTTTTCTCCAAAACCACGCGTGCAGATTTCAAACACAGAGCTATATTTGATTGAAATTATTGCATTCCAAGCAGATTTGTCATGACATTTCTAGCCGTCGTAGACTTGGCTCTCGGAGACGTTTGCAAGCTCGTGATCTACTCACATACAACGCTATCCACCTCACCTTGGTCAACTATCTTCCACAGCGAGCTATCATTAGGGATTCGTATCAAGTATATTAATATGTAGCTTCTTTTTAGTCATATGATTATAGTGTCTTTTTGGTCAATATCTAATTATAGGGTTTATAGTTATTTAAGTCGATTTGTTTTTAGCCTAAATAAAAGTCGTTTCATAATTTAGGTGAAAATCATTTTAAAGTCTTTAGTTTTAGTCATTATAAAAGTTATGTCTTTTAGAAATAGAAATTCATTTTATGCCCCAAAAAAATTTATTATTAGGTTTTTGGTCATTTATGTCAAAATTAAAAATGTGTTACATTTTGTCAAAAAGTTGAAGTCTTTTTAAGTTAATAATAGAGTCATTATGTTTTAAAATTGTAAAAAATATTTAAAAAAATTGATGTAATATCACTTGTACGCGATGTTTGTATTGTGGTGGGGGGGAGAGTTGGGGGGGGGGCCGGAGGAATTTCTCTTGAAAATTTTTATGTACATGAGCTCCATCAACACATGCTAATGTCATCGATTGAGTACGCAGTATCTTTACTAGAGGCTGGAAGATACACAGAAGTTGGACGAAAAGTGACATCCTCTCATCAGTCACCTACGATGGGGTCGCATCATTGCTATGGTAATATTTTTCAGTGTGTTTATTTTATATTCTACAGTGTAGTTTTCAATAAAATACTGAGCATTATTTTTTAGTTTGGTACCTCCGGATGAACATTCTGGGGAAAAAAATGAATAAAGTAGTGATTGGTTCTTAGAAAAAGGTGTATGGAAGTCTGGGAAACCACCAAAGTGTATAAAATAGTCGAGACCTCCTATCACCTTCACGTTTGTGGTCAACCTGCAAACAAAAATCCATAGGGGTTCATGGTAATCTGGGAAACCATCAAAGGTGTTAAGTAGAGAGATGTACTCCTGTCACTTCCAGGTTTGTGATAATCTTACTAGGAAAAACCATGGTGTCACGAAGACCATAAAACCACAAAGATGGCATGCCACCTCAAAGGTGAGCAAGTTACACAGAGAATATATAGTTTTTTTACCGTGTTTGAATTAATGAGGTGCTAGGATTTAATAATGTTAAGGGGGGGGAATGTTAGGATTTAATATTCATAAAATTATTAATTTTTATATAGGTTTAAATATTTTAAACCTATTATATCATATTAGTTTATTTTTTATTATCAGGAAATATATTCTTGTAAGGTTTATTGTTACCCATGACTATTCCAGAGCATTAGATCCTATGTTATAGGAAGTGGTTGTGCTATCTTGTTGGGTATATAATATCCAATTGTATTGTATTGAATTAATATACAAAAAATAATATTATTACTATGTGTTTAATTTATTTTTTGGTATTTGGCTCTCCAATTTGCCAACAACGTCATTGAAAGAATGACCCATGGCTTGCTGCATCGTCGCTCATTGTGATCTCTACCTAATCTATAGACATCATAAATTTCTAATGGCATACATATGGTGCTCTGTCTAATATGTTTTGAAGCCTCTTCAACTTGGTATGATGCCACTTCAATTGGTTTGATGCTTTTACAGTCTGGAATTTTGAGGCAAAAGTTTGATAGCAGCCCTGCTTATCTTCCATCAACAACTCCCTTCTCTAATTTTGTTCATGACTTGTTGATTTGAATGGTAACTAGTAGGTGATCTTATGGTAGAGTGAAAATATAATTATTATGCAATAAAGATTATCCTAATTATATTTAGAAAGATACAAGAGGATGTGCAATAATTACTTGATATATTAGAGTGCTTTGCTTACCAATTATCTGCTCTGATTTGATACCATCTCAGAATAGGCTAGTAAATGATCTTCTATTAGAGTGAGTACACAAGATACTTACTTTGCCCATAACATGGAATTTGTCATTGTTTCCCATATTAAATTCATATTTTAATCATTTATCTATGCTATTAAACATTTATTTGTTCTTACTCATGTGGTTATTGTAACTACTACCTAAATACCATAATTCATTATTGTTTTGAACAACTGTGTTGAAAGTGATAAAAAAACACCATTTTCATTCTTATCATTTTCAGCTTCCTTTCTTTTGAAAGAAATGTATTTTGTCTATTCATATCATATTCATTTTTTCTTATATTCACTTGGATAAAGTCTGAATTTTTTACAATAATGACATTAGATATTAGATTTATCATATCTTTGTGAAAAACCTCCTCAAAAAGTGTTGTTTCCTCTTATTCTTCCTTGTGATCCTAAATGGTTGTGCCTTCCTCCTTTATGATCATTGCAATCTTCTTCTTCCTCTATTATTGACTCCTCTCCCCTGCCTCTCATAGACACATGATTTAAAAGCTTGTTCAAGAGAAAAGAATGATATCCTATTTAGCCTATGTTCATGGGTTTGCAATGAACCCATCAACTCATCAATAGTCATTTGTTTTAAGCAATTAGACTCTTCTCTTTCTACCACAATACCTAATCAAAACTCATAAAAAGACTCCTTAGGTTCTTATTTATTATCCTATGGTCCTTTATAACATTTCCATTGGTCTTGATTTGATTATCTGTGCTCATAGTTTTAGTAAAAAATTCATAAATATATTTATATTCCCTCATTTTTAAGGTTTCAAAACCTCTCCTTAATCACTGTAGCTTAACTATCTTTACCTTGTCACTTTCCTCGTATGCATTTTCCAAGATAGCTCATGTTTGTTTGGATTTAGTAGTTGCTTCTATCCTTGGGAAGATGGAAGCACATAGTGCCAATTGAATGCAACTCAAACATTTTACATCTTTCTTCCTATTTTTATTTGACTATTTTTATTTAGTTGTGTTAGAGTATTAAGTCCAATGTGGTCAACTAGCTCTATATATCCTCCTTCAACTAACTCCTACAACTCATAAGAGTAAAAATATTGTATTCTTTTTAATTAATCAAACATCATAATTTTTTCTATAAAACTTTAATGGTTATTCCTATGAGTTGCTACTACTAACCTCCATGCTCAAACAAATAAAAAAACTTGATTCTAATACTAATTTGTTAGAAATATAAGTTATATATATTTTTCGTTTTCCTTAAAAATATTGTTGTGCACAAAAATAATACTATTGCAAATACAAAAGATACACAACAAAAAATATACAAAGTATGTATATTGATGAAAATATACTATTGTATTCGAATTTTTAATCTAAATTCTCCTTCTAACAACGAACTCACTATTTTTTATTTTTTCACTTTACTTTTCCTTTAATATGATTATTGTTCTGATTTTCTCTAAGATCGTTGCTACTACCATATTCAATATTCTTTTCCAGAAGAATGTTTTTGTCAAAGAGATTAGTCATTTCACCCATGTAATTTTATACAAAATATGAGATGAGTTATCTTTTAGTCATTTCACCCATTTAATTTTATAGAATCAACATTTAATTTTGTATAGAAAGATGATGGATGAAGTTTTCAGATTCGATAGAGATTTTGAAATGAAAGAATGAAAAAATAATAATGAATATGTCAAGATTACTTTTTCCAATAATACCTTCCTCCGATTTCATAATAGATTCGACAGTGAAAAATGAACTGCTCTTTATTCCCAGTTTCATGGAGTGTACATAACCTACAAATTCAGTATTCACATGAAATATGGTGGACAGTGTCAATCCTAAGCTGACGAGCTACATCTTCAATTAACCCAAACGAATTCTCGACCCATGAGACTTAATGTTGTTGAAAATATTTTCCACAGCGCAGTAGATAATACGAACCGCCAACAAACAGGTTTCTCATTTTATGCACAGCGCAGTCAGCGAGGGCGTTACAGTGGCATGTAGGAGGTCGAATCCGGGCAGAAATGGGAGCCCGTTTCTGTTTTTTTAAAATATCGTTCTTCGACATCAAATATCAAAAGCTATGTAACTTCTTCATTCACCTTTTAATTTTGTTTCAACACAAATATTAAAAATATGTTTTATCTTATTTTCGGAAGAAAAGGCCGACCTGTTTCCGAGAAGGCGATGCAGCTTGAGGATTAAATCTTCTTCGTCCGGCATAATATCTCCCCGTTTAACGTCGGGTCGAAGGTAATTCATCCATCGCAATCGACAACTCTTTCCACATCGAAGAAGACCTGCATGCAATGGAACCCTAAGAAATACTCATAAAACAAACCCTAACCCTTGAATGAATGATGGTGTCTAATGAGACAAACCTGCTTTCTTGGAAAGACTTCTCCAGCGGCCTTCACCATGGATTTGGATGGAGTTTATTAAAAGGAGATCCTCCTCCGGCGTCCAGGGATCTCTGTTCAGTCGAACTTTCCTACAGTTTGGAGTCCGTCCCATGTATACCTATTCGCAGAGGTAGGGATGTCTTATTTCCCTTTCCAATCCGACTTGCCTACAAACTTGTATACAATTTCAAATGAATCAAACCTATAATCGAGTGTACAACCTCTTACAGGTTGCCTACCGAATCTTAATTATTTTTTAATCGCAATGACCAATACGAGCTAAAACTGAGCGTTATTATATACAGAACTCAAACCAAAAAAGAGGTCTAACCTTATCGATTTGGCGGCTTTTCTAAAACATTATCGCTATCAGGTCTAACACTTGGCCGTCTTAAGAATTTCCGCCTTCCCAAATTACGTTCTATTGTCAATAGACATGAAAAGCCGTGGTGCATGACTTTCGTACGCAAACACTTCCAAGATCGCACTCAGTATGCATCCATACCGAGTCACGGACTTCCCCAACTATCGGTCCGGGCCGTACAAATTGACGGTCACGTGTTTTTGACGAATGTTATAGCCTTTTCGTTCTTCTTAATGTTATAGAGGGTAACATATTAAGTTGTATAAATTTTTATTATTGCAATGTTTCAGAATATTTATTCATAAAAAAGAGTTGAAGGTTACATAATGAAGTAACTAGTAGGTATGTATTGTTCAGATTTTATTTTAGAAGAAATAATTGGTTTAAAATAGAAAACCAAAAAACACAATAAATATAAATAATTTTTAAAGATTTTTTATTGGTCAAGTGAAATCAAGTAAGTGAAAGAACTACTCTCACAATTCCCTTATCAACCAGAGAAAGTTAGACAAGTGAAACGAACAAAAAACCCTCGAACCAAACCCTAGATGGTAATGGCAAGCTAAGGGGAGGCAACAAAAAAGCATAGTTGACATGCCATTGAAACATAGTCATAGATGGAAATAGGATAACTTGTTGAAATCGTCACTCTACATGATAGTAGAACCAGTGAAAACATTGCCAACGTCACCGAATAACTAGATATCCCAAGGAAATGTCCAAAAGCAACACAAAGGTAAAAGACAATGAAAACCGCCACCAGCTCGCCACCATTGTCGGCTATGACCTCAACAAACTCCATCCACGAACAATGCGAACCATGACTCAAAGTAGGTCTTCCACCATGACACACCACTATACGCATATTAAAGTGAGTTGCGCCAACAAACAATAGTCAACACAAAATCTAGGTAATTCTCCAGAGGAGCGACGACTCCCTGGCTCTTGTTCCCTAATATGCAACACCCCATAACCACGCTCTCATACAACAAACCCTAAAACTAAGGTTTTGACAGAAAGAGGGAGGACAAACACCTCCTCCATCTCCATCTCCGTGAACTTGTACAATTATTCAATACCCTTTGGTGATATATGTGTGTGTGTGTGTGTGTGTGTGTGTGTGTGTGTGTGTGTGTCTGCGCGCGCGCATGTGTGCATAGGTGTGTGTGTATGTGTGGATAAATTAAAAAAAATTAATAAAAAATAGTAATTTTAAATTGTTTTAAAAGATTTTAAAAGTACTATATATAAATTTATAATTAGTGGTCATAGTTAATTTGAAATCCAAACTTGATTGTTCTTATTTTTAATATTTGTAGGCATTGATTGATTAAATTTGAATTGAATTTAATTATGTCTACGAGACCTAACTATTTATAGGACCATAATTTGTTACATCTGTCTCAATCACCTAATGACGAATAATTGCAGGGTGACTTGCTTCTTTAATAAGGTTTTCCATTCTATTCGTTTGTGTCAACACCTTCCCTATCTCAACACTTTTTTTCTCATCTCTTTGAACGGTCCCAATGTGGTGTCTACTCTCAATGATTTTGTGTACTTGAATTGAATGTCATTTTAGGTTGGGTATTCTAGGATGAAGAAACTTTGATTTGTTAACTCACTTTTCTTTGGCATCGGCTGGTTATGACAGATTGATGGATTGTCCTCTGTTTCTGATTACTGATGGATTGTTGGCAGTTCCCGTGCTCTGTGGGATGGGTTTTTATGGTCCTGTTTGTGGGCAACAATATGTTTGTAGGCTGGTCTGTTGGTTAGTAGTTTGTTTGCTGCTTGTTTGTTATTTTGTCCCTTCTTTTCTAAGGAGACAAACCTTTACGCAGCTGGGATTTTTTTCCATCCCAATCCCACTTGCGTACAAACTTGTATGCAATTTTCAAATGGATAAAACGTGTAAATAACCAAGACGAGCTAATGTTTTCAATGTTTTTTTATATTATAGTTAATATTTTCAATTCTTTGTAAATGCTTGCAGCCTAAGATATTAAGTTAGTACAATTTTTCAATACCATATGGTTCAATATATATATTAATATACCTATTTTAAATAAATTTATGTAAAATATATTTAAAGATATTATTTTTGATGTATTTACAATTCAATATGATATAGAAGCTTCGAGAATGATACCTATCGTATATTTACATAAATTTATCTAAGATATGTCTGCTAATTTGAATATTTAAATATAATATTTTAAAAAGTAAAACTAAAATAAAATTTCACTGAAAATAAACATTAATAAATTAGTTATTCCATCTTATGAAATTAATTAATAAATCAAAAAGAAACAAATATTTTCAGTACACAGATGGATAATTAATTATATGTATGGATATCTGAAACAAAAATTATAGATAATTACAAACAAAAATTAGATAATTACATTAAGCAAAATAATTATCTAAAATATTTTTGATAAACAGATGAAAAATAATTTACCGAACGCAGAGCAGAGCACAATAGAGAAGAGTCAGAGGAAAATATTTTCTTGTTTGAATTATAAACTATAAGATGTCGATAAGGTTTTCCCAACTTTACATTTTATTTATTTTAGATTTTTTTTACCATTGGGTTACGTAGTTCCTCTATAATTATTAAAATCTATAGGGAGTTTTAGAATAGTATGGTTTTCTTTAAGTACATATATGTCATTTTTGTTCAATCCTGTAGCTTTGCCCCTCTTTTCCACCCATCTCTGTAGGCAAAGGAGGCCTCCTTTGCGTCTTATTTCTATTGTGGTGAATGTTTTTAACACTCTATAATTCAATGCACAACAACTCTAACATGCAGTATGGGTGTGTGGGCACCTAATATCTATTTAATTTTTATTACTTCAAAAGCATAATATGCATTGTGGGTTCTGTTTCAATTGAAGGGATTCTATGCTCACATTTCCTTACAACACATAATTGTGAATTAAGATAAGGTGCACCAACTTTATGTGGAAAGAGACACATTTTAATCTTGTATATAATTTAAGTAGTCAAATTAAGATGCTAGGGATACATAATATTAAATTTATTATTATTATTTATTACTAGGAAAGGGTGCTATAGCTATTCCTAGAAAGCTGTCACCTAAGGCACCATACCATTGGACATCAAATTCTAAACAATTAATAGATGTTTTATTTCTAAAAAATTCATCTGGAATTTATAAATTGACCAAGTAAAGAGAGAAATGTATGCATATAGGTGCGGAGATAAACCAGGTGCCATACTACCAAATATATTTCAGGGACATGTAAAATATAAATGGAGAACAATGAAATTGAAATAAGTAGATTTTGTATAGAAATAACAGCATATCAATATATATATATATATATATATATATATATATGATTTTTGTATACTTACTAGAAATACTATAAATTTGAACTAAAAACTCACAAATATTTTTTTGATTCTTCTTTGTTGTACTTCTGCCTTACAGTCTGATGTTTTTCTTATTTGAATTGGTGAATGATTACATGTGTGTGTGTGTGTGTGTGTGTGTGTGTGTGTGTGTGTGTGTGTGTGTGTTTCATTTTTTAAAATGGTACATCGGTTCATATTCAAAAATTTGGATTCTAATTAATTATTAATTACACTCTTCCACACCTCTTCATGTTATTTTTTTAAAAAAATATAAAGTCAGCTTTCAATTAATTAATTGCCAACCCACTCATGTCAGTATAACCTCTCGCCCTCCCTCCTCCCTCAATACTACTATAGGGAACACCTAACGGTGTAATGAAATAAAAATATTTTTAATTATTTTGATAAATAAATTCAATTTTTTCACTAGTTTTAAATTGTTTTAAGGGAATTTAAAGTATTAACTGTCAACAAGCTTTCAACTGATGGGTATAGTTAATTTAAAGTTCTAAATTTGATTGTTTTCAATTTTAACATTTGCATGTATTAATTGATCAAATTTGATTTAAATTTCATTATTTTAATCATGTTTATGAGATCCAATAGTTTATGTGACCATAATTTGTTACAACTGTCTCAACCACTTGATGGTGAATAAATTGAAGGAAGTTTCACTTATTTAAGAAGGTTTTTGTTTCTATTGATTTTTGTGAGCATCTTGTCTCTCCCAACACTTTTATTTTCATATCTTTGAATGGCTGCAATGTGTTGTCTACTCTCAATGTTTCCATGTACTTAATTCAACTACCATTGTAGGCTAGGCATTGTAGGATGAAATGCGTATTTTTTTTTACTAATCCTGTTGTGCTCAACAAACATATCCTTTGTTTCCAATCTTCCTTAGGAGTCACTTGATTATCTATCTCACATGTATTCTTTTGGAAATCGGTTATTATATGAGTTATGAAATTACTATATTTTCGTGAATTTGCAACAATTTTTTTATCAAATTTTTATTTTTTCACAATCGCTAACACAAACAATTTATTTTGATGCAAATTGTGTTAAAGACAACCACACAAAATTTGGCAAGTGAAAAATTCTCTAATTTGATAATTCTTCCTTCAGTGACATAAGATGTATTAATGTTTTTGTCAACAACATGTAATTAAATGTTCCTAAATCATAGGTTTGTGTCATTTTATTTTCCTAACTTAAATTTTGTGTCAACAAGTGAAAACTACTATTTGATTAAGGTATTGACCATATCAATGTCTAAAAAAAATGAGGCATGATGAAAAATGTGTCAAATATATTTCTCACAGTTTTTGATAATAAATCTCTCCAAAATTTTGATGTAGATATTAAATAAGTTGCATCATAATTTGTGTCAAACCATACCATATGTTAGAAAAGTAAAATCTCGTCAATTTATTGGTGTGATTATTTGTCTATGGATTAATACAAATTTGATATGAACTGTCCATAAATACAAATCAAATGTTTTGATTTTTTTTTTCAGAAATTCAATTATTGAAATACTAATTAGGAATTAGATATTTGATACTTTCATAGTCAAAATGAAGGATCTTACTACTTAGGGATATCATAATAGCATAAAAATATTTTTGAAAAATTGAAACGATAAGTTTGTCATTGCATTTGGTGAAACCGTGCTATTCGGTTGCATGTTGAAGACGTTCCAAGGAAATGGGCTATTTAATTTTTTTTTTTAATCCTTAAATTTTTTGAACTAGTGGAAAAAATATATTGTGTTAAGTAGGAGTGATGGCATGAACAGAAGGACCAGAGTAGGATGGTGGGTAATGTGACTTAAAATCATGATATATTTATTTGTGATGAGTAATGTGACTAAAAATTATTATTTTATTTCTATGCAGAGGTAATTGAGACACCCACAATAAGGGCACAATTTTGTGAGGTTGTATTTGGTCAATTCATATGCCACTTTGTCAAACATTTGCACATCAATATATTGATAAAATTATTTTTAAAAAGTATCTTTAAAATAGTTATATGTGATACCTTCTTATAAGTTTTTTGTTGATATTGGACGTGAAAGACATTAGTAATTATCAAAAGAATTTTTAATTAATAATAATTCCTCTAGAGAAAAATGTAAAATATGAAGTAAGACATAAAATTAATACAAATCACTCAAAAGATAACATTATTTCTTAAAGTAATATAAAATATAATAATTATTATTTATTATATAAAACTTACTAAAACCCTATTTATTTTAACCCATTTCTTTTTTTTTAAATAGAAAGTTTTTTTTTAAAGTTTTTTCAATGGATATAAAAAGTACAAATAGAAAATCCACAAAAATTATTAGCAAAAAATATTGTCATTTTTTAATGCTAGTTTTTTTTATCAATGAGAATTTAATTGTATAATTGTTAGTGTCCTAGTGTTCCTATTGTGCATGGGGTTTGGTGGGCTTGAGGCACTGTTGCTATGCGTGGGGTTTTGTGGGCTTTACGCATTGTTTTTACGTGCAAGGTTTTGTGAGCTTGAGCTCACTATAAATTTCCTATGAGTTTGATTTGTACGTCATGCCAAATCAAATGATTCAAAAGTCTGAAGTGGAAATAATCCCCTGAAATGCCATATTCCTTGTATTTGCAACAGATGTTGTAAATTTTCATATTATGGCCATTGAACACATGGATAATTTAGCCAACTGTGTTCCCATAAGATAATTATGTGCCCATTCCCTAATTTTCAAGGGTGCTTATTTTGGAGTTGATCATATCATGTTTTGAAAATTTGTGATGTGTTGGAGAGACTCAAAAGATAACCCCTATGATTGTAGAAAATATTTTTCTTTATTATTTTACTCATAATGGAATATATATATATATATATATATATATATATATATATATATATATATATATATATATATATATATATATATATATATATATATATATATATATATATTATACATTGACAATGCATAATTGATCAATGTATAATTGAAGAGTTCTGTATTTCTAATATTTAATCCCACTATTGTTTGATAGTGCAGACAAGAGATCATAAAATATTTGAATCTATCTTTTATCATTTTGTGAGAGGAAATTCAGTTAAATTATTTTGATAGTTTATTAAAAAAATAGTTAATATAAATGGAATCAATTTAAAAATAGGTGTTATTTCTCTATTTTCAAATATAATGAAGTGAGTTTAATCTAATTCTGTTGTGCACTTTTAAAGTTATTTAGAAAATAGGAGTGAACAATGCGCTGATGATAGATAATTTGGCCCTTGTAGAAGAAATGGTTACTTTAATACTGGAAAACAATATTGAAAAATTGAGGATTTAAAAACAAGAGCCTCTTTTATTTAAGGCCTACACAAATTTTTGAATCGACATAGTTGTGGGAGTTATTAATTTCAAATTACAGACATCTCTTCCAACCAGGGAGTGGAAAATAAGTGGGTAGATGATAACATTCAGAGATACCATCCTGCCACCAATATTAGATTTATTGCTTAAGGAAAGTAGGCTTTGGAAAATCCCAAATATTAAATGCATGTTCTTCCTACATTGAACAACATACATATTACTATTCAAAATGTTGGTTTGCACAATATAATCAAAGTCTCCATCACTCATGGTAGGTTAGTGATACCAATTTCCTTTTTATCCATCCAAGGGAACTTTCAATGATGTAATGAAGGATAAGATGACCTCTGTTCTCCAATTTATATAATTGTTTTTACATATGTGACTATTTACAGTCATGTACAACTTTATTAATAAACACTGTCAAGTTATTAAGGTTGTAACAATAGCACCCTTTTTTATGTTTTTATAAGGAATTCTTATCATTAAATGATTTTGTAAGGGATTCCTATCATTATATGACTGATAGGGTTGAATTTTATGTTGGGACATGTAGGAAGATGTTCTTATTTTGCATTTTGATAGCCCATCTCTACAAATTGTGTGTTCTCCACAATGTACAAACTCATGAAGTCTCACATATAAATATTTTTTTATATTCTTGTACTATTAAAGGATTAAAATTCATAGGGTTAGATTAGTCATTCATTCAAATTACCTTGGATCACTAAAGGATTACAATTCATAGGGTGAGATTAGTCATTCATTCAACTTTTAGGCAATGCAAACTTCAAGCACTTCATAGAAAAAGAGATCATGGGGAATATGGTTTGCACTTCTAACTGCCCACAAAGATATTTATATTTTTCTATAGCACATTCTAAAGTTTTCTACCAAACCCTCAATGAAATTTTTGGAATTTATAGTAAATCACAATATCATTTGATGAACTAAAAATATTAAAAATCTATGTACCAATCAAGCCTATGTTCCTCAATCTAGTACATAAAAACCATTTCGGCAAAGTGAAAAGTGAAAATAACTAGTCAACACATATACTACAATAATTTAATAAGAATACATCCAAAACCCAGGGCTACATCACAATGCATCTTTCACTGTAAGGAAGTTGAATGCCCACTCCTACTTGGATAATAATTTAAGATGATCTGATAAAGGAAGACTCCACATGCCATGTGAGCATTTATATATTTTGGATATAACCTTTCACAAAATGTCATTTAGGACATGAAAATTTTGTTGTATATAAAACCAAGGATGAATCTACAATAATGTCAAAATACCTCTTAGAATATGAACTCCACCCCACTTTACTTATGAGGGTCAACATTTTGTGATTCTTTAGGCACCTTTCTATCAATTCATTACCTTCCAACATTCTATCCACTTCAGACATCTTCAAATAGTGACCATAATGAAATTAAGTACATTTTAATGCCACTTGCACCATTTCCTCGAGTTCAACTATCATAATTGGTTTTCATATATTTGTCTACCAGAAGGTTCAATTATTCTCTTGATGTAATTTTTTAAACTGCCTAACATAAACCAGAAGATAACCATCCAAATTTAAGTTCCTTCTTAGTCATTTCCATGATGACGACTTAGGATAAAACCCTACTAAAATGGGATTAAAATGTGGTATTTGATTGTACAAAGATGTCTACATTTAAGTAGTTAATTAATTTTCTTATCTCACCTCTAATTTTCCATACTCATATAGACATTATTTTATTATTATATAGCACCTAAGTCATGTATATTTGGCAAATTCAAACCTTGACTATTCATCTCAATTATATACCTTTACCACTACTTCAAGTCTTGCATCTACTCTATCTTATGCCCCTTAGCCTATATATCATAGTTTGACCAGTCTTATGCTGATGACTAGGTCTTTTGTCTTGAGCAAAATGCTTAAAATGTACTTATCTTCCATCTCTTCAAATTCTAAGCATGTATCTTGTTTCCTGCTTCTTGGATACTAATGTCTAAGATAGACACTAGCATTGACATTAGTGTCCTGACCTAATGCAAGTGCCTAGTGCCATAAAGTCATCTATTTTGAAAATAAAACATATCCTAATGGGAAGCCTAAATGTTTTAATGTAAGTTATTACTCCAAATGGATTGATATAAATACAAGATCAACTCTCATTTATTCCTCACCTAAAAACCCATGGCAAAAGACTAAAGAGACCAAGGTAACCTGTCAAAAGCACTCTATCAAGCATTCAATTGCACAAAGGTTCCTTGTTTCCATATCAGTCATAGGCAAAACACATCTATAGGTCTGAGGTAATAAAGGAGTAGCCCAAGATAATGATTTTCCAAGTTATAAGCTAGGTCACTATTGTATTTGACTTGCATATATTGTATGATTCACACACAAGCCAACACATAAGGGAGAACTACATGAGTCTAAGGCCCACTTCTAGAGTATTCGTTATGTAGGCAATGTGCTCTGATGGTAGGATATTTGGGGTTAGCTCAACATTATGTTCCTACTAACCCATGGTCACTACAAAGATGGAAAACTAGATTTTTTCTATTTCACAAGGAGTGGGAATCCATGACATAGATTTGAATGCACCATAGCGAAGGTGAAGCAAAAATAAAAAGCATCCAGGTGGTAGTATCCTTTTATAGTAAGTATTCTATATAGGACACTTATGTCAAACCTAGATAATAGCATCGATAGAACTGTTTTAGTCTAATGTTAGTGTCTAGAGCTCCAAAAGCATTAGATACAAAATCCAATGACTATTCTAGAATCTCCTTCTAGCCTACTTTCTACCTATTCCATATCCAAAACTACATTAAGATTAGAACAAGCTATGTACATTACTTCTTTGTCATTTCCATGTCTAGTATAATTGTACTTTACATATTTAGACTATCTTAACACAATAACTTAATTTATGCTTATATCTAAGTTTAGCATCTAATTGGCATGTTATAGATCCGATTATCACAATTATTCCATTTAATTTATATATATCCCTTCAATAAAATTTAGGATTAATAATTAGATCACCTTATATTGAAATTTAGGGTTAAACAATTCTAAATATTTTTTATGCAAATCAAGTCAACAAGGAACTTCATAACATAACATGTCCCCTGCCAAAGAGACAAATCACTTCATAAAATAGGAGAGTTGACTTTATTCCATATTTCACAACCAAAATCCTATTAGAAAAATGGAAATTACTCTCTTGGCATCAAGATTGCCAATCTCCTCATCAGGGTTTGTATTGGAGACTATATAGTGTTCAATTGATTTTATTTGCACTCGTTTGACTAAAACCCCTCTTAGGCTTCTATTGATGACTAGAGATCTAGTTTGTATATCTTGAGGATTATTTTCTTATGCCTATTGTTGTGCACTCTTATAGTTTAATACTTTATATTTACATTTATTTAATCCCTTTCTTAGTTTATGTCATGTATAGTGCTTCAAGCACCTCTTCCTCTTATCATTGTTGACTTTAGTTTTAGTCCCATTCGCCTAATTTTTTTAATCCATGGATAGTAATATAAATTCATTGTATTTATTAATTCCATCACCATGAAAAATATCTAACTAACTTCCTTGTGAAAAGAGATATTTCCATTCTTGAACTGCATTCTAAGGAAATTTTGACTTATTTCCTGGTTGATTGAAAGGTAGAAACAAGCAAAAATAATCTTTCTAGTGTGCAAAAAGAGAAATTTTTCTAAAATCCATCAAGACTTCACTCTATTGTCATGTACAATACATCTGAAGGAAATAGGAATAAACACAAGTACACCATTGCATAACATTTTTGAAATAACTTTGTATGTTCATTTATTAAATTTAACATTTAAAAAGTTTTATTCATTATCTTTTGTATAGTTTATTGCATGAAAAATCTAAAATAAAGCATTATGCATATGCCCATCTATCTCTCTGAACAATTTGAATTTATCAAATTGGCACCATTTTTATTAAAAAATCTAAAACATTATAATAATTTGAAGCATTTTCTATTCATGCTCTATTTTGTAAAAGCAAATATTTTATGAAAATTGATTTTATGGGAATTGAAAGTGCCATAAAATATAAGGGGAAAACCTTAAAATTTATAAAATTCAAAAATATATCATGAATTATTAGTGCATTATTGTACATCAAGAAATCATACCTTGTCAAGTTTCTTGATCACTAGTTGCGGGTGTTTCTTGAGAGGTTCAAAGCTTGACTTATTATCCCATGATGCACTAACGTGTTGTGTTTATTAGTAGGCATTGTGACTAATAACTCTTCATTATTTTCTATATGTCAATCTAAAATATATGTATATTTTGTAACTGATATTATTAATGGGTAAGGAAAACCGATGCTTGAATGTATCACTCTCCTAAGAAGGAGAAAAAAATAGTCAAGAATCTTAAAAATTATGAAGACTCTATTAATATTATATAAATCACGTTGCAAAAGAGTCCATTAGGTTTTTCATAGCTTATGTTGGAAGCAATTCTATTACTAATCAATCTAATGTTTCCCTGGCTTATATACTTCAGTAAAATATATGAAGCTACTTCAAAAGACTCTGTGTGTTCTTCATTTATAACAAGTATATGATTATTTTGATTTCCATTTACATGTTTCTAATCTGTAATAACAAATAAATATGTGTAAAGCATGCCTATTAAAAAATGAAAGTATATTATGAAGGTGTTGATTTGATGGTTGGTACCTTGTGAATAGTAAAGTAACTATGATAGAATAAAATAATTAACATGTCCTAACTAAGATTTATATGTTTAATACTAACAATGGTTTTTTTGTTGGGAATAAAAAAATCTTTAAATGGTTACATGGTCAGAGAGAGACCAAGAGATGGATAATTGAGAAAAGTGATAGATAATAACTAAAAGCCTTGTGATTCATGTTGAGCACAATCCTCTTTGGAAATATTTGACACCCCCTAATTCTATTATATACATGTTAAAGGACAACAAGAGAAATATACTATAAGTTATAAATAATCTATAAATAAATCAAAATAGATAAAGAATAATAATTAATTTGTTGAACCAAGCTTCCGATGAAGAGGCTGCAAGATCTAGTTTTGACTTTGGCCTTCCCAGTCGACAGGTGACATGTCAAAGTCTTATAATGCCACTGCTCTGCTAGGGCATTCAAGTATGATCAATAAAAATGAATCACTATAATCTATGCCACATCATATAAGTCTAGGTCTTATAGGATTGCAACCAATTTATACAGTCCAAATTTATGGTGTCTGTAAACAATGGGAACATCACTCCCGTGTTGTCAACACTGTGAGTTGCTCTTGCAATTATATATAGATTAGCATCGGGCTATATCTATGTTATTTTCTAGCTTATGCCTATCCTACCAAGCTTATTTTCACCTCTCTCCTATAGGTTGGAACCCTTTGGGTTCCCTAAGTCAGTTATTTTGCCTTTTCGAGTGAAGTCATCATTTTCATGTTTTCTACCATTTTTGGTCAAAATCACCATTTTCAATTTTTTATGAAAATGGAAACTTTGCCTAAAATTGAATGAAATCTCCATTTTAGTGATTTACATTATTTTTTGGTAATGTCACCATTTTCAGAAATGGAAACTTTGTACAAAGTCGTTGATTTTCTTCACAAAGTCATCATTTTCCCTTCTATAAAAATGATGACTTTGCCAGTTTTTATCTTAGATCTAGTAATAAATGAGAAATAAATTCATTAAATGTCAAGGTTGAGATCACACACTAGAGACCCATCATGTGGAGGTTTCCCATGCTCCCTCCGTCATTGCTAACATGGCATCATCCTCCTCCATGTGCCATTTTTCATTAATAACTATAGTGTAAAACCAGAGCTCAAAGTTTTCAAAGGGATAGAGTGAAAATGAATCATTTTTTCAACCTGCAGGATGAATATATAGCTTAAATTTTTTATTTTTTACACCCTAGTGGTTAAAGTTCCTTTCAATCATTCTAGGAGGTGTATTTTTCACCTTTGTGTTCAATTTTGCATGCCATTTGATCTTACATTCCTTATTTCTTGGTCATTTTATAACCAAACTATCTTATTGGGTTTCCTCTGAGACCTACTTAATAATGTTATTTTATACCTATACCACATGTTGGTTCAAACATGCATCTTCATACTCACACTTAGGCTAGAATCATGTTATTATTTGTTAGCTCATCGTATATCCATTTTACAGGGTTCTCAGATAAACTCCCCTTGTTGATTTATCTAGGTGTAGTAAATTCTTTTCTAGCCAATCAAGGAAATATTTTACCTTCCTAGGATAAACTTGTTTTCAATAACATGATCTGAACGTGTAAATGGTTATAAATGCATTTGGGAAAATCATTGTTTTTTGACCTATTTGAATTACTAGGGAAAATCCACATGCCAATGATTATAATCACATTTGAGAAAATCATTATTTTTTCACTCTACCTGCCCTACGGGGGCACATACCTATGTCACTAATTATAACTACCTTTGGGAAAATCATTGTCCCAACCTCTATTACTAATTATAACTACTTTTGGGCAAATTAGTGTCTCAACCTCCAATCTTGATTATAACCACCTTTGGGCAAATCAGTGTTTCATCCTACATTGCCACTAGATCATGTCATTTTCTTCATTTTAAAGGAATGTTTGACAACTTTATTTATTGCCTGATATCTCAAGAGGGCATCCATGGCTAATTGACCACCCTCTAGGGCATGAACCTTTCATCTTAATGGATTTTGCATTCTTTAAAAAGATGTTATTGTGCCTATGTCTTGCAACACGTTCTCAAACAGAGGTAAACTATAAACACTCATTTTCGGCAACTTTCATGTCTAAACTGGGTACCAGATTGATTTCTAGTAAATGATGTAATTTAAGCTTAGAACTCACTAGATTCCCCAAATTCATCCATTTAGGGTATATAACTACCTATATATGTGACGAGGGTTACTCATTTGGGGTATTACCCTGTATGCAATGATAACTTAGCTTAGATTCAACCCTAGTTAAATTGTGACCTAAGAGATTGACATTCTTGGCTTGTTGATCTATTAATGTAAAACGTTAAAATAATTCATAAATATGAAAAACCATAAGCATGATTAATTAAAAAGCAAAATTCAATTAGTTGCTTAAGTAAATACTCTAAGTTAAATTAGGTAGTTACATTTTCTAAAAAAGTATTTTTTCAATAAAGGTGAGTTTAAAGTCAAGGGAATTAATAATATCTTTTATTAATTCCTAAAATTCAAAGAAAAGGTGAGTCACAACCTCATAGATATCTTCTATTAGTTGTAATGGCAATAAATATCTTTTATGAGTTGTCAAGCCTTCATAATTACTTTGACCCAAACCAAGGTTAATATAACTCAACCAAGATTACTTTAGACTCAACCAAGGTTAAAACTAAACCTAACCACCCTAGGGTTAGATTCCGTTTTAATACCTATAAATACAAGTTCCCTCACTCTCTCTAAAGAAGCTTTTGTGTGTAAGGTTATTCTACAGGAATGCCTTCAAGAAGCCTCTCAAGCAATATTATAATGCCAAATTGATTCAAGAAGCTTTACACCAAGCCAAGCCAAATAAAGCCACATGTGGTCTTAGAGAAGTGCTGCCAAGATGTAAAATGCATTGATCAAAGTTTCTATTTCCCACAAGCTGAGCAAGAACATCCTCTATGCCAACAAGTGAACATTAGTTTTGACAAGGGATGTAGCATAGTTTTATGTTTTTATCTTCTATTTGTAGTTTTATTCATTGTGTTAAACTCAACTGAGTACTTAAACAAGAGTGGTTTAGTTTTAATTGCATTGTTTGATTTGAATTCTCTTTTGATTCACTAAGAAGTAACTAATTATTTTTGGCTCTTTATATTCCTAATGTTCTAGTACCTTGGCTATTTGAAGGCTTGAAGAGGCATAAAATGAACTTACAAACCTCTTTTAAGCATATAAACAAAGGTAGTAGTGAATTTTTAGGCCTTGTCAACTTTTCAAGTCACCTTGATCAATCAGGTCCAATAAAATTTTTCTGATGTTATTAAGCCATTGTTAGATCTTGTTAAGGCCTAGTTGAGGGTTAGAGACATAAGGAATTATTTCTCAATGTGAAAATATATTTAAAAGGTATTATACCTATTCATCAATTCATGAGAAGTTTGAAGCATTCCAGAAGGTTTCATGAAGGTCATTTAAAAGTTTAAAACCCCCATTGACCCTTGAGATCCATAGATAGCATTCAAAGAGTGTTTTGATTTTGTTCCCTGGCCAACCCCCAACCAACCCACCCCCCCACCCCGCACCTTCTTTTGTCTCCTTGTGAATACTTACAAACTCCCAATGTGAGAGGACTAGATCAAGACCATGTTTATCTTTGTTTCACCTTTCTAAGCTCTTACACAACTAAAATCAAGGTAGTTTTTTCTATTTCCAAGGTATTTTCATATAGGTTTCAAGATGACTTCCCAATCTTTATACTCTTTGATATCCAAAAGTGCCATATCAAGCTTTATAAAGGTCTCCAAGCATATTTATGGACCCAAAAGTAGGTTGCAGGTCTATGAAGGTTTGCATAAATTTTTCGAAGTGAAGATGCAATGCCAAAAGAGGTTGAAAGGGTTGGATTAAGTCTAGAGAATGTCAAAAACAATGTTTCAATAACTTACAAGAATATTAGGCAAGAAGATCATAAGGCAATAGGATTCTATATGGAGAGTGTAAAAACTTTTTATCATGTTTGAATTAATGGGGTGCTAAGAATTAATATGTTAAGGGGGTGAAAGTTAGTAACATTATTAGTTAGTGTATTTTAGTTTATTTGTTATCAAGAACTATATTCCCATATGGTTAGTTGTTATCCATGCTATTCCAGGTCATGAGATCCTTTGTTATAGGAAGTCATTGTGCTTCTTCCATGGCTATTTAATAGTCTATGTATATTCACATTGTAAGAGAGATATAATAAAATATTGTGTGATTTAAAGAATAATTTTTCTCTATGTATTTAAATGCATGATTACCTAAGTTAATTTTCTGAATAACTTTGTCCACTTTCCAATAGTTAAAAAGGTTATTTTTTAATCTCAACTCAATTTCATCAATGGGCATTAGTAAATTTATATAAGCAACAAATGATCCCATGGTTTTGGTATGAATAAATGGGTAAGAGGATAGGCTAGAATTTGGTAAATAATAATGGCCACAAGTACATGTCTTTTTAACCTCAAGAGCTTTGTAATCAGGGAAATATCATGCCTAACTCTTCTCCTTGCATGAGTCTAATATTCCTTGCACGCAATAAGGATGGGTCATCAACATCTCTACATAGACTATTTCACACTCAACAAAGAATGACAAAGAATCAATATCCATTATCTCACATTGACGACCTCCTAAACTAGTTCAAAGGTGTATAATACTTCACCAAGATCAACATGAAATTAGGTTACCATCACATTCTAGTCCATATTAAATATGTTCAGAATACATCCTTCAAGATGCAGGAAGGATTTTATGAATGGATAATTATGCCTTTCAGCCTAACCAATGCACCAACAATTTTTATGCACTTGATGGATGATCTACTTAGGCCATTCCTCAACTCATTTTCCATTGATTACCTGGATGACATGCCCATCTGAAACAATAATAGGGAAGAGCACTTGGAACATATTGTGCATGTCTTATACACCTTACATTACCACAAAATGTAGGATAACTTAACAAAATGTACTTTTGCTATTGCACAGATTTAGTACATGGGATACATCAATGACTATGTAGGAATTCATGTAGATATATAAAATAGAAAATTAGTCCATGAGTAGCGAACTCTGCATAATCTCATAAAATTAATGAGTTTTTTCAACTTGTAAACTTCTACTTTAAGTTTGTCCTTAGTTTCTCGCACATCTCCTAGTCACTCAACCAAATAAAATGGACCAAAACCAAGTTTAGTTGGACTCATTCATAACAATGTTCTTTTGAGGCACTCAATAAATGCCTCTACATATTACCTATACTCACAATGCCCAACATTTCACACTCCTTTGAACTTCACACTGATGCATCTCACTATGCACTGGATGTAGTACTTATGCATCATGGACATCTAGTCACATATGATTTATAAATGTTCAATGACATGGTGCATAGGTATTCTACCTATGAAAAAGAGTCATATGTTATAATTCAATAAATTAAGTAATTGTGTCATTACATCTTGAGGAAGGAGACAATTATTCATTTCAATCATAAACCATTTCAGTTATCAGTGACATAGATAAAATTGGAGAATGCATGCCGCATGAAATGGATGAATTACATGCAATAGTTCCATATCATGATCAAGTATAATAAAGGGAATGATAACAAGTCAATAAATTATTTTAGCCAACTACCAATTCATGTGCTCATTGCATTGTTGGACATGCACAACCACAACTTAATAGTTTGTGTATCACTCTACTTAGTAAATTAGGTCTTTGTATAAACTTAAACCAACCTCATGTAAAGTAAACAAGTTTGATAATTATACTTGGTTGACTAGATTCTCTACAAGCTCAGGGATATTTCTATTCTTGGTGGTGCACTTCACCACAGACTAATCTAAGAGGTGAATTATGCTAATATCTCAGGATACTTTGGTCAGACAAAGACTCTAGCAGAATTGCATTCACACTTATACTAGTTGCACATGCATTGCCAAGCCTACAAACACAAAGATAGGACTTTACATGCCTTTTTTAGTCCCATCTCAACCATGGAAATATATCAACATGGATTTCATGATTGGGATGCCTACGAAGAGATGCCATAATCTTGAAGTGTTTGTTGTAGTCGATAGGCTTTCAAATTTGGCTATCATGGTGACTAATAAGAAAGACATTATTGTAGTTGGCATTTTTTCAAGCTTTTTTGAACCATGTTCGGGTTCACTTTGGATCCCTAACATCATCATCTCTGATCAATATCTATGTTTTGTGAGTAATTTTTGGCATGCACTATGGGACTTGAGGGGTATGTAGTTGGACTCGTTGATATAATTTTATCCAAAGATAGATGGTAAATAAAAGTGTTCAATTGAACACTTATTCATATTTTACGAATGTACAACCACATGCATGATCACACTTGGGATGAAAAGATTTTGTATAGTCAACATGCCTAAAATAGATCCCTTCATAGATCTATGGGGCATAGTCCATTCCAAACATGTCTTGGGTTCTAACATGTTGCACCTCTAGACGTCTCCACATGTGCACTAGATGATATTGAATCATGCACATGGGAAAGGGAAGTTTATGCATCACATTCAATTTGTCCATAAGTGGGTTCAGCAGATCTTTTCTATCACTCAACAAAATTAAAAGAAATGCTATGGCATGCATAGCACACCTCATGCATTCCCAATCAACAACTAAGTCTATTTCCATCTTTAAAAGGAGTGCTTCAAAGATCCAATTCCAAAAGATCAAGCCTTTATGCTATGGTCCTTACACCATTCTATGCACAACTGGTGAGAACACATTCATTGTTGATCTCCCTGTATACTTGGGCATGTACCCAGTCTTTAATGTGCAACTTATCCAACCTTGCATTCCTCGAGTTGTTGATCCAAAAATGGCATAACATATTATGGCTTTGATCCCAAAAATTTGTGCCCCGTGAATAAGGATCAAATTATAGAAGTGACAAACAGACCTACCATGTCACACATAAAATTTTTAGAGTAGCTAAAGTGGGGAAATACATTGATCAGGCTAGGTGATATAACTCATAAAAAAATTGTGTATATATCCCATAGCACATTACTCTTCAAGAAATGGTGAATGATATTTACACATCCCCTGTGCAATGAACACTTCTCCTTTGCACATCGTGCACATTTCTTGTCTACACTAAGCCTTTTGCATCCCCATGTCCTCACTTGCACTTACTCACAATCCCTCACACCTCACTTACACTCGCCCTTAATCATGTGTGCCTATACATGCCTTCTTCTAGTGTATGCACATGTTAGCTTGCTATGAACACATGGCTTGCTACATGGTGCTCCTCAGTGTGAAGTATGTCAATTTTTTAGTTGGTCAGTCATCCACCACATACATGGAAGTTTAACTATCAAGAAGATGAAATGAATTGTATTGGTCTTCTTTGTAACCAACAACCATTGTAACTATTTCTTATATTACATGTCTAAATACATATCATATGCATCTGGCCAAGGGTCGATGTAATCCACAATTGTATTGATAGATTTCATACTATGCATATCTACTCTATCATACACGAGATGTATAAGCATTGTACATTTATGCATTTATTAATATCCAGTCATATTGAATAGAAACTATATTTCTACAAGTAGTAGACTTTTGCTACCGCTTAATGTATGTTGTTGGTTCTATCTAAATTCTTTCACATGCATTTGTACTCTTTACAACTATAAGTTATCTCTAACATGTAATTGTGTATTACACACTTGATCTTAAACGCTGGTAATACAAATCATATATTTTCATTGAAAATACTACTTTTTATAAATTTTTATTCTAAACACTCCTGACAACTATTATTATGTTCTTATTTTTCACTTTACTCTATATTTTTTAATATTTTAGTAATTGTTGTTTGGATTTTCTACAAACTTTTATTGCTACCATATTCAATTCTCTAAAAGAACACATTTTTCTCCAAAAAGATGGATTGTCTGTCAGTTATACAATCAATGTTTAATTTTATAGATGGATTAGATGATGGATAATTTTTTCACACCTCATTAATATTTTTGGAATTAAATAAATTAATGTGAGTAGGTCAAGATTACTTTTTCAACAGGTAATAGGGAAAGCGATGATAAAGTGAATTCAATAGATAGATATTTACTTGCTGCCAGCTGGTTTCTTCATCACACGTGAAGGGAAAAAATTAGAAATATCAGTGTCAAAAAAAAAGAGGAGGAGGATTCATCGTTGCATCTTTGACATGAATGAGTGCAGTCTGCTCGTTTGTTTGGTGTTTGCCGTATAACGAAAGGCAGATAATCCTACCACTCCATTCGGTCTAATTGCTTGCTGCCTGCCATTCCACACCCAAACACTAAAATAAATTACAAGCAAGTCACTGTAATTGATTGCAGGGCATAACACGGCTTTGCGAAAAATAGTTTGCGCTTAAGAAAGACAGTCTCTATATGCTCGTTATTCCTTTCTTTCATGATGTGAAGCCACTCCATGTCGAATACTCAGAAAGAGAGGGGAGTCCATATGAACGTGATATTGATAGATACATGGAAGCTTTTCGTCAAATCGGTTCTGGTTCAGGTTGGTCTATGGAGACACAATCATGCATTCTCGCGCTTTTCTTTCTTTCTTTCGTTTTTTTTTTTTTTTTGGGTTTGTTTGTTTTGGGGGGAGGTATAATATTAACTTCGGCATTAGTTAATTTTTTACATTGTATTGAAATTCCATTCTATATATTTTTATAAATCTATTTAGATTGATTTAAACGATAGTATTAAATGTATATAGTAATTTGAATGGATTTAGAAGGATTGTTAAAAATCTGCAAATTTTCAGAAGGGCAGTTAGTCACTTCCTTGAGATAATTATATCATTTTACCAAATCTGTTTATAGATTTATATTGAAATAATTACATCAGTTTACCAAATCTGTTTATAGATTTATATTTATAAGTTAATGGGCCTTTCTATGATTGCAGGGTATAACACCTTTTTACTTAAATTCGTCTTTCTGCGAGTCGGTTTCTGCTCTGCCGTAACTCTACGAGTTGAGTGTCTTTCATTCTAAATACATACTTTCTTAGTTTTTTTATTATTGTTTTCTATAATATTTGAATATTGTTTCTTCCTAATCTCTAACTCTGTGGATGTTAACCTTTTTAATTCAAATATATTAACAAATGGAATTGTGCCTATGTTTTTTTTTTATCGATATTTGTTTTTAAGTTTTATTTTATGCCAGGAAAAGATAAAAGTAAATTTCTTTCTAAAGTTGTTTATTATTATTATTATTATTATTATTATTATTATTATTATTATTATTATTATTATTATTATTATTATTATTATTAAAAGGTTTGGAAGATAACTTATAATTTATAAATATAAGAGGCTTAAATTTTAAGTATATAAATTATAACTTCAAAAAATAATTATATATAATAATTTTTATCACATCTTTTGTGTTAATCTATTATGTTTTTTTAATTATAATATGGGTTTATATGTTTTTTTTATAAAAATAAAAATAAATTAATAAAGGAGAGAAACCTTTCTACATTTAAATTCTAAAAAATAAATTTAATATATACAACATATTCTAGCAAATTTGAATGTATAAAAGTGAATTTTACTATTTATTTTCGAATTTCTTTTCTAACTTTTGAATATCTTATTCTAATATAAGTCTCCCTCCATATTCCTTATCTAACATTAATTTTAGTTAGATATAAATAAAATAATTTCTATATTGATTAAAATCAAAGAGATGTCAATTTCTATTTATAGTAATGCATAGACTTCCCTACTACACACATACTATTTTTCAAATAGAATATAATTTAATAAGTTTTTAAAATTTTCATTGTTACTAGAGTTTTCATTTGGTTTTATTTTAAAAACCTCTACTTATTTAGAGTTTATATTAATTTTTATGCTTTTTTTAATACCATCTCATCAATTTGTAATATAATAAATTGTAACAACTTTAATTAAGTATTATAAAACATGTTAAACTATCCTAAAAATAATTTTCAATAAAATAATATATATGTATAAAATACAAGCATATAAATTATTTATTTTGACTTTGAATTAATTTGGTTCCTGACTTAAAAGGGGACTATAACACACATTAAGATAAAGAGAATATAAAGGATGCACAAAAAAGGTAAAGATAAGATACATGAAGGTTTATCAAGTTATAAAAATACCTTAAATTTCTAAATTTGAACCAAATCAATTAATATTAAAAACATATCAAACTAATATAAACTAATACTAAATAGTGTTATAGGTCCATTTTAAGGTGTCTAAAATTTTCTTCACTTTTACATGTGTGTGTGCATGTATTGTGAGAAAATAATACATCTATCCATAAGCATATATTTAATTCATATCAAAACAGAATACATCTATCCATAGCATATATTTAATTCATATCTAAGTAGATTTAGTTTTAAAAACTAGTAGAATAGGACCTAATTATCGAAAGGAACATTCTACAATAATTTATATGTACAAAGATAGTGTTTCAATAAAAATAATATTTTTTCACAAATATGAAGGAAGTTTTTAGATGAAAATTATGTGAAACAATTTTAGATAGTAAGGGAAATAAGAACCAGGATTTCTAAAACCATAAAATATGTTTGTGTAAAATGTAATATCTAATGGATAAATTTTTAAAACCTTATTCTTCTACATCTAGGCTCTAAAAACCTTCCTCACTTTTCCAAACTTCTAAATAGATACCTGATAAATTTATCTCCTTCCTTGAAACCCCAATAAACTCACAACCCCTTTCAAAAACTTAAAAAATGAGGGATTAATTGGAATTCCTATGTTATCACTGCATTAATATCAAGTCCTTATTCCTTAATAGGTTTAAAAAACAACACTTGATGCACTTTGCCTAGAAATTTGTGGATATAATCCTTAATTCCTATATGACTTTTCACTAGCATAAATAAGTGAGATAATGTAATATGAAGACTTAAATATTGAATCAAATTATACTATAAACACTTATACAACTATGATTTTAAATAAATTCTAGACTCTTTCTTATAAGTACTGACCTTAAAATGTATATCACTTGTCACATGTGCACTAATTCATGTGTGTTTATAAAATTTCATTTTCAAATAAGGACCCTATTAACATAAAATTCAACACAAAATGGGTATGAAAGGCCAACAAAATATGAACACGAGACACAAGAGACCCAAAATAAATGTTAAAAGGGCCTGCAAAAATAAGAAGTTAGGAACACAATATGTTCCTAACATGCTAGAGTGTAGTGGTATAGTCCTAGTAGACTAGTCCAATGTAGTGGTATAGTTTGGAAGAATAAAATTGTATTGTTACATTTATAGCGAGAATCCCAAGCCAAAAATAAAATAGGGGAAGGAGAGAGAAAAATATATTAAAGGGAATCAAATTAGGCCTAAGAAACAAGAAACACATATCAATAAAATCTTAATATGAATGATAATTAAAAAAATAAAAGTACCCAAGAAAATTTTAACTTAAAAAATAAAACTACCCCAAAACAAAATTATATGTCTACATAATACCCCCACTTTTTATTTTTGTGCTTTCATATATATCAAAGTGAAACAAACAATCTTACTAAGATTGTTATTATAAGATGCCTCCAACAACAAAACTTGTAAGATCTCTCAGAGTAAAAATAGGAATAATGAATTAATGTGAATTAACTAATATGTCATGCCTTCTCTATGTGTTAGGGTTTCAAGATAGGTTTTCAAAAATAAGGAAGCAATGCAATTCAATCTACAGGGGATAGTGTGGGATAACATTCCACAAGTGTAGGTATAAGTGTTGGTAGGTTCCTAGAAGTGAGAGGCAATGGAAGAGGATTAGATGACATAAGCACATGATAGAAAGATAAAGGATGCAAATCATGCTATGCTTAAAAATTAGATAGAGATAGGCCCACAACATAGAATCCATGGGAAGAAAAGGTGACCCACAAATCCATTCTCGAGGTGCTTTCTTACCCTAGGTCATCCAAAAAATAGGGGATCAAACCCTTAGAACTTGCAAAAAATCCTCTTTCAGTCTCTTTCAATGGGGAGGCACTTGATGAACTGCTCCAAAATAAACCTTGAATTAAAAGTAGATGAGTTATTTATAGATTTAATAGATCTTGGCCAAGTCTCATAGATATAAATAACTAGATAACACAAGCATGAAAACCTTTTTTGCAAGGTAAAATAGAAATATACCCTTGTGCAAAAGGTTTTTTCTTTGTATTTTTTAATCTTTGAAAGGATCGTGATTTGGTTTTAGTTGGGTGTTTGGATTGGGGTTAAGACATCCTTTTGGTGAAACTATGGTTCCTAGTTTTCAATTCCCTTATCAAGCCTATCAACATTTAACTCGTTGGGTTTGACTACTGCACCTTCTAATACATTTTTATTAATATCCATGCCTCAAATTCATAGGGTAATCCTTGGGTGAGTACCTATTGACAAATTATTCTACCTTATACTTTTTTCATACAACCTTTTTTAGAATCTTGGTTGATTTGGATATTTCCAAAAAATTGCCTGAAATAATTGATTTGAACTGGGGGATCAATCCTAAAAAATATTTAGATTTAGTTCAATTACTCTTCTATTTTTGAATAAGTTTAGAGACATGCCACTTAGTAGTGACCTATATAAGTGCTAAAATAAATTGGGGAAACTCATGGTGGAAGGATGCTCTCCACAAGATACTTATAGTGGTGAGAGTTATAACTTCTGAGAGGGAAGGTTTAGACCCATGTTTGGAAGAGAAAATTAACTTGAATTAAATGTGGATCTTTTAGCTATAAGTTGTGATAACTTTATTGGGTTGAATTATAGTGAGGAAAAAAATACAACAAAACCTAATGCTTTAATAACTAGGGAAATAAAAGAAGTTGTTGATAATCTCAAGGATGTTGATTTGATTATAGTTTCGATACAATTTTCCTATGAATCATACTTAGAAAATAAGATATATTAGACAATAGTAAGGAATAATAAAAGGGGCAGTGTAAAAGAAGGCCTCTACACCTATTAACATGATCTTACACTCTTAAAAAGGAGATAAAGGTGGAGGATTATAGTTTTGAATAACTGGTTGATCTGATCTAGGTGGGATCATGAAGACTAATGGTTGATCTACAAACAGTTCATTACTAGAGTTATCAATAGGGTTGATTAAGGTTCATTAAGTATTTATAGTATGTTTCTTGATAGATGGCTGAAATCAAGATGAGGATTCACAGCTTGATTATTGTTTCATTATTGTTTTGTACTTTCTTAACTACTAGTAGAGGAGTTTATAATGAGCCTTAATATTTTATTTATCTCTTCATGGTAAAAGGCTTAAATGGGGCCTTTCGAAACCCACGCTTTTACCCATATCTAAAAAAATATAGGAATAATGATGAACAAAAAGTTATAAGGAAAGAGAGATCAGCCAATTGCCATCATTCAAAATCATAAATCTCTTAAAACAAACATCCACACTCATTTTTCTATGATATGAAAAACTATGCCCTTGCAAACATATGGGAAATGTATTTAAGTAAATTAGTGTCAATAAAAATTCAAAAAACTATTGAAATCTAGGAAATAAAGTGAGGGTATCAATGAATACACCTGGTTATGTTGAATAATGTGAATCCACCTCTATAAAATCCATGTTTCATGATATACATTGTATATAAATATGTTTGTATCTTGTGAGGATGACAAGTGAAGTATGTTGTATACCACCATATGATTGCTTCCATGTAAGGGATAAAATAAGAGTATGTTGTATACTCCACCATGTGATTAATTCCATAAGAGCATGTGAGGTAGAATATATGTGTACCACCATATGATTGCTTCCATGAGTGGAAGCAAGGGAGACTATGTTATGTATTAGCATGTGATTTCTTCCATAAGAGGGAGTGATGGAATATATGTTATGTACCAAAATTTAATTAAAGATAATATATGTGGAAAATATACAACCCTTTTAAGGTGTTTGATGAACCTATGAATCATATATCTCAATAGAATGGAATTACACTTGCCATGTATTATATATGAAAATAATACACAATTGTATAATCATAAAAAATGTATGTCATGAGCAAATGACCTACAAATTTTCTTTACATATTATATATGTATATGAAGGAAAGTGTAACATACTCCCAAGTGAGAAAGATATAATGAATGTAAGTCAAGTAACAAGTTTCATCTATATAGACAAGGTATATAGTGGATTAGGCACAGGGCTAATATAAAACCACTCTAAGATCATATAAAGCATAGAAGGCACAAAGCCACACGAAGATGATAGAAAGTATAGTAAGAATATGTATATAAATATAAGCATTATAATTGTAAAGGTACACGCAATAAAAAATATAAATTAAAATATATTAAATCACATGAAACTTCATTATGAATAGTAAACCAAAAACAATAGAGACAGAATAATTGTAATTGATGACCCTTGTAAATTGATAACTTTAATATTTTCCTAGACAGCTTATGAAAGGTGTTCAATTACTCTAAATCTATATGCATACATGCATATATATATTTTTGTGACAGATTTTGGTTCAGATGATGATGATGCTGTGGTGGTGGCTGCATGTTGATATCATCCTTGGGATGAAAGCAAGCATCCTCCTTGAGAGATGCAGATAGTTTTCTGAGCAGTGACAGACCTTTTCTTGATTTTTGGGTGTTACATGCTGAGCAATATTTTGCAGAAGGTTTGTAAAGTTGGTTTGTTGTGTGATGTTAGCCTTGGTTTTGGCTGCTTTGTTTTTGTTTTGTTTCGTATAAGATTGTGAGCCTTTCAAAATCTTTTTATTTATTTATATTTAATAAAAAACAAAAAATGTGATATGATTAAAATAATTTAGTATAATTTTTTAGTTTGATTTTTTATTATTTTTATTATTCATTTTTTTTTTTTTTTGTGTGTGTGTGTATATATATATATATATATATTCAAATTGTTTTATTTTTTCTTTTTTTTGATTTAATTTATATTTTATTTCATTTTTATAATTAAAACATAAATGTTAATATTCCATTTCAAATTTTTCATCTACTCGTTTCATATTTTGGACAAATTAAAGTAAATGTATGGTAATACATTACCGTCAATATTAATTTTTTGGCAACTTTTTTTTCGAATTCTAACCTATATGATAAGTATGTTTTAATAAAAATATTGATCAATTAAAAATAAAAAATGTGATATTATAAAGAAAATAATTTTATTTTATTTTTTAGTTTGATTTTTTTTTTAATGTTCTTTTTTCTATTTTTTTTTTAATTATTTTATTTTTTCTCTTTCTTTTCATTTAATTTATATTTTATTTTGATTAAAACATAAATATTAATATTCCATCTCAAATTTTGCATCTACTTATATTATATTTTGGACAAAGTGAAGTAGATGTATGGTAATGCATTATTATAAATATTAATTTTTTGACCTTCTTTCTTCTTCTTTTTTTTTTTTTTTTTTTTTTCTGTCTGAATTCTAACCTATATGATGAGCATGTTTTAATAAAAATATAGATCAATTAAAATTTATATTAATTCATAAATTTTAATAATATTGTCAAATGTTAATTATATTTTAAATTATGAATTGCAATTAACTATTTAAATGTTAAACTTTAAATCTTTGACATAATTTTAAAAATCATTAAATTTGCAAAATAAAAAATATATTAAAGTTAATAAATTAAAATATAATAGTTAAAATTTTAATTTAAAAAACAATAAATGGAAATGTAAATACATGTTCTTGACACAAAAATTGGTGTAATGTACATTACAAAAAGTAGAACCACAAAATTAAATTATTTTCTCTTGAAAGTATTCATGTTTGTTTATAGAAATTTCTGACACAAATCGACCTTATAATTTATGTAAAATTAAAATAAAAATATATAAAATTATTAAATAAATAAAATAAAAATTATGAAAATATACTAGTGTTAGAATTCCTCTCACACTCCTTTGTTTCGTTCAGAGGCAAGAAAAGGAAGATCAAAAGGAGAGGAAGATCCTTTGTTAAAGAAGGTCACCTCTTTCAAGAAGGCACCCAAATTTGAGTTGAAGTTCCTCAGTCCAGCCAGTTCCACTCCCTTTGTATTTTTTGGTGAAGAAGAGACTCAATGAGTGCTAAGAGGGTGAGGACGGTTTTCCTTTAGGAACATTATTTGTCAATTTGTTAATCTCTAGCCAAAAAATTCTAAGCTACATGCATGGAACTCTAAGCAGTGGCAGGTTTGAAATTTACCCTAGTGCAAAAAAAAAATATTATGAATTTTAATAATATTAAATATAAAGGAGAGTTTGGAATTATGATGTGACGCTTTGATCATCACCTCTTTGTGATGAAGCCATGGTTCCCTAATTTCAAGTCCATCACCAAACCATTCAACATTAAACCCATTTGGGTTCACCTCCCCCATCTTCTATTATAGTTTTGGTCAAACATTTGTGTTAAAACTATAAGTAACTCCATCGGTGAGTTTTATCAAGTTACCCCTACCACAAATTTGTTTTTGCCTACAACTTTTGTTAGAATTTTTAGATAATTTGGACACTTCCAAGGACTTTCCTAAAACAAATGAGCTAAAAGTAGAAGACCACTCTTAAACACAACCCCTCAATTACAAGGGCTTTCATTTTTGTTGTTGTAATTTTTTCTTAACTGCTCATTTAACCAAAGATTGCAAAAAGTCCAAAAGAAATAAGGATGCCACTTGGTGGAAAGATTCACTTCCCAATTATCTTACTTTAGAAAATTCTAAAATCGAAGATTATGACTTAGATTCAAAAAATAATGAAATTTTAGTTATAACGGTGTAAGTTGAGAAAATTATTAAAGAATCCCCAAGCTCCCCATTTAGGGTTTGAAGCTAACCATCTAAAGAGGGATGCTCAAAGTGGAATGGTAAGGCATCAAGTCATATAAAAATTATTGTACCTTTCTCTCTTGAACTAGATTTAGATGATAAGAAGGGTTGGTCTTTAGTGAATAGCAGGAAGAAAGGAAGAATTAACAATGGCCTTAGTTTAAAGGTTATCCCTATGAAAGGTTCAATAGAGATATATCATAATGCAGTATAGTTTTGCTAGACCTTGTCAGGCAGTTAGCTAGAATTAGGAGGATTTTTGGCTGACTATTCACCATATTTTTGCTAGGTTTTGTTGTTGTTTAGATAGTTTGTTCTTAGAAGGTTTGAGGTTGTGCTCCATGGGCCAATGGTAAAGGCATTGTATGCGAACATTAAAATTTTATCTTGTTTCTCTTCTCACAAGGTTCCAAAACTTTTCTAAATCCGATAGTTTATTGTATCCAAAAAAAATATAAAAGCAAATTACCATGTGACAGAGATGAATAATATGTCCCAAATTTTGTCACAGAGTATCACTCTAATCTTCATTAAAAAAAATAGATTTTAATTTTTTTAAATTAATAAAACATAACATGTCATGTTTTTTTTTTCCAATTATATATATTTTTAATTTTTTAAATTTTACTTGGTCACTACTTAAATAAAGTATTATCACTTGATCCCCATATGATTGATAACTCGAGGGGTGACATAATTCATTGTGGATATAGGCGGTATATAAGATTTCAATTTTTGAGATATATATTAGAAAGTGTAGTAATTATAAGAAATTACATGAATATAATAATTTTGAAAAATTATGTTATTAGATTTTTTTTAAATTAAAAGTAATATAATTTGATTAATTTTTAAAAACAATAGGATTAAATTTTTTTGGAAGCAATAGGATTATAATAATTTTAGAAAATAATAAGAATAAATTAAAGTTGGGAAGTAATAAGATTATAATAATTTTAGAAAATAATAGGAATAAAATAAAACTGTTAATTAATTGTATTATGAGGAAAATTTAGGTATACAATTTTTTTAAAGATATCTATCATAATTATAATGGTTTGTAGGTTGTTTTAAAAGGAATTTCTAAAATTTGATGTTAAGATATTTTATTGGTTCGTTAATAAACTATTATTTATCTTAGTTGTTACATTTAAATGTTGTGATTGATATTGTCCTTTACATTCTAACTTAAAAATATATTTTAAAACATAGTATCACTTGTAATTATATTATTATTTGTCATATTCAAATAAATCATAATGTTTTTTATAAACATTACAACTTTTAAAAGGTTAAACAGATTATTATTTTGTAAATATTCATTTAATAATTTGAATTTATTTCTCTTTTCAGATTTTACTTAATTTTAACTAATCAAATTTTGATCAGATGTATTTTTTTTATTGAACTTAACACTTCTTCTAATTAAAATTATATTTTTATTAAATTTTAGTGACATAAAATCAAATAAAAAATCAAAACATATACAACAAAAAAGATTAAAAAATATATATATACATAAGATTTTAAATATTTTCAAAAATTATAAAATACTTAATATTTAGAATCAAGAATGATTAAGAAAGCAAATAAAATATTCATATTTAAAATCATATCAAATAATAAAACCCTAAGAAACATGTAACTTATTTCAAAATGGAGCACTAAAACTGTAAAATAGTTATAATTTACTTACATATAATATTATAAATAGATTATAAGTAATTAAATATCTATAATACATATAAAATATAATAAAAATTTGTTTTATATTTTTTTCTATCAATATTAATAAATAAATGAAATAGAAGGATATTATCTTGTCTGTATGTTATTGTAAATGAAATAATGCATTGGATTTAGTTACTGCAAACAGCCAATAGAAAAACTTTTGTGTTGCACAAAAGAAGAATAAAAAGAAAACAAGATAGACACAGAAAACTCTCTATTTCCAAACTAGGCGACTCATAAACAAGAAGTGAAAGTGCAGATAAATGATATTAAAAAAGAGTAAATAGATTATCATATTATCAAACTTGCACAGCTTTGATGCTTAATAACATACAAACAACATTACAAGCTTTTGATACAAGTTAATCTTAAGGAATGATTTCGGCAGAGCTTCGCTGCTCGATATACCATACTATACAACGCAAAAATTCAGTAAATACAATGAACCTTTTTTTAAGCTTTCGACTCCTCTAGAGACTAGCTACAAAACCTGAGAGATAGAGATCAGATTAACATTAATGATATAAATGAAATCACATGCTGAAGGCAGAGATGGAGGAGATATTTTTGCATAATCGAGATATTCGCTTAGGATGATAAGCTATCAAAAATTCAATGAAAGTAGGCAATGATTCTAGTTGTTTTGAACACATTATCCAAGTTAGGCAGTATTACAGCATGACTGCCAGTAGGATAGACACGCCATCCACCACTCCCCCTTAATATCAACTACCAAGAATATTATTAGATTGATATAAATGTTATACTTGTACATTTTTGAAGATATTCAAAAATATTTTTTTATAAATGTTTTGTAAAAATGTCAGCAAAATGATCTTCAGCCTTGTAAAATTATAGAAAGATTTTGTCATTGTTGACTAGTTCATGAATGACCAGTTTAAATTCTTCAAAAGTTGCATACAAGATGTCAAAGTCTTTTATACTAGTAATGTATCTCAATATCCTTTTGGCTACCTTCCAATGTGATTCCTTTGGTGTTTCCATAAACTTTTAAATAAGACCAATGCCATACATAATATCTAGTTTTGTGGTGTTGAAATACATCAAGTTACCTACAAGTCTCTTGTATAGAGTTGGATCAACATTGGAACCTTTAACTTCTTTAATAAGTTTTAACCCCATGACAATTGGTATTGATGCTAAATTCACATTGATCATTTTGAATCTCTTTAACAAATCATTAGAATATTTTGATTGACATATAAAAATTCATTTTTCGGATTGACTAACCTTTATGCCAAGGAAGTACCTCATTAATCTCAAATTTTATTTTCATTGCTATCTCAAATGCATTTATTGACAGGTTTCTAGTGAATATCAAATCATTCACATATAAATAGACTATTAAAATCTTACCTTGATCAATCACTTTGACATATAAAATTAGTTGGCTGATGAATTTTTGGAACCTATTATTCATAAAATATGAATCAATCCTACTATACCAAGTTCTCAGAGCTTGTTTGAGTCCATATAAATCCTTTTTCAAATTGTAAACCTTATGTTCTTGTCCTAAAACTTTATATCCAGGCAAGATTGTTCTATATAGACCTCTTCTTCTAGGATCCCATTTAAGATTGTATATTTAACATCCATTTGATACACTTTGCAATTGTTTTGAGCAACAATAGACAATACTATTGTAATTGTGTCTAATCTAGCCACTAGTGAAAAGTTTTCATTGTAATCAATTATGGGCTGTTATGTGAAACCATTAACAACTAGCCTTGTTTTATATTTTTCAATTTTTCTATTAGCATTAAATTTAGTCTTATAAACCCATTTCACTCATATTACATCCTTTTCTTAAGGAAGAATAACCAGTTTCCATGTTTGATTTTTTTGATTGAATTTAGCTCTTCATTGATGGTTGTAATCTAATTTTAATTTTTAATAACATGTTCAAAGTGTATTGGATTATCTTGTTATAAAAATGTAAAATCTGAATACAAACTCATATTTTGAGGTGCTTGAGTATCATCATAAACCTCCTTAAAACTATGTATCTTCCTTAAAGTGTCTTTAAAGTGGGACCTTAGTGATGATATAGTTTGATTTAATGATTCATTGCTATGATTACTTTCTGAAGTAGATGAACTTGGAGGTGTAGGTGCCTTACAAGGCATTACTAGAGCAATTACTTGTGGAGTAGGATTAACATTTTGAGTACCATTTTCTTCATTTTCATTCTCATGTGGAACACTAGTAGCAATTGTAGTGGTTTTATCCACATTCCCATCCCATGATTCTTCTTCAGTGAAGTCTACATCTTTGTTGATTATTTTTTTCTTTGTAATTATATTATACAATTTATACACCTTGGAATGCTGACTATAGCCCACAAAGATACATTTATTTCCTCTATCATCTAATTTCTTTCTCAAGTATTCAAGTATTAATAACTCTAAGCTTCTTTAGGAACTTTTTTCATCATAATTTTTGTTGTGAATCTATTAAAGATATATACTATGCATGCAAAAAATTCATCCCAATATTCATTTGGTATATGTTTGGCATTCATCATGCTCCAGGCCATGTCCATGATTGTCTTATTTTTTTATTTCCACTACACTATTCTATTGAGGTGTATATCTTGTCATAAATTGTTTCTTAGTTTCATTTGCTATACAAAAAAATTCAAAAATTCGTTTGAGATATACTCTCCTCCTTGATCAGATCTCAACACCTTGATATAATTGATGCTTTATTTTTCAAATTTGGCATTAAATTCCTTGAAAATAGAAAAGACTTCAAACTTGTGTTTCAATAAGTAAACCCATGTTTTTACACTAAAATCCTCGATGAAAGTCAAAAAATATAGACTACCACCAATTGATGGTGTTTTTATTTGTCCACATAAATCTATGTGAACTATCTCAAGTGGAGCTCTTGCTCTATAGGAGTTTCCTCTAGGAAAAATTTCTTTATGTTGTTTCCCTAATACACAACTTGAATCACATGCTATTTTTGGCTACTCAATTGGTGGAAATCTATTTACCATATTTTTCTTATGCAATAATTTTAAACCATTAAAATTTAGACGAACGAATCTTAAATACTAAAGTCAAGACTAATTCTTGTATGAAAACTTAAAGGTAGATTTAACAATTCTTTTTGTTTTTAAAATTTGAGATTCTAATGCTAAAAACACTTCACTATGAATCTTTAGAGGAAACATTATGTTTCATGTCATCTCCATTTTGAAATTAATATATTACTTTGGTTTTTATCCAAAATTACCAATTCATCATGCTCAAAGTATACTCTATATCTCTTCTACAATAAATGATCTATGATTATGAGGTTATGTTGTAATAAAAGAACATAATACACACTGGGGATTTGCTTCTTTTCTCCTTGTTTTTTTTCTAATATTAATAGTTTATTTACCCATGATTGAAAATCTATTGTCATTTCCTAATTTCACCTTTGATTTTACTATGTCATCCATGGTTGTAAATAATTCCTTGCTTCCCATCATATGATTGCCACAACAGCTATCTAAAAACCAAACATCTTTCTAACTTTCTTGTGCTACATTGCATGTAATTAAACATTGAATATCGATTAATATTACTGGGATGATTTTCCTTAGTAAAATTTACCTTTTATTTATTCATATCATATTCTTAGCTTTACATTCATATGCATAATGGCCAAATTTTTTACAATATTGACACTAAACGGATGATTTGTCATACATTTTTCCATAAGGGTGGCTATGTGAATGATTGCTCCCTCTACCTCTTGAAGTTGTAGAGAATGTAATTGTGATTGACACTAGTCTTTTATCATCAAAATGAGTAGTTTCTCTTCCTCCTCTAGGTCTATATCTACCACTTTCTCTATTGTAAATAGATCTTCCTCTCTTTCTATTGATTTTAACTTGAGACTTGAAAGCAATTCGAAAGAAGAATGTCCTAATCATCTTAACATTTGTTCATCAGACAAAAGAGACCCTATTAATTCATATACTAATAGTTTTATTAGGTTCTTAATCTCTTTAATAATACCACAACCGAATCAAACTTTGTAGGCAAACTCCTCAATATCTTTATGATCCTCAATAGTCCCACCATGTGACTTTATTTGGTTTACAACTCCCATGGCATGAGTGAGAAATTAATATATTGTCTCAGACTCCTTCTTTTACAAATTTTTGAAATCCCTTCTAAGCATTTATAGTTTTATTGTTCTAACCTTGCTAGTACCTTAGTATGCAATCTTTAGACTCTCCCAAAATTATTTTGACCTTGTAACTTATACAATTTGAATAAAAAATGATTCCTCCATGGCTTGCTAAATTAAAAAATATTACCTTGGCATCTTTTTTATTATTCTCCTTCAATAGATCTTTATCTGCTAGTGAGAAGAATGCTTATTGGGTAGCTGGTTCAGGGAACCCATTTTTGACCAAGTCCCAAATGTCTTGAGAACAAAACAAAATATTCATTTTTATATTCATGTAGTCATATTTTTGGAAATTGAACATAGGTGTTTGGGGCTGAGTGATGTTGCCACCTACACTTGCCATGGCCGCTAAAGATAATATACACTTGGATTCTCTAAATGTACACAACTACTGAAACCTAAAAAAATAAAACCCATTGTCTAGTGTAGGCAATAGACATTGCCAAATCCTCAAAATGGATTTAAATAATTTTGCTGTAGACTAACACTAAATTTGGATAAACAATAATTGATTTGCACAATTCAAACTACCACCTCAATCTGCTAAGTAGATCTTCAAAATATTCTTCACACTTTGTCTTGGCACTTGATAAAATGCAAACCAAATACAACTTAGATGAAATGTAGACATGACCAAAATGGACTCTAACAAAAATAATTTGGACTAGCACAAGGTTAGACAAACTCTACCATGAATGTTTACAATTTTGAAACACATGTAGGATGAGTATGCTTAGCCTCACTCTAATACCAAATTGAAAGAATGCACTAGATTTTACTACAATAAACAAACAACAACAAAACTTTTACATTGCATAAAATAAGAATAGAATCAATACAAGATAGACACAGACAAATTTACGTTTTTTACAACAAACAAGGTGACTCATAAACAAGAAGTGCAAGTGCAGATAAATGATATAACAAAATAGTAAAAAGATTATTATATTATCAAACTTGCAGAGGTTCTATGTTTAATAAAAAAATATAACATTACAATATTTTGATACACAATCAATCTTAAGGAATGCTTTTGATAGAGCTTTGTTGCTTAATGATTTCAATAGATCTTCATTGCTTGATATATAAAAACAAAACCTGAGAGATAGATATCAAATCAAAATTAATGCCATAAATGAAATGAAATGAAATAACATATTGAAGATAGAGATGGAGGAGATTTTTTTGCATAATCGAGATATTCATTTAGGGTGATAAGTTGTCAAGAATTGACAACATTCAATGAAGGTAGGTGGGGATTTTAGTTATCTTGAACATGTCGTCAACGGTAAGCAAGATTACAGCATGACCTCCAACAAGATAGACATGTCATCCAATAGTAAATCTATCTGCACAATGTGGGCATAAAAATGTGAACCTAGGGTTGTGACACCTGTAGTACTAAATTTTGATATATAGTATAACAATATGCCTTGTTCGTATAAACAATCCTAACATCTTATTGGGACCCTAAAAATGCTTCTATAATAAGGTTTTTAAACCTGAATTTTAATTTGGGGGCATGTTCACTTGCTGCGTCTCTTATTTTTTTTGCACTACGCTTCCTATCCTCTAAAGTGATCTATTTGTATTTATCTAAAATATTAATGAACATAAAAAATGGCCTTACATTATGAATTAGATGGCTAGTGTGAACTAACTAGAATTTAATAGTTAGATCCCTTAGATTAAAAAAAATATCGATAAATAAAAATTACATATTAACAATAATTTGAACTTGTATGTAAAAAGTACTGCACAATAAAATGCTAACTAGAAAACAAAATGTTCTTGTTTTTGCTTCATAATGATTCTTCCTTCAATTAACTACAAACCTTATCAATTTATAAAGGAATTTGTACTCAAATTTTAAAATATTATTTTGCAAAACAGGAATAGTTGAAAGGGGCATATGGACCCATCCAATGAAATTGAGAGAGAAATAAAATATGCTATGATCATATGAATGGTCCTAAAAGAGTGTCAGGATTGTACAAAATGTTTTAACATTGAGACAAGAAGGGACAAAAAATCAGATGGTGGTTAGCTTGATAATTGATAAAGAGAGTATCAAGCTTTGGAAGTCAACAAAAGGACCAATATTTCCATATTTGAACAAAATTAGCTATAAATAAATAAATGTGCAAATATTTTATTAAAAAAATGACCATATGACCATTCTTATATGTCTACAATAATAATTACAATTACACATTTACAGTGGAGAAAGAGATCATAAAGTGAGAAACCAAAAACAATGGATTGCATGTGAAATAGTTAAATTACATAATCAAAAATATTTTCAAAAGGAGAAAAAGCCTAGAGAGTAAGAAGCCACAATTAAATTACATGTTTGAAAATATTTTCTAAAGGAGAAAATGGCCAAGGAGTAAGAAGCCACAAAGAATATATTGCATTCATTATTATGTGTTTTAAAAGTTCTGCGTAAATGAAAAAGCTTAAAAGAAAAAATTATTTTTATCATTTCTTCCTTATATACAAATATTTAAAAATGTTTTTATAATAAATGAATTTAATAAATTTATATATAAAAAAGATAATAAGTAAAAACTTTAAAAAAATGAATTACATTCACTATTCTTCCTCTAATTAACTTGTGTGCAATATCGATTTAATAATTAGTTCTTTCAGTTTTATCTTACTACTAACCCAAACTGAGAAAGAATTTAAAGTAGTTTTGAACAAACAAAATGCCTAATCTGGGAAAGGTGTTTGTGTGCTAACTCGGTTTAAACTTGGAAAGTCTTTAAATTAGTTTTGAATTCTTCGTGATCATTGAGACACCGTACATCTGAAATGTTCCAAAATACAGGAAATTGAATATTGGAAACTGTATTTTCTGCAGATTAAATATTATTGGTGCTCACAAGAGTTAAATAAGGTATGTATGATAGTTGTACAAAACATATCGACACTACATCACAATAATCTGCTGGTTGGGGTCAGCGAGAAGGATGGAATTGCGCACTTGGACTGTGTTGTGTACACCACAATTCAGACTCGTTTGGGCGTAGCTGTTGGACAAAATTATGTCCAGTAGTATAAGTCGCTTGGAGGTCATGAAACTCTTCATTAATAAATGATTCCAAAAACGAAGAGTACACATATGAACCAGCTGTTCCCAATGGAGTTGCAGGACTCGAATAAGAAAAACCGCAGAATGTTGCATTAGTTGGAGCCGCACAATTGGTATTGGTCAATTCATTACAGGCCACCTCACTGTCAGAAGGATGTACCATATCAGCCATTTCCAGAATCTCGTTAAAATTAGTGTGATTAGCATTATCATTATTATATAGAGAGGTCAAACAAAAAAAGCGGTCTAATCTTATCGATTCTTGCTGGCGGCTTTTGTAAAACATTATCGCGATCAGGTCTAACACTTTCCCGTCTTAAAATTTCCCGTCTTCATTGGGAGGAATGTGACTATGTCAATAGACAAGAAAAGCGCTCGTGCATGAGTTTCAGTATGCATCCATACCGAGTCACGCACTTCCCAACCATTGGTCTGGTCCCTACAAATTGACGGTCACGTGTTTCAGACGTATATTATACTTTTTCAATTCTTCGTAAATGCTTGCAGGGTATTAAAATATTAAGTTGTACAATGTTTACTATCTGAACGCTTCAGAATATCTATTACTAAAAAACAAGTCAAAGATTGCACTGTAACTACTAGGTATGCACAGCCCATAGTCCATGCCAAAAGAAATAATTGGTTCGAAATAGAAAATAATGAAACACAATAAATAGAAGCAATACTTACAGTGTTCTTGCTGGTTAGGTAAAATTGGGTAAGTGAAGGAACTATCCTCACAACTCCCTTGTTGATCGAGGAAAGTTAGACAAGTGAAATGAACAACAAACTTTAGAACCAAATTCTAAAATAACAAACAAATTCTGAAATAACAAATCTTAGAACCAAATTCTCCTTATCTTGCCATACCGTGAAAGGTAATGGCAAGATAAAGAGAGGCAATAAAAAGCAAATTCGACATGCTATTGAAATGTAACCATAGACGTAGCATAATAGGTTGTTGAAATCATTGCCACACATGATAGTAGAACCAATCAAACCATTGCCAACACCATTGAATTGTTGTGGATCCTAGGAAAATGCCTAGAAGCAACACAAACACTGAAGATAGTGAAAACTGCCATTGTTGTCGTAATCACCACCACCGTCCATGACCTCAACAAATTCCATCCATGAACAACTCTAGCCATAGTGCAAAACAGGTCTTCCACCATGACACACCACCAAAGCCATATCATAGCACGTCAGGCCAACAAACAATAGTCAACACAAAACCCAAGGGATTCTCTAGAAGAGTTGTAGTCCCTAGCTTTTCTTCCTTGGCAGGTAATGCCCCAGAGTTGTGCTCTCATATAGCAAACCCTAAATCAAAGGTTTCGACAAAAGGAGGGAGTAAAAATGCCTCTGTCTCTGTCTTCATCAAGTTGAAAAAACTCCAATACCCTTTGGATGGTTATATATATATATATATACTTTGGATGGTTATATATATATATATATATATATATATATATATATATATATATATATATATATATATATATATGTATATATATATATATATATATATATGTATATATATATATATGTATATGTATATATATATATGTATATGTATATATATATATGTATATGTGTATATATATATATATATATGTATATGTATATATATATATATATATATATGTATATGTATATATATATATATATATATGTATGTATGTATGTATGTATGTATATATATATATATGTATGTATGTATGTATGTATGTATGTATGTATGTATATATATATATGTATGTATGTATGTATGTATGTATGTATGTATGTATGTATGTATATATATATATATATATATATATATATATATATATATATATATATATATATATATATATATATATATATATATGGATAAATAATAAGTTTTTAACCTAAAAAAATTACCAATTTTAAATTTTTTTTAAATAATTTAAAATTACTAACAAACAAAATTTTAATTGGTAGTTACAGTTATTTTGAAATTGTAAACTAGATTATTCTTATTTTTAATATTTCATCAATCAAATTTGAATTGAATTGAATTTTTATTATTAAGTTCATGAGTCTCAACTCTTTATGGGACCATAATTTTTTACAATTGTTTCAACCCTTTTATGGTGAATAAATTACTTGCTTATTTAAGATGGTTTTTCCTTCTATTGATTTGTGTCACCATCTTCCCTACCTCTTCACTTTTATTCTCGTCTCTTTGAATGGCCCAATTGTAATGTCTACTCTCAATGATTCCATGTACTTGACATGATAGTCATTGTAGGTTAGGCATTCTAGGATGAAGTGTTTTTGTTTCTATTACACTTGTTTTACTCAACAAACATGTCTTTTGTTCCCATTCTTCCTTAGGGATCAGCCATCTATCTATCTGACATCTAGGTTTGTGAGAACTTGTTCTTATCTGAGCTATGACATTAGTAGATTTTCATGAATTGATAACAATTTTACTATCAAGTTTTATTTTTACACAATATTTAATGCAAATGGTTTCTCCTAATGCAAATTGTGTTAGGGACAACCACACAAAAATTGGTAAGAAAAAAAATATCTAATTTGGTAATACTTTCTTCAATGACACAAGACATATCGATGCTTCTATCAACAAGTTGTAATTAAATTTTCCTATGTCACAAATTTGTGTCATTCAATATTCCTAAAGTATATTTTTTGTCAACAACTAAAAAGTTAAAAAGACTACTTCATGAAGGCATTGATCGAACCAGTGTCCTAAAAAATTGAGGCATGATGTAAACTGTGACATAGACCTTTCCCACATTTTTTGATAATAACTCCCTCCAAAACTTCAATTTCAAAATTTTGACACAAATCCTTAAAAAATTGTATCAAAATTTGTCTCAACACATACCATAGTTTATAAAAATAAAATCTTGTCATCTGTTTGGTGCGATTGTGGGTCTATGAATTAATACAAATTTACAATGAACCACACATGGATACAAATCAAACATTTTAAATGTATTTTCTATGAAAATTTAATGATTGAAATGGTATGTAGGAATTGGTATTTAAGACTTTCACAGTAAAAAAGAAGGTTTTTACTACTTAAGGAATTTGGAATAAAATAAAAATATGATAGCAAAAGTGAAATGATGAGTTTGTTACTACATTTGGTGAAACCATGCCATTTGGTTGCAAGTTGAAAACATTTCAAGGAAAGGGATTTAAAAAAAAAAAAATCCTCAAACTCTTTGAACTACTAACAAAATTCTATTATGTTATGCAGGTGTGATGACCTATGACTTGACCTTATGATATATTTATTTGTGTTGAATGATGTGATTCAAACTTGTACTTTTATATGTGTGCAGAGGTAATTGAGACACCTTTAATAGGAGCATATCTTGGTTAGGTTGCATTTGTTCAATGCCTGTGCCACATCACCAAACTTCTACATATCAATATATGTTGATAAAATTATTTTTCAACGAAAGCATACAATAGTTCTATGTAATGCCTTATGATATATTTAGATTTATCTTGGAAGGGATTGGTAGTGAAATGTTTGAAATTAGTTGGTTGCATTTAGAAAACATGGTCATGACATCCATTATCATTTGACATGATTCATTTCCTTGAAGTGTGTGGCATGAACATGACACTAAAATCACAAGAGTAATTAGTATCATGATTCATGAAGAGAAGGGAGCCCACTATTATAAAAATTCTAAATCCTTTTTTGGTGTGATTAACCAATTTTGGATTCTTTCAAACACATTATGCTAGTAAAGGTTGGAAACCTATTACAATCCATGTCCTTGACTAGTAAAAATGTAAGTTTACAATATTGGAAAATGTACAGAGCCAATTATGGATCTTGTGCATACATCTGACAAAAATAGACTTCAGACATTCTGACACAAATTAAAAAATTGAAACAACTTAAATGGGTCACCTCTAACACATAGATATCATATTTAACACAAATTGCATCAACTAGACACTTTTTCAAAAAAATTGATGCATGCAATGTCAAAAAAAGCTACACCAAGCTGATTGACACTAATTTTTTTTACATCAATTCTACGTATGTAAATTGTATCACACCAACTTTTCAAATTCAAACTACAAAAAAAAATGAAAGAAAAAAAAAATGATTTTGATGCAAATGTTGTCACTAAATACTCAAAATATATTAGCATGCTTATCTTCTCCCTCCATTTTATTTGAACCCCTATGTACACTTTTTTATGATGTTCATAAGTCAAGTTGAATACTATATGAGTGTTGTTATTTTCTTCTTGTTTTTTCTCCATATGACTATTCTAAATTTTTCATTCACATAACTTCATTTTTTTGGTTAAGTTTTGGACATTCATTGATGTTAATATTCCATTTCACCATCTACTTTTAGTTTTGTTTCATCTATGTTCTATGTCTTGTAGGTAACTCTTCCACATGTATTGCTTCATGTCACGTATCATTCTCCATGTTTTTTATTTTTTTAAGTAGAAATATAATTAAATCATATTTATTGCCTCGAAATGAAAATTTCATGATTTTTCAAGGAATATTTTGTAATGAACTAAAGCCTTGATTTTGAAAATACTTTTAATTAGTCACTTCTAGATCCTTTCTATTTGTCTCAATTTTAAACTCTGAGACTAAAGCATAGGGGAAGTGCCTTAGGAGTTTGTTTATGGACATTTTTAGGTCTGAGTAGAGGAATTAAAAGGTGAATGAATTTATTTTAGGACATGGAGAGAGAGCAGAGCATTACACCATTTTTGAGAGGAGAGAAAAAAATGCCATGATCCTAGAAAGTTGGAGGCATTGCTGCTAGGACACCATGCTCAGGAAGGAGGGTGAATGAAGTGCCACATAGAAGACATTCTAAAGTGCAAGACATGATTTGGAGGACATTTTCCCTGGGAAGAGGACAACTTGGTTAGAAGGAAGGAAACAGTCTTGGAGAAAGAGTAATGTTTTTCCCAAGCTAGTTAAATTTTTGGCACTCTCTTTCTATTGAATTTTGTGTAGATTTGTATTTATTTTATACTAATTGTAGGTGAAAATATTAAATTAAATCCTCTTTTTGATACCCTGAATAATGGGAAAAACAAATTGTGCCAATAATTTGAGTTTTAGGATATAGTTTGACCCCTACAACAATTATCTAGTTTATATAATCTACAGAACTCAAACTTTAACCTCTAAATTTCACCTCTTTCTGTTGAAGTAATAAATCTTCAATCTAGTTTCATATTAATGAATTTGTTGAGTTTTTTGAAAAGGATAACCAACAATTTATATTTGGTCTTCGGAAGGAAATTAAACTTAATAAAAAATAAAATCTACGTAGTAGGTGATTAGTAACCAGGTGCAAATTTGCCCATTGATCTAGGTGCAAACCTGAGTCAATAGTGTCTCTTCAGATTAGTAATAGTTCATTTTGTAATTTAAAATTCTGAATTAAATGCCTCTTCCTTTTGTATATAGTTATTTTTATCTTGATCATGAGTTGTATCATTTTACATGAGGTGGAAATAAACAGTGATCGGAGTGAAATCTTTTGAATCCAATCTTAGCATCATATCAAACCTCTGCACCTGCCTTTAGACTTTTAATTATCTACCCCAGTCAAAGATCTAACCCTGATTAATATGGATAGGGATTATATTTATACCATTGGTGATTAGTGTACCAAAAGCAAAATAACTTTCCCTTATTATGGTGCAATGACGTAGCTAAAGAAAATAAGTATTTAATGCCTTTATTAATGACATTTCATCAAGTGACCTTATGTTAAGTTTGGCACAAAGTTTTATTTTTACACTTGGTAACTCATAATTGGGCTTTGTATATTCTTAAAATTGGTTTTACTATACCACCATAACTACATATGAAATCTACCCTATCCTCTATCATTATAGGTCTACCTCTATATGCCTTGAATTATTTTATAAATTGATTTAATTAGCATTCTTAAAAATATATTTTCCTCATGATTTGATTTGTTCACTCCATCAAAAAAATTATATAATTTTTTAGTAAGTATATAAATTTTGGATTTTATGAACCCAGGTGATTGCCAAGTGGAATCCAATTGTAAGTTTTGTTGTCTAGTATCAAATTTGCCTTTGCCTAATAAAGCCTCTGACTAGAGTGCAAATGGTGGGTTGTGTAAGAGGTTTTGTGATAACTATGTTAATTTTCTAGTGAACTGAGTTGCTCTTGGATTTATCACCTTTTCTTTATTCATTACTTTGAAGTTGATAAAAAAGCATAGCCATTTAAGTCCTAGGTTAGTGTGGGAATTGTGAACTAAGGAATTAATTTCCTTAAAGCTTAATCTTACCCCCATTTCTCTATGCCAGTTGGTTTGGTAAGAGTTTCTCAAATATGCATTGGAAAGCCACAAAGTGGAAATGGTTTGGTATTTTATTCTTTCTCTAGAATAATGGTCGTACTCTAGTTATTTTTATAGCACCATATAGAGCTAAGATGGTTGAAGTATGAGACAACCAAATGGTGGATGTGTACTAGTTTAATGGGCATAGAAATGAGCAATAACTATTAAAAGATGGAATACCTTATGGTTAAGTTGTATTCATTTACACTCTATTCTTTTTTATAAGAATATTATTTAAAATTTTCCATTGCTTGCTTAAAATTTTTCAGGGTGTTTGAGAGTGGTTTTAGATTAGGAGTTATAATACAAAACCTAGGTTTTGGAGGATTCTAATATATTTCAAACTTAATTAGATCTCAAAATCTCAAGGTTTCAAAGTTATTCAAATTTTAGTGTTTTTAAGATTTAGACATAGACACCTCTCAAGGATAGAGAATTCATGAATGATAAAGAGTAAGATATTGAGAAAAAGATTATTTTTCAATGGGAAGCATGTTATGGATAACTGAATGTAATGCGATTAAAATAAGAGTGGCATATGGAATAACTATATAGATGTGGGAAATGATAAGTGAAGTAAATTAATGAAAATGATGAATAATAAAGAATTAATGGGATTGAAATGATTCAAACCATAACCTACAACTATCAATGAAAAAGTGTGCTTATGAGTATGGTCACTACAACTCTAGTTGGTGTTTATGTCATGCTTTGGTTAAATTGGAAAACAATAATTGGATGTTTACACGCTAAACAATATCAATGAGAAATTGGATATCTTTAACTATATTGAAAATAAGAGGGATACATAGACCAAAATAGTGTTTGAAAACTCTGAGACAATAAAGTTGAGAATTACAAGGATAAAGTAAAAGATGTGAAAATGAAGACTCACAATTTGGCATGACATTGACATTGACATATAAGGCAACATTGGAGCCTTAATGAGTAAGATTGATAAATGTGGTACTATAAACTATGTGGAATCAAAACAATGAAACCTTTATAGGATAATCAAGGAGTGTAATTGTGAGTTAAACAAACAAGGAAATCTTGGGGTAAAGTTTCAATAGGTTGCAATGTTTCAATACTGAGATTATATTTGAATTAATGAAAATTTATGGTTTATTTATGATTCATCATGTAGTAGTAAATAATTAAAACACCTTGACTAAAAATCTCTAGATTTGAACCATTTTGTAGTAAGTCAAACTAGTTACTGTGTGGTACAATAAGTCAAACTAGTTATTGTGTGGAACAGTAAGCCAAACTAGTTACTATGTGGAATAGTAAGTCAAACCAATTATTGTGTGGAATAGTAAGTCAAACTAGTTACTGTGTGGAATAACGAGTCAAACTAGTTATTGTGTGGAATAGTAAGTCAATCTAGATACTGTGTGGAATATTAGGTCAAACTAGTTACTGTGTGAAATAGTAGGTCACACTAGTTGCTGCAAGGAGTGGTGTATTAAACTATTGTTACCATTTGGGATTCTCTTTATCTGCTGATCATCTATATCTAGCACCTTCATGGAAGGGAAGGTCCACTCTTAGTGGATGAGAGGAGTGTAGGAGATCTGAAAGGCTCTGTGGTTAGAGGAAAATCCCTCCAATGATGTTCTCTCTCTTTTGACTCTTTTATGGTCCTTAGTAATAGTGATGGTCTACAGATCTATGGAAGATTTATTTTGGAAGATTTTATATTATGATCAATGTGTAATTGTAATGAATATTCTATTATTCATGGAAGAATTAAAATTATGTTTTAGTATTAATAATGTAAGAAATTGTAAGTTGTTATTCTTGGATTTTCCTTCTTGATATTATTTCACTGTAATTACAAATATGTATCCATGGTTGTATTGTTCTCATGATTATTCAAATACTAGAAATGAAATGCAAAATTATGAAATGAAGTCATCATTGGATTGTAAGATCAAAATGAAAGTACTATGTCTTTTGTATTCAATATTACGAATGTATTTTAATATGAAAGTATGGCATGTAGTTAATTTACCGTGATGAAAACAAATAGTATGGTTGAATGAACAACTATTGCATTGTCAAAGTTAGTTTATGACAAACATGTTATGAAACTATCTGATGGGATTAGTAAGAAACCTTTCGAGATGGTATATATCCTTATATTTATTTATTTACTTAAAAAAAAATTGGTACATTTTTTTGGTATCTGATTAAAGGGTTCTTACATTGTGGTATCAAAGCTCTAGGTTCAACACTCAGCCTAAAGTACTTGTTCACGAGACTGTGAATGATATTTTAAAGATATTACTCAATTGGATTGATTTGATATTACTTTTAACCACATGACATCTAGCGATATCTTCTAGAATTTAGTATAGATGTGGATTATAATCTTCCAGTATAGGTGGTGTACCATCGCTATTGATAGCCAGTCATAGTCTAGTAATATTATTAAGTAATTCTAGTTGTCTGGGACACTATTATGTATGTATCACAAAGCCCAAGTTAAAAATTGGTATCGATGAGATAATTAGTTATGTGATTTTGATCTTTTGAACTAGTGTTACTCTCATGTGTGTTTTCATAAAGTCACATGATGAAAGCATATGAAAATTAGGCAATGGATTTTGGTAAGAACCACTACTTGCATAATTTTATGAAATTGACTTGCACATTATTCAAACCTTGAAATTGGTATTAGATGTGTTAAGCGTGATTTTAAAACAAAAATAACCTATGGCATAATCAACACATCATCCATGGAAAGGTATGCACAGATGTGGTCGCTCGATATGTTGAGCTAGGTGACATGCACTAATGCCTAAGAAATAAGGATGACTCATCATTATCCTAGAAGGTTTAATGTTTTGAGACAAAAATCATTGTTGGATCAAGTATAGTTAAATACATAAGGTTAAAGGATTGGAATTAACACAAATTATGAGGGTAATCAGAGTGATAACCATAATGTGTCAAGCCCTAGACCATCGAGACCACGAGGTAATTGTTTACATAATCCAATTATGGTTTAATCTCCTACATCATATATTATTTTAGTGTTGTTATGATAATTATGTGTGTGTTATTAAGGATTTTTAGCCATGCTATTGTATTGGTGGTTCGATATAAAGCAAATGGGAATAAATGTTAGGTGATGTTAAATTTTGATTCATTAGATCGATGAACCCTTTTGTTTTATTATGTTACGTTATCCCTCTAGTGGAGTTAAGATGGCATGTCTTGTGGTTCCCTCACCCTACACAATGAGAGTAGAATTGATGGGAGTGTTTCTCCTTATTCCATTTATGCCAACATTTTTTTCCATGCAACTAATCCCAAGAGGAGTTCATGGATAGTTATTTTTCCTTGGTTGAAGCCTTATATGCATAGATCCTAGATGGTTTCATACATTTTTTTATCCATGTAATTGAGAATCCATGATATTGTATATGGGTTTACATTCTACTTATTCACTTATATGCGAGTGTGTGAGGTGACCCTCATCTAGGGTGATAAATTAATGATATCACATGGATGGCCTTGATAGGGAACCTCATAAGAGTTATTTTTATGTTTTTTCTCCTAGTGGTAGATGACCTCATCTCCTTTGATAGTGAGATATGTTGGATATTAGGTTTTGTTAAAATAAGTTCTTCTGGGTTGTTGAGACTTTTTGGTACCAATTAGGTGTATGCATCAACTTTTTTTATAAAGATGATCATGTTAGAGTGTGACTCTAACCTATTGAGGGCATTTCCTAATTTTGAGTAAAAAAATGATCCATATGTCATGTTTTATTTATATTATATAGGATCAATGATATTTTGTGGTCAACTGTTACTTTTCCACTCTAGAGGAATGAGTTGGGAAAACTTTTGGTGTTTTCTCTCACTTGGAGGGATGAGAGCAGAATAAATTTGGGTGCTTAGTGTGACCTTTTTGGGGTGTTTCCCCCCTCATTATTACTAAGATTAGAGGATACTCTTGCCATGATAGGTTATTCTAGTGGCTTAAAGCTTTTGTTAAGCACTATTGGTGCTATATTTAATACTTTGATGTTGATCATGGGGGTGAACCACTTATACTTACATGCCATGGACATAGTTTTTGCTACTATAACCATAAGATACCCATGCATGCTAGATTATATAGCATGTGGTTTATCCTAGATTGTGATATCTAAACTTTTATGGGTGTCAACCTTTTGAATTATATTTTCCCTTTTCATGTTGACTATTGCATCATTTTGATAGTATATGTTATACAACTTAGTGAGTAATCTAATGGTATGCAGTACCGTACTTGATAACTAAGTTGAATCTTGGGCTTGTATTTTCACTTGTGTGAGACCATGCCACACCCATGATTGGGGTTGTGAGCCTTCAGAGATTCTTATGGATAAATTTATAAGCTAATTAGGTGTTGTACATCCACAATTATTGGGATTTTGTTACCTATGTCGTTGAATTTTATTTTTGAGTAATTAAAGTAATCATTAATGAGTTGTATTTGTATCCTGACTCGTTATATAATGTTTTTTCACCTTCTTTGCAAGGTTATCCTTGATTATTATATGAGTTGCATTAGTAATCAACTAGCCTCTATTACCTATCTTAGATTTGGTTTAAAGAACATGTTTAACAGAATCTCATAGTGTGTGGAGCATCATGAGCAAGGATGGGGACTCCAAAAATGTTTAAGCATAATTTGACCAAACCTAGGTCAATTTAATCACATATACTAATGAGGATTGATAGTTAAATTCTAAGAAAATAAGTGAATTTTAACTATTAGAAATATTGAAATGGTTTGCGATATTTTCTTAACAATATAATTAAAATATCATTGTGCATAAGTAATATGAAATGTTGTGTAAATCATTGAGCCATGTATACTTTTTGGAGATCATATGTCAAGTAGACCTAAGGGATGAGTGATGGATAAGGAATGTGAGTAATAAGAGATGGGAGGTAATTCTAGTTAGTCTCACATTGACTCAGTAGTTACATAGTTTGGATCTGACAAGGGGAGCTTGTTGAATCCAGGATTTGGCAAGGTGACCTATCAAATTTAGTCGTATGGCCATACACGTGTATACTAAGGAAGCTTTATCCCTCAATATTGTATTTTATATACATTGGATATCTATTACTTCTAGTTCCTATTCATCATCATACTTGTAAGGAGCTACATAGAGTAGTGATATAATTCTCCTTAGCCATTTATTTTTGGCTTTGTGTGGATCTCATGTGTGCATGGTTAATGTGGATCTCCTTTATGAAATCTAACCATTAGAGGTGTGTGATGATTTACATGTGGTCAACCATATATTTACCATTGACATTTAATATATGAAGTAAATCCTTGAAATGTTGTGATAGATTGTCATTATCTAAAATACCATATATCATAATTAGTTCATAAGCTTTCAGTCATTAGTGCCAGGAATTGCAATAATATTTTTAGTTCTAATAAGAAGTATACTCTTGATGGTAATAAGTAAATTTAATAACATCCTTATGGCACCATATCATAGTATAATTTGTTTAACAATAACAAAGACAAAATAATTGAACCATAAACTAAATGAATACAAGGATATCTTTCAGTCACCTAACTAAGTTCCTATATACTATACACTAAATAATACTATTGATTTTATCGCTTAACTACCTCTACCTCAAACCTCTTTATACAACATATCATTTATAGAGATTGAATATATTAAGTGGTAGATCCATGAAATAATGGATAATGGACACATCATGCCCAAATCATTACCTTAAAGAAGCCCAATTATGCTTGCACCAAAGAAGGATGGGAAATGAAGTTGTGAACCAATTAAACAAATCTTAACAAGATTAAATTTAAGAACTATTAACCTCATCAAAATATTAAGGCATTTTTCTATAATGTCCATGGTGTAGAAGTCTTTTCCAAAATTGATCTTAAGTTTGGGTATTATCATATTCATGTCGAACCTATAGACATTTGGAATATAGTCTTAAAAATAAAGGAAGGATTGATTGACTAGTTGTTTATGCCTTTTAGGTTAAATCATGTATAAAATTCATTCATTTGGATGTTGAACCAGATCCTCATGCCCTTTAACTATGTCATTTTTTTAATCTACCTTGATGACATCCTAATCTTTAGAAAACATGGTATGAACATCTACACCATGTTGAAATAGTGTTTCACATTTTGTAGAAACACATTTTTATGATAACATGAATAAATGTTCTTTTTTCATGCAAGAGATAAAATATTTGGGATAAATTACACACAAGGAGTGCATGTGTGAACCTGAATAGGATTCAAGTCATACACGAATGGAAAAAACCAAACAACTTTGCAAAGATTCACATCTTATCAGAATTAGAAAATTATAAAAGAGATTGGTGTTTATTCTTTTTCCTTTGAACCAACCTACAAAAGGTGGAACTGAATAAAGTTTCATCTAGTCAGTTGCACAAAAAAGATAATTGATGAACTAAAATTAAGACTCTATTTTTTGCTAAAACTTGTGTTACTTGACTATAAATTTGGATGATCATCCAATTCATTCAATAATAAAATTGACTATTACAAATGGGTATTAACAACATAACAAGTCCTAGAAAAGAGTGAATTTCTATTATAATGGATTAAACAAGATATGATTGGAATCAAATATTCCTTTAGAGTATATACTTACGTTAGATGATGAGTGATTAAGGATGATGAGGTATGGTGAGGGTCAATGATGGAGTGATTAGGGATGATGAGGGTTAATGATGGAATGATTAGTGATGATGAGGGATTAGGAAAGAGTGATTAGGGATTGTGAGGAATGAGGAGGGAGTGATTAGGGATAATGAGGGATGGTGATAGTCAATGAAGGAGTGATTAGGAATGATAATACTGAGTGATTAAAGATGATGAGGGATAATAAAGGTCAATAGGGGAGTTATTAGAGAGGAGGAGGGATGAGGAGGGAGTGATTAGGGATGATGAAAAACTATGAGGAAGTGATTATGGATGATGCGGGATGAGGAAAGAGTGATTAAGGGTGATGAGGGATAAGGAAGGAGTGATTAGGGATGATGAAGGATAATGAGGGTGAGTGGAGGAGTGATTATGGATGATAAGGGAGTGATTAGAGATGACCATGGGTAGTCACAGTAAATGAGGGAGTGATTAGGGACAATAAGGAATGAGGAGAGAGTGATGAGGGTCTAGGGATCAGTACAAAGTGATTAGGGATGAGGGAGGGATGATGAACAAGGGAAATAAACACAAAGTGGTCATTTGATGTGTGTAAGTCATCAATGTGACCTATGCTACCCCAATCATGCCACTTTGTATCAGGTTCAAAGTGAGTGGTTTTAAAACTCTAATTTGACAAACTTGGACTCCTTGAAATGCTAGGAATCAATCTAAAAAGCATAAAAACCTATAAAATGACTACATGTTTACCAGAAATGGACATCAATAAAAAAATTTATGTCCTAAAATCCATAAGTTCAATATTTAGACACTGAAAATACCTAAGTACTAACTAGAATGGATTTTGAAAAACTATTTTCCACATTGTAAGTCATGCAAATGTGAGACCAACTCTATCAGATGTAGAGTGATCCTATTTTCTTATATTTACTAAATTAAACTTATACTTAACATTTAGAGTATTAAATATAAGCTTTGAGTCAAGATTAGCTTCATGTGCATGTTCGCATGCTTTTATGTGACTAAAAATAGGAATGTGATTTTGTTATTACTTTTATAATAATGCCATCACATTACCTATTAACACAAACATGTTACTAACGTGATAGATTTAATAACATGATCACGTTATCTATTAGAATATTAGGTCCCAATATGTCTAATCAGAACAAGGGATTCATTTTCTTCCCCTTTTCCATAATTAGAAAGTGTTGGGATCCATGCCCTAGGGTATTCGATGGGTGAAGGATGATCACCTGGGAGGATGGAAGAAACAAGGAACCACACTTAATCTTTTATATTTCCTATAATCCTTTTAAGGTAACATAAGGCTTATTTATGGTTTCTGTATATCATTGCATTCCCTCTTATCATCATTTTTTTTTAATGTTAAAATTATGGTTTTAAAAGGGGCCCTTCCCTTTTACATATTAGAAAAAATATGGCAATAAATACTGAAATGAGCCACCTCTACCAGCGGTAAATAAGGAACATGTTGCAAATATGCTACAAACCTTCAACAAAACATATTCAAACACCACAATACTCTATCGCTCTCACACCATAACCCTTGTATGAGCATAGGTTCATGTTAATTAGTTTTTCAACAAGGTTAAATCATAATAATATGCAAAATATTCCATTATATTAGCTTTCCAACCTCATTTCTCCAAATTGGTCACTAGCAAGGGTTTGTAAGGGTTTTAGCCTGTTTTAACCTCTTAAGCTTTGTTCATAAATATGGGACATTTCAGTTGAAAAAAATTCCATAATAAGTTGTTTTATGACATTTTATAACTCCTCTAAACTTCTTTATCCCCCATGCAAAGCACCAAGAGAGATATGAACTTCCAAAGTTGTTGTATCAAGCTTTTCCTTATACTTGCATACGCTTAATACAGCTTCCAAGCCAAAATTAGATTCACCTAAAACTTATCTACCTTACACAAGATTTATAACCATTGTATACATCCTATATTTTTTTTTAAATATGTTATAAAACTCATCTCAAGGTGGAATTGACCATGACTCTCCTTTTGGCTTCTAAGCCTAAACCTTGTTTAATAAGCCTGAGTTGGTTTAAGACCCAAAATTACCTTATTATGGTTTATAATGGAATAAAAAAGATTTAGAACCTATTAATTCACCCTAAAAACATTTTCCAATCAGTTATAAGGCTCACTAAGATCTAGAAGCAAAAGTGGCCTACCATTTGGCTTATAGGCCTTAATTCTGCTTACTAGGTCTAATTGCAACCTTAGCATTTTAAACCTACCTATTTATTTCCTTTATTATATGATATGTTATTAATATTTTCATAGGTTATATACAAATCCACACAACTTTTTTCAATATCTCTTTAGCTTTTGGTCTCATATTTCTACATTACTTTTCAAAATTGTAGCTTTTGTGCCTAAAGGGAGTGCCCTTTGTCTAAGACAAAATAGAGGGTACTTCCCATATTTTTCTAGAAAAAATAGGTAATGGATAGGATTATTAAAGAGATAAGTATTATGTCCACAAAATTTAATCCATTTATCTTATGCATATACCCCCCAACCCTAACAAAACCCAAGATAGGCTTGTGCCGAATGGACTATGTGCAAGAATTTCATATGTGGACTAAGTATGCATGATTAGATCCCTATCTACTTGTTCTAATTCCATGAGGTTTTTTCAGTTTTTTTCCTCCATGATTATAAAATTAATTTTTTTTACCAACTCTTATGAACCATGTTTGTACCTGGAAACATGTCTTTACTCAGTTAGGCTTGACTAGTGAACTAACCCTATTTGTACATTTCTCCTACCTATACATGCAAATTACCTCCTTGGGGATACTTACATTGATATTGGATCCTATTTAATCCATAAAAGGCATCCCAAGGCTCCTTTAGTCACATACACTATATACCTACCATGTCAAAGACTTAGGATATCCCTCTAATAAGTCATTATCAACATACAGTCACTTATAATTGACTGTGTTGGAGTCATCAGGACCTGTAGGTGTAGATTATATGACCTAGGCCTTTAATGCATGCTTTATTCCCTCCTTTAAACTTTAAACACTATTCCATAACTATACTTGTGATGTCCATGCTTGAAATGAGGTCCATCACCAAGGTATCTAGTCTACTATCCATAATGACCCTAAAATAAGCCTATAGGTGTTAATTTATAGAGGGAGAGACCCCTGTAGGTGTCTGTGGGACCTAAAACACTATATATCACCCTATCATAATGATATATATGTATATTGGTATATCACTCAATAAGGCCATTAGAAACAAGGAAGTGTGCCTCATCAACACCTTGAAGTGTTAAGGTCACCTTGTACCTTCAAAACATGTAGATATTACTTCCTAAACTTAGTGCATACAAATGCATATTGGAGCTCTTCAAAAATCATCCTCCACTGGTCTTCTACATTCCAATTTTTTCCAAGTATTTCTCCTATGTAGAATTTATATAATTAATTCAATAGGAGTAATCAAAAGTCAATATGGCATTATTATAAAAGCTTTCCAAAATAGTTAGGTGCTTTGTTTTGAATGTTTAGGGAATGGATCCTTGAATTTCATAGTCATTACTTATGGAATATTCACACTTCTATTTGTCAACCTATATTTTAAAGTAGGTTTGTCATTAAGTTTGACTCACACTATGACCTCAAGGAGAGTTTCATCATCTATTCCAACACTTCAAAATGATTCCCTTGCTCTCTATGGTACCACCTATAGGTGGTTATGGTCATGTACAGGTAGTGTATGAGGATAATAGGTAGTGGACTATTTCTTGACCTTTCATGAGTTTAGGACTCTCTTCAAGGATTAAAAATTTACTCTATTCACCATATAAAACCATGTTCAACTTAAAACTTCCTTTCAACATACTAGGTCCTATAAGGGCACTTGTAGGTGAATATTTTTTTAGTTGCAAGTAGGCGGTGAGCAGAATTGGAATCATGTATATAGTGAATGGTCTCATGATCAAGAATGAGCTCTTCACAAATTATTCAAATGGATGTTATCATTATTAATATGTTGAAAGAAGTCTTATAACCTCCATTCCAATGTGATATTTCCCCTTCATGGTACGTGTAGATAAATATGTTCATGGTAGACAATGTATGTTGTATATGGCTATAAATCCATGAAATATTGCTTGGAGAGTAACATTGAAAGGTGATGGGATTAAGAGGACATGGAAAACATGATAAAAAACCTATCCTCACCCTTTAAATCCATTAAAAAATCATGAAGGTTCTGCAAATATTGGAAACCTGCTAATAACATAGAATGGTACCCTTTTTGCAACATAAGATGATTTGCATAACTAGAAAAATTGAAACACTAAAAATATAATGGGGATAATTTTAATAGGGAGTAAGAATTATTTGGAAATAATATCAATACGTGAATCTTTGAAATTCTCCAAAATAAGGCAAAACTTATAGAATGCACAGATAAGCAAGCAAACTAGATAGTCAAACTTCTTAAGAATGGTTCATAAAGCATAAGAAACCATTAATTTACAACCAAATATTAAATTTAATATAAATAAGTTTATAATACATCCCCAGTATTATTTTCCTTGAAACCTCTCATGCTGACCATACCAAGTACAAACCCAAAGACCACTTTTGGTTGCCAAGCCTAATGGAAAGAGAGATAAGAAGTTTTATTCATTTTTTGAAGTTTTTTTAATCAAAATTATCATTGAATTAAATTTATGGAATACAAAGGGACACTCTTGAAATGTCCCAAACTATAAGAGGTCATACAATTTTGTACACCTCATTAAATGCTCAAGTTTTTAAGAAAACTACCTCTTTTTCTGAATAACCTACCACTTTTCAATTAGTAAAGATTAATAAAGAAAAAATGGGACAAATTTAATGTGACATAACCTTTTTACACCTTCAAACTTCACAAACAGGCCATACAAGTCATTAAATGCCCCTTTTATGACACCTAAATGACTCAAAATGATAAATTTACTAATATGACTAATGACCAAGGCTAATGTGACATTAAATTCCATCAAATGACCTATAATAAACCTTGTGACTAGATTTTAAGCCCCATAAAAAATATAAATAAAAATTTATTACCTATAGGGGCCCCAATTTGACGTACATGGTCAAATTTGGTCAACAAATTGGTGACTCATAAGGGTGGTATGCCTGCTATACTAACTAGACTAGTAGCCTTATCCATTAGACTTAGGGAGTCATCTAAATTATTAAACATAAAAAGAGGATATATACCATTAAAAATAAACTTTGATCAACACGAAACCACTTGACTACCTCAACCACACAAAACAAAGGACACACACAAAATAAATCAGACAAACTAACAAGACACACACACATATGTGCTCAAGGCACTTAGGGAGATCCAAAAAAAAATTATTAAACACAAATAACAACTAATAATACCTCCTTTATAGGATGAATAGGAAATTTTATTGGATCTCCTTCTTCATGAGATGAATCATAGTGCCAAACATGTTTCTCTTTGGATTGGATGCTTTGTAGATCAAACCTATTCCTTGGCACTTCACATGATTTTCTCTCAAGTAGACTATCTTAAAATAGGTCTCCAATATAAAAATATTGCTCTTGAACTTGTACACATATCTCATATTTCTACCTACTCTTCATCTCATGATCAACGAGTATTTCCTTGGTAGGCATGGCTTCAAGAGGATTGGTTTCTTGTTCCTTATAAGATTGAGGCCAATAGGAGCTTGTTCCATCCTTCAAGAGCTGATGTGTTTATCCCTATTGATTGAGAGGATGATATCCAATTTTTATTACTTCAAAAAATATCATCATCAAATGTATATGCCTCTTGAAAGGACAAATTTTAAAGGTTGTTTTTTCTTTACATACTCACTTGAGTGCCAAGGTTGCCTTTTCCATCTTTGACTAGATCATAGCCTCTTTGAAGAGGAGTATATTATACTCTAATGATTAAAAAAAATTCATTAAAAATATGATGTGTATCTTTTTCTTTCCCATCCATGACATCTTGCGTAGTGATGGAAGTTCCATGGATTATTTCTTCCTCTTTGGCAAAAGGAAGACATTCTTCCATATGAACCCAATCAGAAGATTCCTTGCAAGAAACCACCTCTTATTCATAATTTAGGACCTATTGAGGGATATAAATTTGAATATAAAATTCCACAACATGAATTTGGTTCTCTAGGGATGCAAGATCTTCCATCTTCTTATCTTTCTTGGTGATGCCAAGACTAGGCATCTTAAAATCAGGTGACTTAGTCCAATGAGGCTGCCAAGGATTTAAGATTTTTTCAAGAAAGTGTTCTAAGTTTTTGTCAACCAAATTATCTTATTTAGGTTCCCATACCATAGTTACATTAAGGCAAAGGGTGATGGGGTGAGGACAAGATGAACTAGCTGGTGGAGGTGGCACATAAAACTCAAAATCAAATTGGGAGTGAAATGTAGGGGATTCTTTTTGAAGCTTTTGAGGAAAGGGAGGAAAAACTTGGGATAAAATATCTTGGTTTTATTACTTCTATTGGATAATCACTTCATTTTAATCTGAATTGGATTGATTATTTTCTTGATGAAGGTTATATGGGTTGTATTATTTTGGGTATTAACCTTCCATCACACCTTGATTCAACAATTTCATCCTTGACTCTAAGTCTTCAATTTGCTTTGCTAGGTTATCATAGAATATTCTTATTTAAATTTCATAGGCATCCTCATGAATATGAGGAGTACAAGAGGGATGACATGGAACACTAGAAGCTTCTTGAGGAAGGGTGGGATGGGCTTGCATAGGATCAAGATCTCTCTCAACTTCACACTCCTTATCAAGACTTTTCTCCTCTTTCTTTCCCCATGACTCCACTATATTATTATAGCTTAGGATGTTAGGATAAGCAGTATTTTATTGAGATGGTGATGCAATTTGAGGAGTGGATGAAGTGTTCAATAAACTTGGGATCTCCTTAGGGTTGGATTCTCCACCTTGTTTCCAACTTGGAATGTCATATCTGCAGGTCACTTCTTGAAGTGGGAATATAATTGGAGAGGACAATGAGGGATTAGATTCCACTTATTATACTAATGGCTTGGACTATTGTATATTCATATTATCTAACTCAATGTGCCTATCAAGATTTGATTTAAAAACAAGGTTTCTCTTTTCAACTCTCTCTTCCAATTGATTAGGAAAAGGATGACTTTGATAAGCTTGATTGGGAACCATGTAGGACTGATAGCAATCTTGGAGAAGTGGATATGAATGCTGATATGTTTGGTGAGGCTGATTTTCGTGAATTATTAGCCTATCTTCTAAGGATGAAACTAGGCCACTCACATCAAGTATCTCACTTGTGAGCCTTTGCCAATTAGCTCTCTCAATACGTTCCCACTCTCTTTTGACCAACTCTAATGCATCTATCACCTTATGAATAAGATGAATAAGGACCTCTTGGCCATATACTCTATGTGTATCAAGATCCAACATGTAATTCTCATATCCCAAAAGTGTTTTCTTGAAGGTGGAAATGGATTGACTTGAGAAGTAGATAGGTTGACTAGGAGGAGTAAGACATTTAGATGGTTGACTATAGGATTGATAAAACTCACAAGGAGGCTAATAAATGTCATGTTGAAGCTATTGAAAGTCATGATAATACTATTAAGAATCACACCAAGAATGATAAGGAGGGACATAAGCTTTATATGTGTCAGCAACTTGTGTAAAGTAGTATTCAACACCAAAATTAGACATAAAACCTCATTGAAAGCAAGAACACAAAGAAATATATTACCAAAAATATTCAAAAGGAAACCTATGCTACTTGACCAGTTGATTTATCTTTAGAGTCGCTATTGAAGATTTGATAGATGCCTTCAAAGGATGATTGTTGAAAGATAACACAAAAAATCTTTCAACCTCTTGGACTAAGAGTCCCATCGGGTGTGCCAAAAACTATAGTCACTTGGATTTTCACCCTTTGAGGAGATGTCTCATCTCTCCTCATCTAAGTGGCACAATTGAAACACCTCTAGGCTTGTTGGTAGTCTAAGGATGAGGTGAATCTCTAGGTAGGGCTAGCTCCTTTCATGCACCACTTTGGATCACTACTACATCTAAAAAAATTTTTTTGGGGGGGGGGGGGAAGGGAGAGAGAAAACTAAAAGAAAACTATCCTAAGGGAGGTGATACACCAGATAGGTTGATGAATTCAAAATAGCTACATGTTACACATAAAACCAAGAGACTAACCAAACATACACTTTTTCAATCTACATCTTCTCACATCAATATTACATTATGAGGTTATGGACTAATGTTTAAGCTAGGAGGACTAGACAAGAGGCCTTAAATGGCACTAGTGAATAGAATAACTCACTTAACCTTGAAACTTATTATAAAACTTCATATGCCCTTCAAGAAGAAGCCTTCCAACTGCAAATAGGATGAAAGAATGAGATAACATGCTAAGAAAATCATAGTTATCACTAAGAAAGATCAAACATCTAAGTAAAACACACTATGAAAAATCATGAAGAGGTAAAAATTAGTAGTCTTATTGATCAAATGGTATGCAAATGAGTATGGATTTTCCATACTCAGGTGGAGCATAAGTTATAATGGCCAAAATGGCTAGTTCTTATAAAACTTGAGAGAGAAAATAAGAGAGAATTCCAAGGGTCAGAAGGATACTTTTCAAGATGATAAAATTAGTTAATTGTGCATGAGAAGAGGATCTGTGATAAACCATACAAGGTTATAAGTAACAATTAGCTCTCCAAGTCATGAAACTCTTGTAAAGTGGCATGAAAGTTCTCATTCTGGCTCAGAAAATTACCTTCATGATTTGGACCTATTTGAACATTCCAAAACTGATTAGAGATAGTTATGATGATTATAATTAAGGATAAGGATTTAATACATGACTCTCCATTCATTGGTTTTAGTCTTGATCCTCTTGAAACTTCTAGAGATGAGCCATTACCATCTACAATCTAAAAAACTCTTTTTCATACACCTTGCACACTTGGCCTCCAAAAAGGAATCAATTTTCCATGAAAATACATGGAAGGGAGTTTATGAAACTTTTTAAGACCCTCCATGGCCTTAGAGGCATCAAACACACTTTAAAAGCAACCCACTTGAAGTTTTCCACCCTTCTCACTAGTTTGGTCACTATGTTAGTTTTGACTAGCTAAGATGAAGTAGTTGGTTGAGGTACTTAGGATTTGTTACAAGGAATTAAATTGACATGGTTATTTATATTAAGTCATAATATTCCATTATATGTGATTGGCATCTCTTGGAACCTACAAAACACATAAAACAACAAAAAATACTCTATTTTGTACCCTATATGTACAATATTTTACAATCCAAAAGCATGGGGAGTATCCTGAGAGGGTATCCTAAAATTTTCAATCATCATCCTAGGAAAAATATGCCATTATATTATATTTCTAACCTCTTTTCTCCAAATTAGTAACTAGCAAGGGTTTGTAAGGGTTTTAGCTTGTTTTGACCTCTTAAGCTTTGCTCATAAAAATGGGATGTTCAACTTGAAAAAAAAATTCACAATAAGGTTTTTTATGACCTTTTATAACTCCTCCAAACTTATTTGTCCCCCATGAAAATCACCAAGAGAGATGTGAACTTCTAAAGTTGATCTATCGAGTTCTTCCTTCCACTTGCATAGGGCTAATATTGCCTTTGAGCCAAAATTGGATTCCCCTCAAAATTATCTACATTCCAAAATATTTATCACCTCTATCTCCATCATATAAAAAAGTTTCAATAGGGTATAAATCTCATCTCAATGTGGAAGTGACCATGACTCTCCTTTTGGCTTCTAGGCCTAAACCTTGTTTAATAGGCCTGAGTTGGTTTAAAACCCAAAATGACCTTCTTATGGTTTATTATGAAATCAAAGAGATTTGAAATATATTAATTCACCCTAATTTTTTTTTCCAATTATTCAAAAGGATCACTGAGATCTAGAATTAAAAGTGACCTACCATTTTGCTTCTAGGCATGAATTCTACCTACTAGGTCTAATTGCAACCTTAGCATTTTAGGCCTCCCTATTTAGTTAAATTATTATATGATATTTTATTAATATTTTCATAGGTGATATGCAACTCCACACAAATATTTTCAATGTCTCTTTATCTTTTGGTCTCATACTTTAACCTTATTCTCTAAAATTATAGGTTTTGTGTGTAAGGGGAGTGCCCTTTGTCTGAGACAAAAGAGAGGGCACTTCGCCTATTTTTCCAGACCAAATAGTTATTTGAGATTCTTATTAAAGTGGTAAGGATTATATCCAAAAAAAATTATTCCTTTATCTTATGCATAGACCCCCCCAACCTCAACAAAACACAAGACAAGCTTGTGCAAAATGGACTGTGTGCAAGAATTTCAAATGTGGACTGAGTATGCATGATTGGAGCCCTCTCTCTAATTGTTATAATACTATGAGGGTATTTTAGATTTTTTACACCATGATTATAATATTAAAAACCCTTACCAACTCTTATGACCCATGGTTGTACCTAGAAACATGTCATTACTCGGTTAGGTTTGCTAGTGAACTGATCTTGTTTGTACATTTCTCCTGCTTGTCAATGCAAATTACCTCTTGGGGATACTTAAAAAAATATGGGGTAATATTTAATCCCTAAAATACATCCAAATTATCCTTTAGTCACCTATTCTATATGCATTCCATATCAAAGACTTAGGATATCCCTCAACTAAGTCACTATCAACATACAATCACTTATAACTGACTGTGTTGGAGTCATCAAGACCTATAGGTGTAGATTATATGACCTAGGCATTTAATGTGTGATTTATACCCTCATTTAAACTTTACACACCATTCCATAACTATATTTGTCATGTCCATGCTTGAAATGAGGTCCATCATCAACGAATCTTGCCTACTATCCATAATAACCCTACAACCAACCTGTAGGTGTTAATTTTGAAAGGGAGAGACACATGTAGGTGTCTATGGGATCTAAAACACTATATATCACCCTATAATAATGATATATATTTCCATTGATGTATCTTTCAATAAATAAATCCATTGAAAACAAGGACGTATGCCTTATCAAGGCCTTGAAGTGTTAAGGTCACCTTGTAGGTTTAAAACTTATAAATATTATTGCCTAAACTCAGTATATAAAAATGCATATTGGAGCTCTTCAAAAATCATCCTCCACTATTCCTCTACATTCCAATTTTGTTCAAGTCTTTTTACTATGTAGAAGCTATAGAATGAATGCAATAGGAGTAATCAAAATTAAATATGGCATTGTTATAAAATCTCTCCAAAATAGCTAGGTGCTCCATTTTGCACGTTTAGGGAATGGATCCTTGAATTTCATAGTCATTACTTATGGAAGATTCCCTCTTCTATTTTCCAACCTAGATTTTCAAGTAGGTCTGTCATGAAGTTTGCTTCACACTAGAACTTCGAGAGTTTCATCATCTATTCCAACACTTCAAAATGATTCCCTTGCTCTTTATGGTGCCACATGTAGGTGGTTATGGTCATGTACAAGCGATGGAATATTTATTAAAATTTCACATGTACTCTCTTCACCATATAAAACCATGCTCATATCAAAACTTCCTTTCAACATGTTGGGTCCTATGAGGGCACCTGTAGGTGAATAGTTTTTTAGTTGCAGGTAGGCAGTGAGCAGAATTGGAATCATGTATATATTGAATGGTCTCATGAGCAGGCCAGATCTCTTCACCAATTATTCAAATGGATGTTATCATTATTAATATGTTGAAACAAGTCATATAACCTCCATTCTAATGTGATATTTCCCCTCCATGGCAGCTATATATAAATGTGTCCATGGAAGATTGTGTATGTTGTATATGGTTACAACTCCATGAAATATTACTTGGAGAATAAGATTTAAAGGTGAGGGGATTAAGAGGGCATGGAAAAAATGATAAAAAACCTATCTCCACCCTCTAAATCCATTAACAAAGCATGAATGTTTTGCAGATATTGGAAACCTGCCAATAACATATAATGGTACCTTTCTTGCAACATGAGATGATTTGCATATCTAGACAAATTAAAACACTAAACCAAGCATAGGGATAATTTTATGAGAGATTAAGAATAATCTATAAATAAAATCAATAGGTAAATTTATGAAATTGTCCAAAATAAGGCAAAACCTAGAAGGTGCACAAATAAGCAAGCAAACTAGATAATCTAATTTCTTAAGAATGGTTCATAAATAATAGGACACCATTAATTTATAACCAAACATCAAATTGAATCTGAATAAGTGTATAATACATCCCCAAGATCATTATTCCTAAAACCTCTCATGCTAACCGTACCAAGTACGAAGACCAATTTTACTTGCCAAGCTTAATGAAAGAGAGATAAGCAGTTTTCTTCATTTTTTAAAGTTTTTGATCCAAATTATCACTAAATTAAGTGAATTTAAGACCAAGGAACACTCTTAAAATTTAACAAACTATATGAGGTCATATAATTTTATATACCTCATTAAATGCTCAAGTTTTCAAAAAAACTACCTCTTTTTCTAAAATACCTACCACTTTTCAGTAATTAATAATTAATAAAGACAAAATAGGATGCATGTCTCTTAATATAACCTTTTTACACATTCACATATCCCAAGGAAGCCTTACAAGTCATTAAATGCCCCTTTATGACCCCCAAATGACTAAAAATGATAAATTTATTAATATGACCAATGACCAAGGCTAATGTGACATTCAATTCCATAAAATGACATATAATACACCTTATGACCAGATTTTAAACCTATTAAAACATATAAATACCAAGTTCTTATCTATAGGGGCCCCAATTTGACTTCCAGGGTCAAATTTGGTCAACAAGTACATCTATGATATGTATTTTCCAAGTGTAAAAGATTGAGGTGCTATATAATTCAAAAATAGTATTTATATTTTACCTCATTTAATTTAGTACTAAAATTTTTAGTTTAAAGGAAAAGAAATACATACATAAGTGTGTATAACACACATTGCCTTTTCTTGAGCCCAATTGAGTGCTCTAGTAGTGACTGACTTGTAACCAAGAGCATGTTATAGTATATAATCAGTGCATATAATATGGAATTGGAAGCATTGAAATGATTGAAATTAAAAGAGAGCAAGGTTTAAGAGTACACTTGTGTATCAATGCAAGCACCTTGAATTTTAAAAATTTGATTTAAAGAGATATATCATTACAAATCACAATAGTTATGATTAGGACAAATATAAAATCTAGAAAGTGCATATATAGAGAGAGATAAAGAGAGATTATAGTACACATTCCCTTACTTTGGAGAAAAGGTGAGTTGCCACCTAGTATTTGAAATTACCTCAATCATGTAACCCAATCATATTTGTAACCTAGTGAGCATGAGTGAACCAAGTCAATTCACACTATAAGTTTAATGAGGTTGGATGATGTAATTGAGTCCAACCTATAAACTTGTCAAGATTGAGTGATTTAATCACTTCAATCATGCCAAAAGCAAACCAATGACTGTAATAAATTGGGTCAATGTAGTCCATAAAATTTCAACTTGTTGGGTGATGACAGTCTATAGAAGTGTTTGAAATCTGAAAGCTAATTTGATTTTTAAAATTTTAAGTACTCTTTGCTTAGCATATGCAAGTTAGATATGTCTGATGCTGAAACTATGGATAATAATAGTACCAATGTATAAAATTCTACTACAAATATGTATCTAAATTATATAACTATGAAATTTGGCCAATTTGAAAAATGTGTGTGGAAAACATGTTTCTATAACATGCCTTCACTGTATATCTAAATCTATGAAGAATGTGGAAGCCATGCCTCTATGGAATTCACCCACTATATTCCCCACCCTTTTGAGGTGAGGAGAAGTAAAAACTAATAGTTACCTTACCTCAAAAGGATAAGATAACCATGCAAATTATGAATGTAACATGTAACATATAGGAGAAACATGTATAGGTAGATATGTCATTGAAACATGTAAAATATGATCACATCAAGTCATAAGATATATGATATAGATAATGGAAACATCTAGATAGTAATAGTATAAGCTCATGAAGCAATCAAACACACACACAAGAGCATTCAAAAGTAAATCAAAATAAAATGGTCTAATGAGACCTCAAACAAGGAGCATGTTCAAATGTTGCACAATCGAAGGGACATGACTTATTCAAATGTCCAAAAAAATAAGGAATGACATATTCAAATGTTAATACAATAAGCAATGATATATTCAAATGTCAAAGAAGTAAACAAAGGCATGGTATACACAAATAATGGATCATATTCAAATGCTCAAAAAAGTAAATCAAAACCCTCAAGGAAGTGCATAAAGAAAAAGTATAAGAAACTAACATACACATTTCATGCTAGTTTTTGGATATATATGTTAGAAAAAAATATTAAGTACATAGCATATCAAGCACACTACAAAAGATATAAGCATGGATAAATTCATGTGTAGTATATAAGCTCAAACATGATAATGTAAAGTGACCATAGAATGATATAACTTGAGTGTATCATGATCAAAGAAGTGGATGCCCCCAATTTCTATATGACATGAGTAGAGGGAAGGCCCAACATCTGAAAGTGCATAGATAATATATCTATGTATGCCTAAATGACACTCAAAAGATTGATGAAACACGTGTATAAAAAAATAAATGATATGATATCCCTTAATATGGAACTAACAACATAGGTGCCAAGGAGCTAATAAAACATGTGAAACCTAGAAACAGTTTTGAATTTTTTAAGTTTTATGATGTTTTCGGTATTTTTGAAATATTGGGAAATTGTATCAGTTACTAAATGATCTCAAGAGGAGGATGCGAATCTTTGAGGAGTTGGAAATGCATAACATTTCCTGAACTAGATGTACCATATGTGTGCATATAAAAATTATGAATTGTATCATGTTCTTCTATCAAGGGGATGTGGTTGTTAATATACTATTCCTCTTGCTCTCTAGCAATGTTAGATTTAACAAAAATGTTATTCCAAGATGCCTTTGGTTTCTCTATTTCAATATGTTCTATGTATTTTGAATTCACTGATATGTCATTACTTGTATTTGTGTACACCTCAAATGTTAATACCTTATGTAAATCTTAAGTTATATGATTTATCTTGCCTTTATCTATATTTGATTTTGTACATTATAGAGATGGATTCAACTGATATGTACTAAGTCCTTTAGGTATAAATAAATCATGTGGTATGACATTGAGGTGACCAAAACAAAGTTTGCTCAATTATTCATCTGTCATATTGGTATTAGGAATAATATCACCACTGTTATAACCATTTGGAATTGTAACCTTTTATTGTTTGGTATTGATCAACAAAGGGATCTCACATGGTTTAGTTTTTGGTGGTCTAAATATCATTGGTTCCTTTGCTAATTGTGTATTATTTAGAATTTTTGGAGCCTTTGATAATGGTATTTTATCTATTTATTTATACTTTTGATCCTTCTCTTAATTTGAATTATCTTTTGGTAACCATATTTGTTGTTCTGGCACTTGTATTTTAGGAGAAGTACTCATAATGTGAACAAATTGTTTGAGTGTTGTATCAATTATAGGACCACCACCACTAGTTTTGTTACTTTATATTTTGTTCTTTAATGCAAAACAATAATCTATATGGTGCCCATGCATTATGTGATATGCACAATAGTATTTAGATTTATTAATAGGAGGTGGAGGAGGTAATTTTATTACTTTGTCTTCAATCCTTTATCTTAGGATTTCATTTGGACTTAAGTAGATTTTTGGTCACTTTTTGAATCATGTTTTGTAGTTGTATTCTATTGTAGCTTTTCTTTTGGATGTGAAACCTTTTTTGGCACAACATTGGTAGATGAGGAAGCCAACATGTGATTAATACTATCATGTATTGGATTTTATAGGTATGTAATATAATTTTCTAAAAATATGATATTTCAACTAAATCTTTTTCCCACTCTTTTATGACTTGATCATAAGGATGATTTGATCTTTTAAGTCTTCACAAGCACAAACCCTATGTATCTTAGATTGCACATTCATAGATACACCATCTACCTTACCCCTTGAAGGACTGATAGCATAGACTTGGTTAGAGGGATGGTAGATATCACCCTCCTTAGGTTTAGGAGGAAGAAGATTAATAATATTGCTATAAGATTTGTAAAGAGGGCTTAAATTCTGATTTTATTGAAACCCTCTCATTATATTGATCTATTTGGTTTCTCCTTTTAATTGATTTCATCAAACATGAAACATAACAAGTAATAACTACCATAATGCTCTGTAAAATAAAATAGCTAAGAGATATATCCATATTAAACATGTTTTTAGAAAAGGAGAAATTCTAATTTTATAAATTTTGAAGACTTTGAAATCAGGATTCAAAAAATAACAATAAAAAATATCTAGGTCAAGTAGAGTTTTAAGACCCAAGGTCAGGTCACCACAATGTACCAAATGAAGATAAAACTTAGAAAAATAAAGAGACAAAAGTACAGTGTATGACATATAGATCTAAATTTACTAAAAATAGTAAAATTCTAAATTTAAAAAAATTGTATAATATTCTAACAAATAAAAATATGTTTTTGTATATATAAACATAATCATAAAATCCTCTAATAATTTTGAAATTCTATCTATTATAAATTAGAAATAGGTCAAATAATATAAAATGCAAAACTCTAGAATATTCCCAATAAAAAATCAATAATTACAATAAAACATAAGTTTATTTCAAAAATCTATGAGAGAATTTTGAACAAAAAGTTTCAACAATAAATCTTAAGATTTAAAAAAATATGTAAAATTAAAAAAAACATTCAAATCCATTTTATTTTCCTATAAATCATATACAATAATAATTTATGAAAAAAAATAAAAACATATATTTCAATTGATTCTTTTCCCATCTCCATGGCATCCTCCTTCCATGGCGCCCTTCTCCTTCATGGCATTCTCATCCCTTTTCTCTATCTTTTTCCTCCTTATATTTACTCATATTTATTTAAATTTCTTCTTTTCATACTTTCTCGTCATTTGGTAATGAGAGCTAAGTGTTTCCTCTCTCCATGGTAAAATTGTCTTTTCCTTCGATTTTTATTTATTTATTAATTCCATTATTATTATTATTATTATTATTATTATTATTATTATTATTATTATTATTATTATTATTATTATTATTATTATTATTATTATTATTATTATAATTATTATTATAATTATAATTATTATAATTATTATTATTATTATTATTATTATTATTATTATTATTATTATTATTATTATTTTCCTACTATTATGAAATATGTTAGCATATGAAAGGTAATGCTGAATAAATGATTGGGTTTAACATTGTTTTGATGGGTAATATCGATTGTAATTTAAAAGACACTTCGAGTTATCAAATAAATTGTCTAAATTTAGATCACCAAATAATTATGCAAAGGAATATATTCTTTATTTTTAAAGTGTCCATACATCTTAGGTCATAATGGTGGCTAGAGACTTAACATAGTTAAAATACAATATTAAAATCCTTTATAGCACAAGAAAATGTTAAGAGATAAGAATCCCTATGCTAAAATTGACATTAATGGACTCATATATGATACACTCAAAAACTATTTATGTCTTTTTATTAGTTAGGGGAGCAAAGAGTAATTACAGTTTAAGTCCAACTGATTTCAATAGTCCCCTCCCTTTGGGACTAATAAGATGGGCATTACAAGCATGTAAAATAACAAAACTCTATAAATATGTGATTTCATCTCAAAATAGAGATCTAAGATGTATAAGATAATTGAAATTCACCAAAATATAGTATCATAAATGAATTACTTTTAATTATACATAAAAAATATAATTAAAAAATAATAATTATTTTCTCAATCAAACATATAGAGAAATATGGAAAATAGAATGATAATCTATTGTTTGTATGTTATTGTAAATTTGTCTATAAAATATGGATAAACAAATGTGGACCTATAGTTTTAATACCCATTACACTAAATTTTGGAATAGAGCATAAAAATATGTCAATTTCATTCAAATGATCCTAACATCTTTTCAGAACCTTATAAATGTTTTTATTAGATATTTTGTTCCATAAATTCTAATTTTATGGGCATGCTCGCTTCTTCTCTTTTGCTTCCTTACCTTAATTTTGTGTAGTATCACTCTTATCCTTCGAAGTGAACTATTTTTATTTATTCAAACTATTAAGGAACAAAAAAAATTGAGTCTTGCACCATGAATTAGGCTGTTAGAGTGAACTAACTCCAACTTTAAATTGGAAAAAAATATTTACAAATATAAATTTCATAATTAAAATGGTTGAATTTGTATATCAAGAATGCTAGACAATAAAATGCTAAAAAGAAAATAAGAAATGCTTGAGTGTGTTTCCTTATTATTAATCTTTCAAATGAACAATAATATTTATTTATTGAAAAAGTACTTCATATTTAAGTTCAAAAATGTTGTTGTACAAAACAAAAATGGTGAAAAGAGACAGATGAATCCATCCAACAAAATTAAAAAAAATGAGACTATATATCATGATTGTATAAAGTCTGAAAGGTATCAGATTTGTATAAAATATTATAACATGAAATAAAAAAGTTAAAAAAATCAGATAATCACTAACCCGAAAATCAAAAAAGATGATTTCAAACTTTAAAAATTAAAAAAAAACCCATATTTCCATATTTAAACCAAATTAATTATAAATTAATAAATTCACCAATACTCATAAAAAGAATGACCATATGACCATTTTTCTATATCTAGAATAACAATTACAATTACAAATATTTTGCAATGGAAAAAGAGGTCACAAATTAAGAAACTAAAAATGTTGGAATGTATTTGTAACGGTTAAATAATGTAATAATGATAGCTGTAGAGAACATACCGACAAGACAATACAATACAATACAGTAGTGACATAATTTGTTGTTTAAAGAGTCAGCGAGAAGTATGGAATTGCGCACTTGGAGAGTCTAGTTTACACCACAATTCAAAGCTAGTGTTCAGGCTCATTATGTCCAGTAGTATAAGGCCCTTGGAGGCCATGATGAAACTCTTCATTAATAAACGATTCCAGAAACTAAGAGTGCACATATGAATTGGCGGTTCCCGTTGGAGTTGCAGGAATCGAATAAGGAAAACCGCAGAATGTTGCATTCGTTGGAGCCGCACAATTGGTATTGCTCAATTCGTTAAAGCTGCCGGAAGGATACACCATATGGGCCAATTCAAGAATCTCGTTAAAATTAGTGTGATTAGCATTATCATGATTACGAGGGCTTGGAGTTGGTCCATCTTGTGACTCAATGCTTTGTGTATTTACATTTTCAGATATTCTACTGTTGTTGCATTGGAGAATCTGCTGGTGCCTATCGCTATCTAGTGGGTTCCACCATATGTCCTCAGATTCGGATAGGGGCCTGTGCGTGCGCGGATCTATGCCCTCTCTGATGAGCTTCTTGCTCAGGTGAGAGTTCCAGTAGTTTTTTATATCATTGTCCTTCCCGGCAGACTTCCAGCGATCAAAGACCACCTGATAACAAATGCAAAAAGAAAACATATATAAAATCATGCCATTATAAACATTATATTTATGCTAGGGGAGATCCCGACTTCTAGATGTGTTCGAATTAGGTTTCATATCAATTAAAATCGAACTTATTTTAATCCGAACATTATATTCAAATTTTAATATGAACATAAAATGTATTAAAAAATAACAATTATTAATATTTAAAAATAATTTAAATAAATAATTTAAAAAAAATATATTAAAAAAAAAAAAAACTAATTAAAAAAGATGGGAGATATTTTCAATTATCTTTTATTTTTATTATAATCATTAATAGAGTTATCAATTGGAACAATGTCTCCAAAATAAAGTCAAATAATATTGTTTGGAAAATAGATGGGACTTTTGGGCCGAATCCAGTGAAGCTATGAAATAAGTTTTGTAAAAACATATGTTTCTCAAGAATATGTGTTTCTCATATAAGTGTGGACGGCTCTTATACAATAATATTGATGATGATTTTGTAGTGTATTGAAAGTATTGAGACACTTACGTTTCCTAGTATGTTTCTTAATTATCTTAGTATTGTATTCATTATTGGTATAAAAATTTCCTTGCTTCTTATTCCCACTAAATTAGAAAGGGGATGGAAAAAGGAGTTATTAATCATATTAGTTTAAAGTATCTTGGAAGTTTTTTTCATTTAAGAGTAATTATCTTTTGAAAGAAGATATGCAAATATTTCTAATCATAGTATTTAATCATAGTATTTAGAAAGATAAGTAAGTTTTCTATAACATCTTTATAAAAGAAATAATACTGCTCAATTAAAACTATCTTTTAGAAATATAAATTATGTGTGTTTTGGTTTCTTTGAATATATTATTGTATAAAAAATAATATTATTACAAATACAAAAGATATACATATACAAATAAAGTATATTAATGAAAATATAATATTTTATATAAATTTTTATTATAAATTTATTTTTTAACATTTATTGTTTTGCTATTTTTTTCACCGCTTCTCTGCTTTTTTATATATAACCATTGTTCTACTTTTCTCTTAGACTACTATTGCCACCATATTCAATTCTCTAAAAGGATTTTTTTGTCAAAAGATGAGTTGTCTTTTAGTCATTTCACTCATTTAATTTTATATTATTAACATTAATTTTGTACATGAAGTTAGATGATGGATGAAATTTTTAAGAATTCTTTTGTCAAAAAGATGAGTTGACTTTTAGTTATTTTACCCATTTAATTTTATATTATTAACATTAATTTTATAGATGGAATCAGAGGATGAAGTGTTTAGATTCCATCACTTTTATAAAATGATAAAATTAGAGTAAATTAATGTGAATAGGTCATGATTAATTTTTCAACACTCTCCATTAATATTGAGATTGTTATCATCTTTATCCGAGCATGGTGTAGGTTCAGTTCAAAACAAAATTCTCTACATTTGAAGGCACTTTGGAGCTACCTATGTTGACAGTCTAGGACTATCTGAATACTCTAGAGTTGTTTATGTTGTTTCTTTTAAGCCCATGAAATGGTTACTAATGCAATATTGAGCACACACACACACGCGTGCATGCAAGCGCTCGCGCACACACACACACACACACACACACACACACCCCCACACACACACACACACACGTACTCTTTCTATCATCATTGGTGCCTTCCCAATCACTATTTGTTTATCCAACTAGCTCAAAATTAGTTGATGCAATACAAAAGAAATTAATCTTTTGTGCCATTGACATATCTTAATATCTTTTTTCCTACTTGCCAGGTGTTTTTATTTTTGAGTCTCTATAAATCTAGAGATTAAACTAATTTCATACATGATATCAGTTCTTATTGTTGTCAAATACAATAAACTTTCTACCAAGTTCCTATATAGTATTAGATCCACATTTTTGTTGCAATCTTATGTGTTTAACTTTAGACCTATTGCTACCAGTGTTGATGCATGTTTCCTATTCAACATTCGAAATCTCTTTAAATTTTCATTTTAATACTTGGCTTTAGATATAAAATTAACATAATCCATTTGTTTAACCTCAATTCTAATAAAACACTTCAAGAGTCCTAAATTTGTTATCTAAATTTTTTTTTTTTGGGTTTCTATTTTAAACTCTTATATGATATATTTTCATTTATAGTAAAACTTAAATCATCTACTTATAAGAAACAAATTAGAATTTCTACTTAATTAATTGCCTTGATGTAGATATCTGGTTCGCTTCCACTCTTACTAAATATTTTTAGATTAGTAAATATGAGTTTATGTAGTTATAACATGCCTTTGGTGCTTACTTGAGCCCTTAAAGATTTTTATTTGTCTTGTACACATTATTTTCATGACCTGAAATCTCATAGCCAAGTGGTTTTACCACATACACTTCTTGTCTAGCACATCATTTAGAAAGACTGACTTAACATTCATCTGACACACCTTCCACTTATGTTGAGTTGTTATTGCTAAGATAGTTCTCATAATTTTTATCCTTGTTACAAGAGAAAATATTTCATTGTAATCTCATCCAATCTGTTTCTTGCATCATTTGAAAACTAGCCTTACCTTGTGTCTTTCAATCTTTCCTTCTATGGTGTTTTTGGTTTTGTAAACCCACTTGACACCAATGACCCGATTTCCTACTAGAATGTTTACTAACTCTTATCTCTCATTTTTCTCTCAATGGCTTGCATTTCCTCATCCATGGATTCACACCATTTTATGTTATTAATTGCTTCTTAAAAGTGAATACAAACAGATTATGAAAAAAAAAAAAATTAATAGTATTATTCTCATTATCTTTATACCTTGATTACTCATAAATCTGTTGTAGGGTCCTTGTATTTCCTAAGTGTTTCCTTGAAGATGATGAAGGAATCATTTGAGTTATTCCTTGTGATCCATTAGGGTTGTTGCTACTTGATGAATCATTTATTTTTAAGATATGACTTTGATTAGGTGTAGAAGTGGATGACTTGTTCATTCACTTTCAAGTATAGATCCACTAATCCTTGTTTGTTCTTTTTTTGTTCATCTTTATCATCCCATGCTACATCTTCTATGAATTCAACATCTTTGATAATTTTAAATTACTTTAAGCTTTTGATTTCTTGGTATACATTAGATGAAGATGCATTTTTCTCATTTTTTATCCCAATACATTCTTATTTGATTAGGCACATGTTCATATGCCGCAAACACAAAAACTCTTAAGTGTTCAACATTGGGCTTTCTGTTACTCCATGCCTCTTGAAGAATCATGTCATGAACACTTTTTATGGGATGTCTATTTAGAAAATAGGTTGTCATTATTTTATTGATATTGGTAAAGTGGATTTTTTTTAAAGACACCCTACCCTTTTAAAATGGAGATAAAAATATACTATGATCACCCAACAAAGCTCCTCTTCTAGGAAAAAAAGAAACAAGCTCCAAAAATGTTGACACAACACTACAAACATGTTGTGAAACCTTTAAACAAGCCAAACAACATGGTCATATAAAACCAGATATAAAAATAATGCCTAAAACAATAACAAAAATCAACCCAACACAATGACAACACAAAAGCAACAACAGTGATAAAAAAGTGAAAAATACAAAAACCAACTAAGACCCTTCATTACCAATTTATTTTTTGCGATGTGATGGTCATATTCATTGGTTCTAACTCCTTATTTCCTTTTCCTTTCATTTTGTTACTCACCATTGTCCATTCACCTCCTTCCCTTGAGTCACACATGATAGGAATGGAGAATTCAAGAGCATCACCTAGTTTAGAATTCAATAATGGAATCATGGCTAACAGACCCTCACCTACTAACTTGGAATTTAATGGATTTTGGTCCATCAAAAATTAATTAGGTTGCATGTAGTATTTTTATGGATTCCTTGGCCATAGTCTCCCCACATGGAGCTATTTCCATAAGGGTTTCTAGGATGATATTTGGTACTTCATTTTCATCTTCACTTTCAACAACACATCCAACTATTTTATGTTCTAAACCTGCATCCTTCCACCAGGTATTTCCTTTCTTTATCTTGATGCTTGAAAAATTATTAACTAAATATTTGGTTTGAAAACATATGAAAATCTAGAAGGTAAACATTCATAATCAATAGGTTAAACCCAAGTTTTATTCCTCATAATCAGATCCACCTAAGCTAGAAGCTCTTGAGTAACATCTACATTTACCATGATTTAGACATAATTAGAACGTCCCCTTTATTCTGTGATGGGGTCCTCGTGCCAAATTTTTTCAATAGAATTACCTATGGTTTTAAAAATAGTATGGTCACAAAACTGAAGAGGTAGGTTTGGAATCCATAGCCAAATCAATTTTGTATTAAAAATTTTAGTACAGGGGTTCAAATTAGGATGCTAGGGTTTAGCCAAAAGCATATACTTCTCCTCCCAAGAAAAATAACATTCATTAAAAAAAATCTTTATCATATTCAAAAATAGTATGAAAATACCTCTAGCACAATGTTTGATTTTGATCTTATCTTCTACCAACACTTGCCAGTGACATGTGATCCATCCATGGAGGTTAGGGAGTGTAGGTCAAAAACCATTATATTTAAAAATCATTGCATTCGAATAAATCCACTCTTCCTTACCGAGGATCACCTTCAATTCCATCTCATATAAAATAATAGCGTACTTAACTTTAGTAGGGGTTAAAGGTTTGGTAAGTCCAAATCTAGAGACCACTAAACATAGGAGGGTCTAATCCCCTTTTGATCCACAGATGTTGCCACCACTTCCAAAAACATTGGATTGTTGTTTGCATCCCCAAATGCCTCCATTAGCTTAGGGTTATGACCTACATTATGATCGTTCTTATCCTTTGGGATTGTAACCTGCACAACTTAGGGTTTGTAATCTCTATACACTTCTAACAATTCTATTTGACCGACATAAACTTCACCCCTATTATGGTAAATAAATTGTCATTATTACTACTTTAGTGAAATATTCATTTGACAATCTCTTGGCCTTCATCATTTTTCTTTCCATCTCTTCAATCGTTATATTCTTCCTTTTTACTACACTATTTTTATATGGTGTGTACCTTGTATTAAACTATTTCTTGATCCCATTATCCTTAGAAAAGTTCAAAAACTCATTTGAAATGTATTTCTCCCCCTCTATATGTTCTTAGGATCTTTATATAGCGACCACTTTGTATTTCAACCATGGCCTTGTATATTTTTAAGATATCAAATGTTTCATATTTATGATTTAAGAAGTAGACCCTTCTTTTTTTGAAATCATCTATAATTTTTTTTAAACATTCACTTTTGAATAAAGAGATAGTTTTCATGGTGTTGGTGTAGGATATTCATTATTCCATTTACTTATTAAATGGATAATTCATACACATGTAGCTTCAACTTACTTAGGTGTGATAAGAAGTTGAGTGGGTGAGAGGGTGAGTTTTACCTAGAGTTCTACCTGGAATTCAACTAAGTACCACTATGAGTTCTCTAATGAGTTCCATAGTGAGTTACACTTAGTCTAACTATGAGTTATCTAGTGATTTAACTCTGCCTACTCCTTTATATTCTTCTTCACTAAGCTATTGTAATTGAGTAGTAAGGTAGATAATTGGTAAGCAAGACAATTAAATACATCAGATAATTGTTGCACATCTTCTTGTTCATTTTTTACTACAAGCAGGGTCATCATCATTTCAGAATACTTGTGTGCTCACTCTATCAAAAGATAACCTACTGGTCTATTTTGGCATGGTATCAGAGCTTTAGATTTTGGTAATGAACATCAAGTTTATCTGTTTGATTTCTATTCTGTATTCTTTAAATTTTTGAAGAAGAATATGCATATTGTCTGTATTTGCATTTGGCTATAAGGTTCTAATGTAGATTTAAACGTCTTGATCAAGTGGAAATGTCCTGTTCACCATCCATCTATCAAATTGGAGTTGATGACGCATTTACTTTGAACACTTCCTTTTCATAATCTTGCAATTGTTTAAGTATAGTTGAGGTCAAGTTAATTGAGGACCTTCAATCCTTTACCCACTTATAGCTTTCAGAAAGTCTCCATCCCTTGTATTGCATCAAATAGGCAATTACAAATAGTAGATCTATTTTGTCATGACATTTAGTGTACAAGTACTAGAACCTTGTATTTATTGCATTGTACAATAAAGTCAACAATGTCTGTTAAGATTTAATATTCATAACATTATTAATTGTTAATAGGTTTAAATATTTTAAACCTATTATAGCATATTAGTATATTTGTTATTATCAGAGAATGTATTCCCATAAAGTTTTTTGTTACCTGTGACTATTCTAGGTCATTAAATCCTTTGTTATAGGAAGTGGTTGTGCCATCTTGCTAGCTATATAATAGCCAATTGTATTGTATTAAATTAATATATAAAAAATAATATTATTACTGTGTGTTTAATCTCTTTTTCTGGTACTCAGGTCTCCAATTTGCCAATAGTGGCATCGGAGCAGTTTCTGATCCTTAGTACTATGGAAGTATAATTAATTTTAAGGGGTATTTGTATTGTGCTTCACCCGACTCATGATCCCAGACAAAGCTCGGCTTGCTCAGAACCGACAATATTGCATTGCACTACAACTGCATTGAAAATCAACCAATACAGCTTGGATTTTTCATTAATGTTCATTTGATCGTCATTCATTATTAACAGCGATCTGAATTTTTGTCTCATGATTATCAATAATAAGAAGATATTCAAGAATTTTCTCAGTGTTCCAGATTGTTGAGACCAGATTGTTATCAAAAGACGCAACTATCATCAACATGGTTATGGATTAATCTGCAGATCCGTAATTGTGAATACAAAGCTTGGTCAAAATAGAAAACTTGATCGAAACAGAAAGATTCATTATTGTATAGCCCGACTGGAAGCTCCTACGCAGTCTGCATGTCAATCTAGCTGTCAAGAATCTTTTTGCTTAGTTTGACATTTTCCACAGAAAGCTGTCTGAACCGAAAAAGATTGGGAAATTTCATTGGCAGATTTTGTGTGTATTTTGTTGTGAATTCAAGTGGCGATCTGTCAATTTAAAAAAAAAAAGCACCCTCTCCAGCCATAGTTCCATTCTGAGACAAGTTCAGATCGGTCGTTGTTTTCACAAAACAAGCACACACGAACATTTGTACGGATGCATCTCTCTCTGCAAGGTGCATGTGATGTTCTATTTTTATCCAAAACCATGCGTGCAGATTTCAAACACAGAGCTATATTTGATTGAAATTATTGCATTCCAAACAGATTTGTCATGACATTTCTAGCCGTCGTAGACTTGGCTCTCGGAGACGTTTGCAAGCTCGTGATCTACTCACATACAACGCTATCCACCTCACCTTGGTCAACTATCTTCCACAGCGAGCTATCATTAGGGATTCGTATCAAGTATATTAATATGTAGCTTCTTTTTAGTCATATGATTATAGTGTCTTTTTGGTCAATATCTAATTATAGGGTTTATAGTTATTTATGTCGATTTGTTTTTAGCCTAAATAAAAGTCGTGTCATAATTTAGGTGAAAATCATTTTAAAGTCTTTAGTTTTAGTCATTATAAAAGTTATGTCTTTTAGAAATAGAAATTGATTTTATGCCCAAAAAAAAAATAATAATTATTAGGTTTTTGGTCATTTATGTCAAAATTAAAAATGTGTCAGATTTTGTCAGAAAGTTGAAGTCTTTTTAAGTTAATAATAGAGTCATTATGTTTTAAAATTGTAAAAAATATTTAAAAAAATTGATGTAATATCATTTGTACGCGATGTTCGTATTGTAGAGGGAGGGGCGGGGCGGATTTCTCTTGAAAAAATTATGTACATGAGCTCCATCAACACATGCTAATGTCATCGACTGAGTACACAGTATATTTACTGGAGGCCGGAAGATACACAGAAGTTGGCAAAAAATTGACATCCTCTCATGAGTCACCTACAATGGGGTCACATCATTGCTATGGTGATATTTTTCAGTGTGTTTATTTTATATTCTACAGTGTAGTTTTCAATAAAATACTAAGCATTATTTTTTAGTTTGGTACCTCCTGATAAACATTGTGGAGAAAAAAATTAATAAAGTAGTGCTTGGTTCTTAGAAAAAGGTGTATGGAAGTCTAAGAAACCACCAAAGTGTATAAAATAGTCGAGACCTCCTATCACGTTCAAGTTTGTGGTCAACCTGCAAGCAAAAAACCATAGGGGTTCATGGTAATCTGGGAAACCATCGAAGGTGTTAAGTAGAGATATGTACTCCTGTCACTTCCAGGTTTGTGATAATCTTACAAGGAAAAACCATGGTGTCACCAAGACCATAAAACCACAAAGATGGCATGCCACCTCAAAGGTGAGCAAGTTACATAGAGAATATAAAAAAAAAATTACCTTGTTTGAATTAACGAGGTGCTAGGATTTAATAATGTTAAGGGGATGAATGTTAGGATTTAATATTCATAACATTATTAATTTTTATATAGGTTTAAATAAGTTAAACCTATTATATCATATTAGTTTATTTGTTATTATCATGAAAATATATTCTTGTAAGGTTTATTGTTACCCATGACTATTCCAAGACATTAGATCCTATGTTATAGGAAGTGGTTGTGCTATCTTGTTGGGTATATAATATCCAATTTTATTGTATTGAATTAATATACAAAAAATAATATTATTACTATGTGTTTAATTTTTTTTTTTGTATTTGGCTCTCCAATTTGCCAATAACCTCATTGAAAGAATGACCCATGGTCTGTTGCATCGTCACTCATTGTGCTCTCTACCTAATCTATAGACATCATAAATTTCTAATGGCATACATGTGGTGCTCTGTCTAATATGTTTTGAAGCCTCTTTAACTTGGTATGATGCCACTTCAGTTGGTTCAATGATTTTACAGTCTGGAATTTTGAGGCAAAAGTTTCATAGCGGCCCTGCTTATCTTCCATCAACAACTCCCTTCTTTGATTTTGTTCATGACTTCTTGATTTGAATGGTAACTAGTAGGTGATCTTATGGTAGAGTGAAAACATAATTATTCTGCAATAAAGATGATCCTGATTATATTCAGACACATACAAGAGGATGTGCAATAATTACTTGATATATTAGAGTGCTTTGCTTACCAATTATCTGCTCTGATCTGATACCATCTCAGAATAGGCCAGTAAATGATATTCTATTAGAGTGAGTACACAAGATACTTACTTTTCCCATAACATGAAATTTGTAATTGTTTCCCATATTATATTAATATTTTAATCATTTATCTATGCTATTAAACATTTATTTGTTCTTACTCATGTGGTTATTGTAACTACTACCTAAATAGCATAATTCATTATTGTTTTGAACAACTATGTTGAAAGTGATAAAAAAACACCATTTTCATTCTTATCATTTTGAGCTTCCTTTTTTTTTTTTTTTAATGTATTTTGTCTATTCATATCATATTCATTTTTTCTTATATTCACTTGCATAAAGTCTGAATTTTTTACAATAATGACATTGGATATTAGATTTATCAAACCTTTGTGAAAAACCTCCTCAAAAAGTGTTGTTTCCTCTTATTCTTCCTTGTGATCCTAAATGGTTGTGCCTTCCTCCTTTATGATCATTGCAATCTTCTTCTTCCTCTATTATTGACTCCTCTCCCCTGCCTCTTGTAGACACATGATTTAAAAGCTTGTTCAAGAGAAAAGAATGATATCCTATTTAGCCTATGTTCATGGGTTTGCAATGAACCCATCAACTCATCAATAGTCATTTGTTTTAAGTAATTAGACTCTTCTCTTTCTACCACAATAACTAATCAAACCTCATAAGGAGACTCCTTAGGTTCTTATCTATTATCCTATGGTCCTTTATAACATTTCCATTGGTCTTGATTTGATTATTTATGCTCATAGTTTTAGTAAAAAAATCATAAATATATTTATATTCCCTCATTTTTAAGGTTTCAAAACCTCTCCGTAATCACTATAGCTTAACCATCTTTACCTTGTCACTTTCCTCATATGCATTTTCCAAGATAGCTCATGTTTGTTTGGATTTAGTAGTTGCTTCTATACTTGGGAAGATGGAAGCACATAGTGCCAATTGAATGCAACTCAAACATTTTACATCTTTCTTCGTATTTTTATTTGACTATTTTTATTTACTTGTGTTAGAGTATTAAGTCCAATGTGGTCAACTAGCTCTGTATATCCTCCTTCAACTAATTCCTACAACTCATAAGAGTAAAAAAATTGTATTCATTTTGATTAATCAGACATCATAATTTTTTCTATCAAACATTAATGGTTATTCCTATGAGTTGCTACTACTAACCCCCACGATCAAACAAATAAAAAAACCCAAAAAACACAATAAATATAAATAATTTTTAAAGATTTTTTATTGGTCAAGTGAAACCAAGTAAGTGAAGGAACTACTCTCACAATTCCCTTATCAAACAGAGAAAGTTACACAAGTGAAACAGACAACAAACCCTCGAACCAAACCCTAGATGGTAATGGCAAGCTAAGGGGAGGCAACAAAAAAGCATAGTTGACATGCCATTTAAACATAGTCATAGATGGAAATAGGATAAGTTGTTGAAATTGTCACTCCACATGATAGTAGAACCAGTGAAAACATTGCCAACGTCACCGAATAATTGGATATCCCAAGGAAACGTCCAAAAGCAACAAAAAGGTAAAAGAAAATGAAAACCACCACCATCAACCTGCCACCACTGTCGGATATGACCTCAACAAAGTCCATCCACGAACAATGCTATCCATGACTCAAAGTAGGTCTTCCACCATGACACACCACTATAGGCATATTAAAGTGAGTTGGGCCAACAAACAATAGTCAACACAAAATCTAGGTAATTCTCCAAAGGAGCCACGACTCCCTGGCTCTTGTTCCCTAATACGCAACATGCCATAACCACTCCCTCATACAACAAACCCTAAAACTAAGGTTTTGACAAAAAGAGGGAGGACAAGCACCTCCTCCATCTCCATCTCCGTGAACTTGTACAATTATTCAATACCCTTTGGTGATATGTGTGTGTGTGTGTGTGTGTGTGCACGCGCGCGCGCGCGCGTGCATGCATGTGTGCATAGGTGTGTGTGTGTATGTGTGGATAAATGATAAATTTTTAATAAAAAAATAGTAATGTTAAATTGTTTTAAAAGATTTTAAAAGTACTATGTATAAATTTTTAATTAGTGGTCATAGTAAATTTGAAATCCAAACTTGATTGTTCTTATTTTTAATATTTGTAGGCATCGATTGATTAAATTTGAATTGAATTTAATTATGTCTACGAGACCTAACTATTTATAGGACCATAATTTGTTACAACTGTCTTAATCACCTAATGACGAATAATTGCAGGGTGACTTGCTTCTTTAATAAGGTTTTCCATTCTATTGGTTTGTGTCAACATCTTCCCTATCTCAACACTTTTTTTCTCATCTCTTTGAACGGCCCCAATGTCATGTCTACTCTCAATGATTTTGTGTACTTGAATTGAATGTCATTTTAGGTTGGGTATTCTAGGATGAAGAAATTCTATGTTTCTATTATCCCTATTGTGCTCAAAAAATATATCTATTGTTCCCATTTTTCCTTAGGGATCACCCTTCTACCTATCTCACATTTAAGCTTGTGGGAACTAGTTCTTATCTGAGCTATGACATTAATGGATTTTCATGAATTTATAATAATTTTTCTATCAAAATTTTATTTTTTCATAATTGATGATGCCAATGATTTCTCTTCAGAAAAATTGTGTTAGGGACAACCTCACAAAATTTAGCAAGATACAATTTATCTAATTTGGTAGTTCTTCTTTCAATGACACAAGACATATCAATGCTTCCATCAACTTGAAATTAAAATTCCCCATGTCACAAATTTTTGTCATCTAATTTTCCTAATGTATATTTTTTGTCAAGAACTAAAAAGTGAAAAAGACTATTTGATCCAGGGATTGATTGTACCAATATCCTAAAAAAATGAGGCATCATGCAAAATTTGACATAGACATTTCATGCATTTTTTGATAATCCTAAAGAAATTGCATCAAAATTTATGTCAACTAATACCATAGCTATAAAAAAAATTCTCATCGTCTATTTGGTGTGATTGTCTATCTTTGGAATAATGCAAATTTGATATGAACCATGCGTAAATACAAATTAAAAAAAAATGATTGTATTTTCTATGGAAACTTAAATATTGAAACACTATGTAGGAATTGGATATTTAAGACTTTAACATATAAAAGGAAGGATTTTACAACTTAAAGATTTTGGAATAAGATAAAAATATGATAGCAAAAGTGAAATGATGAGTTTGTTATTGAAACCTTGTCATTTGGTTGTAGGTTGAAGATGTTGTAAGGATGAGAGTTACTTATTTCTTGCTATTAATTTTCAAAAAAATTGAACTACTGACAAAAAAAATCATGTTATGTGGGTGTGATTGCATGGATACACAGAGCAGAGGAGGAAGGTGGGTAATATGACTTGAACTTATGATATAATTATTTGTGGTGAGTGATGTGACTCAAATTTATAATTTTATTTGTGTATAAAGGTATTCAAGACACCCACAATAAGAGAATATGTTGGCTAGGTTGCATTTAGTCCATGCTTATGTGTCCCCAGACCTCTAGACATTAATATGTTCATAAAATGATTTTTTAAAAACAAATCTGCAATAGTTCTATGTAATGCCTTCTTATATATTTAGATTGAGATTGGAGGTGGAAGGTATTGGTATTGAAATGTTTGAAACTTGTTGATTGCATTTAGAAAACACAATCATGACATCTGTTATCATTTAATCTAATTCATTTCTTTGAATTGTATGAGATTAACTTGACACACAAAAAAATAAAAATAAAAATAAAATAAAAAATAAAATAAAAAAAATAAAAAAATAAAAAAAATAAATAAATAGTTAGTATCGTGATTCATGAAGAGAATGAAGCCCACTATAATAGAAATTCTGAAACTTTTATTAACATGCTCGATCAATTATAGATTCTTTCAAACACAATATGCTAACGAAGGTTAGGAAATTATTGCTACACATATCCTTGATTGGGAATAATACAAATTTTCAATATTAGAAAATGTGCAGAGGTATCTTGTGCATACCCTTCGACAAAAAAAAAAAAATTCAAACATTCTGTGGAAACTTAAAAATTTGATGCAATTTAAAGAGGTCACCTTTGAACAAAAAAATTACCAGCTGTAACATAAATTGCATCAACGCAACACTTTTTCAATTTTCATAAATTTTCTTTTCAAAAAATTCAAACTTAATAAATTCATTTTTGCAGGCGTTCATGGACTCAACTTCTTGATTATGAAGGACTACCTTTTGGATATCGTAAATGCTTAAGCTCCAAAAGAAAGAGAGAAACATATTGGGAAAGGATGCCCCTCCTAATCTTCTTACTGTGATTGGAGACGTTCTCGCGAGTGATGCTTCAGATTCGGCTTCGCACTCAAACGCCCCTGTTACTTCAAGGAGAATTGTAGCATAATCTTCCCGGAAGCCCATGTTTCTGCGTTTTTGGCCTCTGTCATTAGCATGCCGAACTGGGTTTCTATGGATTTGGCGAATTATAATTCCAAGGATAGGAACTTAGATGGGTTTGAAGTTGTGATGTATTTAAATCCTTTGGTTTCAGTGACTGAAAAGTTTGAATATATTCTGGAAGAGGCCTTTGCGGATCCACAGGGTTCGGTAACAAAAGGTATAGGAGTCTCAGTTGACTGCAATCAACCCATTGACTCATTCGAAGTTGCTATCCATTTCTGTTCAGAGTTAGCGGATGGTGAAAAGGATGATTGGTTTGTTGTGTGAACTAAAAGAAAAGGAAGTTAGAAAAAGGCTTCAGAACCGTCCAACGTGATTCTTCGCTCCCAAGATAGGGGCGAAGGAACTTTGATTTGTTAACTCACTTTTCTTTGGCATCGGCTGGTTATGACTGATTGATGGATTGTCCTCTGTTTCTGATGGATTGTTGGCAGTTCCCGTGTTCTGTGGGATGTGTTTTTATGGTCCTGTTTGTGGGCAACAATATATTTGTAGGCTGGTCTGTTGGTTAGTAGTTTGTTTGCTGCTTGTTTGTTATTTTGTCCCTTATTTTCTAAGGAGACAAACCTATACGCAGCTGGGATATTTTTCCATCCCAATCCCACTTGTCTACAAACTTGTATACAATTTTCAAATGGATAAAACGTGTAAATAACCAAGACGAGCTAATGTTTTCAATGTTTTTTTATATTATAGTTAATATTTTCAATTCTTTGTAAATGTTTGCAGCCTAAGATATTAAGTTGTACAATTTTTCAATACCATATGGTTCAATATATATATTAATATACTTATTTTAAATAAATTTATGTAAAATACATTTAAAGATATTATTTTCGATGTATTCACAATTCAATATGATATAGAGGCTTCGAGAATGATACCTACCGTATATTTTACATAAATTTATCTAAAATATGTATACTAATTTAAATATTTAAATATAACATTTTAAAAAGTAAAACTAAAATAAAATTTCACTGAAAATAAACATTAATAAATTAGTTATTACATCTTATTAAATTAATTAATAAATCAAGAAGAAACAAATATTTTCGATACACAGATGGATAATTAATTATATGTATGGATATCTAAAACAAAAATTACAGATAATTACAAATAAAAATTAGATAATTACATCAAGCAAAATAATTATCTAAAATATTTTTGATAAACAGATGAAAAATAATTTACCGAACATAGAGAAGAGTCAGAGGAAAATATTATCTTGTTTGAATTATAAAATATAAGATCTTGATAAGGTTTTCCCAACTTTACATTTTATTTATTTTAGATTTTTTTTACCACTGGGATACGTAGTTCCTCTATAATTATTAAAATCTATAGGGAGTTTCAGAATAGTATGGTTTTCTTTAAGTACATATATGTCATTTTTGTTCGACCCTGCAGCTTTGCCCCTCTTTTCCACCCATCTATGCACGCAAAGGAGGCCTCCTTTGCATCTTACTTCTATTGTGGTGAATGTTTTTAACACTCTATAATTCAATGCACAACAACTCTAAGATGCAGTATTGGTGTGTGGGTGCCTAATATCTATTTAATTTTTAGTACTTCAAAAGCATAATATGCATTGTGGGTTATGTTTCAGTTGAAGGGATTCTATGCTCACATTTCCTTACAGCACAAAATTGTGAATTAAGATAAGGTGCACCAAATTTATTTGGAAAGAGACACATTTTAATCTTGTATATAATTTAAGCAGTCAAATTAAGATGCTAGGGATACATAATATTAAATTTATTATTATTTATTACTAAGAAAGGGTGCTACAACTATTCCCAGAAAGCTGTCACCTAAGGCGCCATACCATTGGACATCAAATTCTGAACAATTAACAGATGTTTTCTTTCTAAAAATTTCATCTAGAATTTATAAATTGACCAGGTAAAGAGAGAAATGTATGCATATAGGTGCAGAGATAAACCAGGTGCCATACTACCAAAAATATTTCAGGGACATGTAAAATATAAATGGAGAACAATGAAAATTGAAATAAGTAGATTTTGCACATAAATAACAACTAATATATATATGATTTTTGTATACATACTAGAAATGCTATAAATTTAAATTAAAAACTCAAAAATATTTTTTTGATTCTTCTTTGTTGTACATCTGCCTTACGCTCTGATGTTTTTCTTATTTGAATTGTTGAATGATTACGTGTGTGTGTGTGTATTTCATTTTTTAAAATGGTACATTGGTTCATATTAAAAAATTTGGATTCTAATTAATTATTAATTACACTCTTCCACACCTCTTCATGTTATTTTTTTTTTAAATTATTAAGTCGGCTTTCAATTAATTAATTGCCAACCCACTCATGTCATTATACCCTCTCACCCTCCCTCCCCCCTGAATACTACTATAGGGAACACCTATCGATGTAATGAAATAAAAATATTTTTAGTTATTTTGATAAATAAAAATAATTTTTTCAGTAGTTTTAAATTGTTTTAAGGGAATTTAATGTATTAACTATCAACAAGTTTTCAACTGATGGGTATAGTTAATTTAAAGTTCTAAATTTGATTGTTTTCAATTTTAACATTTGCATGTATTAATTGATCAAATTTGATTTAAATTTCATTATTTTAATCATTTTTATGAGATCCAATAGCTTATGTAACCATAATTTGTTACAACTGTCTCAACCACTTGATGGTGAATAAATTGAAGGAAGTTTCACTTATTTAAGAAGGTTTTTCTTTCTATTGATTTCTGTGAGCATCTTGTCTCTCCCAACACTTTTATTTTCATATCTTTGAATGGCTACAATGTGTTGTCTACTCTCAATGTTTCCATGTACTTAATTCAAATGCCATTATAGGCTAGGCATTGTAGGATGAAATGCATATTTTTTTTTACTAATCCTATTGTGCTCAACAAACATATCCTTTGTTTTCATTCTTCCTTAGGAGTCACTTGATTGTCTATCTCACATCTATTCTTGTGGAAATTGGTTATTAAATGAGTTATGAAATTACTATATTTTCATGAATTTGCAACAATTTTTTTATCAAATTTTTATTTTTTCACAATCGCTAACACAAACAATTTCTTTTGATGCAAATTGTGTTAGAGACAACCACACAAAATTTGGCAAGCAAAAACTTCTCTAATTTGATAATTCTTCCTTCAGTGACATAAGATGTATTAATGTTTTTGTCAACAACATGTAATTAAATGTTCCTAAATCATAGGTTTGTGTCATTTTATTTTCCTAAATTAAATTTTGTGTCAACAAGTGAAAACTACTATTTTATTAAGGTATTGACCATATCAATGTCTAAAAAAAATGAGGCATGATGAAAACTGTGTCACATATATTTCTCACAGTTTTTGATAATAAATCTCTCCAAAATTTTGACGTAGATATTAAATAAGTTGCATCATAATTTGTGTTAAACCATACCATATGTTAGAAGAGTAAAATCTCATCAATTTATTGGTGTGATTATTTGTCTATGGATTAATACAAATTTGATATGAACTGTCCATAAATACAAATCAAACATTTTGAATTTTTTTTTTAGAAATTCAATTATTGAAATACTAATTAGGAATTATATATTTGATACTTTCATAGTCAAAATGAAGGATCTTACTACTTAGGGATATCATAATAGCATAAAAATATTTTTGAAAAATTGAAATGATATGTTTGTCATTGCATTTGGTGAAACCGTGCTATTCGGTTGCATGTTGAAGACATTCCAAGGAAATGGGCTATTTATTTTTTGTTTTTAATCCTTAAAATTTTTAAACTAGTGGAAAAAATATATTGTGTTATGCAGGAGTGATGGCATGAATAGAAAGAGCAGAGTAGGATGGTGGGTAATGCGACTTAAAATCATGATATATTTATTTGTGATGAGTAATGTGACTAAAAATTATTATTTTATTTCTAGGCAGAGGTAATTGATACACCCACAACAAGGGCACAATTTTGTTAGGTTGTATTTGGTCAATTCATATGCCACTTTTTCAAACATTTGCACATCAATATATTGATAAAATTATTTTTAAAAAGTATCTTTAAAATAGTTATATGTGATACCTTCTTATAAGTTTTTTATTGATATTGGAGGTGAAAGACATTAGTAGTTATCAAAAGAATTTTTAATTAAAAATAATTCCTCTAGAGAAAAATGTAAAATATGAAGTAAGACATAAAATTAATACAAATCACTAAAAAGATAACATTATTTCTTAGAGTAATATAAAATATAGTAATTATTATTTATTATATAAAACTTACTAAAACCCTATTTATTTTAACCCATTTCTTTTTTTTAATATAAAGTTTTTTTTAAAAAATTTTCAATGGATATAAAAAGTACAAACAGAAAATCCACCAAAATTATTAGAAAAAAATATTGTAATTTTTTAATGCTAGTTTTTTTTATCAGTGAGAATTTAATCATATAATTGTTAGTGTCCTAGTGTTCCTATTGTGCATGGGGTTTGGTGGGCTTGAGGCACTGTTGCTACATATTGGGTTTCATGGGCTTTACGCATTGTTGTTACGCGTAGGATTTCGTGAGCTTGAGCTCACTATAAATTTCCTATGAGTTTGATTTGTACGTCATGCGAAATCAAATGATTCAAAAGTCCGAAGTGGAAATAATCCCCTGAAATGCCATATTCCTTGTATTTGCAATAGTTGTTTTAAATTTTAATATTATGGCCATTGAACACATGGATAATTTAGCCAACTATGTTCCCATAAGATAATTATGTGCCCATTCCCTAATTTCCAAGGGTGCTTATTTTGGAGTTAATCATATCATGTTTTGAAAATTTATGATGTGTTGGAGAGACTCAAAAGATAACCCCTATGATTGTAGAAAATATTTTTCTTTATTATTTTACTCATAATGGATTATATATATATATATATATATATATATATATATATATATATATAAAAGTATCAAAGTATCCTACATTGACAATGCATAATTGATCAATGTATAATTGAAGAGTTCTGTATTTCTAATATTTAATCCCACTATTTGAATCTATCTTTTATCATTTTGTGAGAGGAAATTTAGTTAAAGTATTTTGATAGTTTATTTAAAAAAATAGTTAATATAAAAGGAATCAATTTAAAAATAGGTGTTTATTCTATATTTTCAAATATAATGAAGTGATTTTAATCTAATTTTGTTGTGCACTTTTAAAGTTATTTAGAAAATAGGAGTGAACAATGAGCTGATGGTAGATAATTTGGCCCTTGTAGAAGAAGTGGTTACTTTAATATTGGACAAAAATATTGAAAAATTGAGGATTTAAAAATAAGAGCCTCTTTTATTTAAGGCCTACACAAATTTTTGAATCGACATAGTTGTGGGAGTTATTAATTTCAAATTGCAGACATCTCTTCCAACCAGGGAGTGCAAAATAAGTGGGTAGATGATAACATTCAGAGATACCATCCTACCACCAATATTAGATTTATTGCTTTACGAAACTAGGTTTTGGAAAATCCCTAATATTGAATGTATGTTCTTCCTACGTTGAACAAAATACATATTACTATTCAAAATGTTGGTTTGCACAATATAATCAAAGTCTCCATCTCTCATGGTAGGGTAGTGATACCAATTTCCTTTTTATCCATCCAAGGGAACTTTTAATGATGTAATGAAGGATAAGATGACCTCTGTTCTCTAATTTATATAATTGTTTTTACATAAGTGACTATTTACAGTCATGTACAACTTTATTAATAAACACTGTCAAGTTATTAAGGTTGTAACAATAGCACCCTTTTTCATGTTTTTATAAGGAATTCTTATCATTAAATGATTTTGTAAGGGATTCCTATCATTAGATGACTAATAGGGTTGAATTTTATGTTGGGACATGTAGGAAGATGTTCTTATTTTGCATTTTGATAGTCCATCTCTTCAACTTGTGTGTTCTCCACAATGTACAAACTCATGAAGTCTCACATATAAATATTTTTTTTATATCGTTGTACCATTTAAGGATTACAATTCATAGGGTTAGATTAGTCATTCATTCAACTTACCTTTGATCACTAAAGGATTACAATTCACAAGGTGAGATTAGACATTCATTCAACTTTTAGGCAATGCAAAATTCAAGCACTTCATAGAAAAAGAGATCATGGGTAATATGGTTTGCACTTGTAATTGCCCACAAAGATATTTATATTTTTCTATAGCACATTCTAAAGTTTTCTGCCAAACCCTCAATGAACTTTTTGGAATTTATAGGAAATCACAATATCAGTTGATGAAGTAAAAATATTACAAAGCTATGTACCAATCAAGCTTATGTTCCTCAATCTAGTACATAAAAACCATGTTGTAAAAGTGAAAAGTGAAAAAAACTAATCAACACATATACTACAATAATTTAATAAGAATACATCCAAAACCTAGGGCTATATCACAATGCATGTTTCACTGTAAGGAACTTGAATGCCCACTCCTACTTGGATAATAATTTAAGATGATTTGAAAAAAGAAGACTCCACATCAAATGTGAGCATTTCTAGATTTTGGATATAACCTTTCACAAAATGTCATTTGGGACCTGAACATTTTGTTGCTTATAAAACCAAGGATGAATCTACAATAATGTCAAAATACCTCTTAGGATATGAACTCCACCCCACATTACTTATGAGGGTCAACATTTTGTGATGCTTCAGGCACCTTTCTATCAATTCATTACCTTCCAACATTCTATCAACTTCAGACATCTTCAAATAGTGACCATAATGAAATTAAGTACATTTCAATGCCACTTGTACCATTTCCTCAAGTTTGACTATCATAATTGGTTTTCATATATTTGTCTACCAGAAGGTTCAATTATTCTCTTGATGTAATTTTTTAAATTGCCTAACATAAACCAAAAGATAACCATCCAAATTTAAGTTCCTTCTTAGTCATTTTCATGATGATGACTTATGATAAAACCCTACTGACATGGGATTAAAATGTGGTATTTGATTGTACAAAGATGTTTACATTTAAGTAGTTAATTAATTTTCTTATCTCACCTCTGATTTTCCATACTCATATAGACATTATTTTATTAATATATAGCACCTTAGTCATGTATATTTGGGAAATTCAAACCTTGATTATTCATCTCAATTATATACCTTTACCACTACTTCAAGTCTTGCATCTACTCTATCTTATGCCCTTTAGCCTATATATCATAGTCTAACCAGTCTTATGCTGATGACCTAGGTCTTTTGTCTTGAGAAAAATGCTTAAAATGTACTTATCTTCCATCTCTCCAAATTCTAAGCATGTATCTTCTTTCCTACTTCTTTGATACTAATTTCTAAGATAGAAACTAGCATTTACATTAGTCTCCTGACCTAATGCAAGTTTCTAGTGCCATAAAGTCATCTATTTTGAAAATAAAACATATCCTAATGGGAAGCCTAAATGTTTTAATGTAAGTTATAACTCCAAATGGATTGATATAAATACAAGATCAACTCTCATTCATTCCTCACCTAAAAACCCATGGCAAAAGACTAACGAGACCAAGGTAACCTCTGAAAAGCACTCTATCAAGCATTCAATTGCACAAAGGTTCCTTGTTTCCATACCAGTCATAGGAAAAACACATCTATAGGTCTGAGGTAATAAATGAGTAGCCCAAGATAATGATTTTCCAAGTTATAAGCTAGGTCACTATTGTATTTGATTTGCATATATTGTATGATTCACACACAAGCCAACATTTAAGGGAGAACTACATGAGTCTAAGGCCCACTTCTAGAGTATTCGCTATGTAGGCAATGCGCTCTGATAGTAGGATATTTGGGGTTAGCTCAACATTATGTTCCTCCTTTTTTTATGGTCACTACAAAGATGGAAAACTAGGGTTTTTCTATTTCACAAGGAGTGGGAATCCATGACCTAGTTTGAATGCACCATAGCGAAGGTGAAGCAAAAATAAAAAGCATCTAGGTTGTAGTATCCTTTTATAGTAAGTATTCTATATGGGAAACTTATGTCAAACCTAGATAATAGCATCAATAGAATAGTCTTAGGCTAATGTTAGTGTCTAGAGATCCAAAAGCATTAGATACAAAATCCAATGACTATTCTAGAATCTCCTTCTAGCCTACTTTCTACCTATTCCATATCCAAAACTGCATTAACATTAGAACAAGCTATGTACATTACTTCTTTGTCATTGCCATGTCTAGTATAGTTGTACTTTACATATTTAGACTATCTTAACATAATAAATTTAGTTTATGTTTATATCTAAGTTTAGCATCTAATTGGCATGTTATAGATCTAATTATCACACTTATGCCATTTAATTTATATATATCCCTTTGATAAAATTTAGGGCTAATAATAAGATCACCTTATATTGAAATTTAGGGTTAAACAATTCTAAATATTTTTTATGCAAATTAGGTCAACAAGGAACTTCATAACATAACATGTCCCCTGCCAAAGAGACAAATCACTTCATAAAATAAGAGAGTTCACTTTATTCCATATTTCACAACCAAAATCCTATTATAAAAATGGAGAGTACTCTCTTGGAATCAAGATTGCCAATCTCCTCATCAGGATTTGTATTGGAGACTATATAGTGTTCAATTGATTTTATTCACACTTGTTTGACTAAAACCCCTCTTAGGCTTCTATTGATGACTAGAGATCTAGTTTGTATATCTTGAGGATTATTTTCTTATGCCTATTGTTGTGCACTCTTATAATTTAGTACTTTATATTTACATTTATTTAATCCTTTTCTTAGTTTATATCATGTATAGTGCTTTAAGCACCTCCTCCTTTTATCATTGTTGACTTTAGTTTTAGTCCTATTCACCTAATTTTTTTAATCCATGGATAGTAATATAGCTTCATTGTATTTATTAATTCCATTAGCATGAAAAATATCTAACTACCTTCCTTGTGAAAAGAGATATTTCCATTCTTGAACTGCATTTTGAGGAAAGTTTGACTTATTTCATGGTTGATTGAAAGGTAGAAACAAGCAAAAATAATCTAATGTGCAAAAAGAGAAGTTTGTCTAAAATCCATCAAGAGTTCACTCTATTGTCATGTACGATACATCTGAAGGAAATAAGAATAAACACAAGTACACCATTGCATAACATTTTTGAAATAACTTTGTATGTTCATTTATTAAATTTCACATTTAAATTTTTTTATTCATTATCTTTTGTATAGTTTATTGCATGAAAAATCTAAAAAAAAATCATTATGCCATGCCCATATATCTCTCTGAATGATTTGAATTTATCAAATTGGCACCATTTTTATTAAAAAATCTAAAACATTATAATAATTTGAACCCTTTTCTATTCATGCTCTATTTTGTAAAAGCAAATATTTTATGAAAATTGATTTTATGGGAATTGAAAGTGCCATAAAATATAAGGGGAAAACCTTAAAAGTTATAAAATTCAAAAATATATCATGAATTATTAGTGCATTATTGTACATCACGTAATCATACCTTGTCAAGTTTCTTGATCACTAGTTGTGGGTGTTTCTTGAGAGGTTCAAAGCTTGACTTATTATTCCATGAGGCACTAACGTGTTGTGTTTATTAGTAGGGACTGTGACTAATAACGCTTAATTATTTTGTATATGTCAACCTAAAATATATGTATATTTTGTAACTGATATTATTAATGGGTAAGGAAAACCGATGTTTGAATGTATCACTCTCCTAAGAAGGAGAAAAAAATAGTCAAGAATCTTAAAAATTATGAAGACTCTATTAATATTATATAAATCATGTTGCAAAAGAGTCCATTAGATTTTTCATACCTTATGTTGGAAGCAATTCTATTACTAATCAATCTAATGTTTCCCTGGCTTATATACTTCACTAAAATATATGAAGCTACTTCAAAAGACTCTGTGTGTTCTTCATTTATAACAACTATATGATTATTTTGATTTCCATTTACATGTTTCTACTCTGTAATAACAAATAAATATGTGTAAAGCATGCCTATAAAAAAATGAAAGTATATTATGGAGGTGTTAATTTGATGGTTGGTACCTTGTGAATAGTAAAGTAACTATGATAGACTACAATAACTAGCATGTCATAACTAAGATTTATATGTCTGATACTAACAATGGTTTTTTTGTTAGGAATAAAAAAAATATTAAAATGGTTACATGATCAGAGAGAGACCAAGAGATGGATAATTGAGAAAAGTGATAGATAATAACTGAAGGCCTTGTGATTCATGTTGAGCACAATCCTCTTTGGAAATATTTGACACCCCCTAATTCTATTATATACATGTTAAAGGACAACAAGAGAAATATAGAATAAGTTGTAAATAATCTATAAATAAATCAAAATGGATAAATAATAATAATTAATTTTTTGAACCAAGCTTCCATTGAAGAGCCTGCAAGATCTAGTTTTGACTTTGGCCTTGCCAGTGGATAGATGAAATGTCAAAGTCTTATAATGCCAATGATCTGCTAGGGCATTCAAGTATGATCAATCAACATGAATCACTATAATCTATGCCACATAATATAAGTCTAGGTCTTATAGGAATGCAACCAATTTATATAGTCCAAATTTATGGTGTCTATAAATAATGGGAACACCACTCCCATGTTGTCAACACTGTGAGTTGCTCTTGCAATTATATATAGATTAGCATCGACCTATATCTATGTTATTTTCTAGCTTATGCCTATCCTACCAAGCTTATTTTCACCTCTCTCCTATAGGTTGGAACCCTTTGGGTTCCCTAAGTCAGTTATTTTGCCATTTCGGGTGAAGTCACCATTTTCATGTTTTCTACCATTTTTGGTCAAAATCACCATTTTCAATTTTTTATGAAAATGGAAACTTTTCCTAAAATTGAATGAACCATTTTAGTGATTTACATTATTTTTTGGTAATGTCACCATTTTTAGAAATGGAAACTTTGTACAAAGTTGTTGATTTTCTTCACAAGGTCATCATTTTCCCTTCTATAAAAATGATGACTTTGCCAGTTTTTATCTTAGATCTAGTAATAAATGAGAAATAGATTCATTAAATGTCAATGTTGAGATCACAAACTAGAGAGCCATCATGTGGAGGTTTCACATGCTCCCTCCCTCATTGCTAACATGGCATCATCCTCCTCCATGTGCCATTTTTCATCAATAACTATAGTGTAAAACTAGAGCTCAAGTTTTCAAAGGGATAGAGTGAAAATGAATCATTTTTTCAACCTAAAAGATGAATATATAGCTTAAAATTTTGATTTTTTACCCCCTAGCGGTTAAAGTTCCTTTCAATCATTCTAGGAGGTGTATTTTTCACCTCTGCATTCAATTTTGCATGCCATTTGATCTTACATTCCTTATTTCTTGGTCATTTTATAACCATACTATCTTATTGGGTCTCCTCTGAGACCTACTTAATAATTTTATTTTATACCTATACCACATGTTGGTTCAAAATGCATCTTCATACTCACACTTAGGCTAGAATCATGTTATTATTTGTTAGCTCATCGTATATCCATTTTACAGGGTTCTCACATAATCTCCCCTTGCTAATTTATCTATGTGTAGTAAATTATTTTCTAGCTAATCAAGGAAATATTTTACCTTCCTAGGGTAAACTTGTTTTCAATAACATGATCTGAATGTGAAAATGGTTATAAATGTGTTTGGGAAAATCATTGTTTTTTGACCTATTTGAATTACTAGGGAAAATCCACGTGCCAATGATTATAATCACATTTGAGAAAATCATTATTTTTTCACTCTACCTACCCTACGGGGGCACATACCTATGTCACTAATTATAACTACCTTTGCGAAAATCATTGTCCCAACCTCTATTACTGATTATAACTACTTTTGGGCAAATTAGTGTCTTAACCTCTAATCTTGATTATAACCACCTTTGGGCAAATCGGTGTTTCATCCTACATTGCCACTATATCATGTCATTTTCTTCATTTTAGTGGAATGTTTGATGATTTTATTTATTTTCTGATATCTCAAGAGGGCATCCATGGCTAATTGACCACCCTCTGGGGCATGAAACTTTCGTCTTAATGGATTTTGCATTCTTTAAAAAGATGTTATTATGCCTATGTCTTGCAACACCTTCTCAAACAGAGGTAAACTATAAAAACTCATTTTTGGCAACTTTCATGTCTAAACTGGGTACCAAATTGATTTATAGTAAATGATGTAATTTAATCTTAGAACTCACTAGATTTCCCAAATTCATCCATGTAGGGGATATAACTACCTATAAATGTGACGAGGATTACTCATTTGGGGTATTACCTTTTATGCAATGATAACTTAGCTTAGATTCAACCCTAGTTAAATTCTAACCTAAAAAATTGACATTCTTGGCTTGTTGATCTATTAATGTAAAACGTTAAAATAACTCATAAATATGAAAAACCATAAGCATGATTAATTAAAAACCAAAATTCAATTAGTTGCTTAAGTAAATACTCTAAATTAAATTAGGTAGTTACATTTTCTAAAAAAGGATTTTTTCAATAAAGATGAGTTTAAAGTCAAGGGAATTAATAATATCTTTTATTAATTCCTAAAATTCAAAGAAAAGGTGAGTCACAACCTCATAGATATCTTCTATTAGTTGTAATGGCAATAAATATCTTTTATGAGTTGTCAAGCCTTCATAATTACTTTGACCCAACCCAAGGTTAATATAACTCAACCAAGGTTAAAACTAAACCTAACCACCCTAAGGTTAGATTCTGTTTTAATACCTATAAATACAAGTGCCCTCACTCTCTCTAAAGAAGATTTTGTGTGTAAGGTTATTCTATAGGAATGCCTTCAAGAAGCCTCTAAAGCAATATTATAATACCAAATTGATTCAAGAAGCTTTACACCAAGCCAAGCCAAATAAAGCCACATGTGGTCTTAGAGAAGTGCTGCCAAGATGTAAAATGCATTGATCGAAGTCTCTATTTCCCACAAGCTGAGCAAGAACATCCTTTATGCCAACAAGTGAACATTAGTTTTGACAAGGGAGGTAGCATAGTTTTATGTTTTTATCTTCTATTTGTAGTTTTATTCATTGTGTTAAACTCAACTAAGTACTTAAGCAAGAGTCGTTTAGTTTTAATTGCATTGTTTGATTTGAATTCTCTTTTGATTCACTAACAAGGAACTAATTATTTTTTGCTCTTTATATTCCTAATGCTATAGTAACTTGGTTGTTTGAAGGCTTGAAGAGGCATAAAATGAACTTATAGACTTCTTTTAAGCACAAAAACAAAGGTAGTAGTGAATTTTTAGGCCTTGTCAACTTTTCAAGTCACCTTGATCAATCGGGTCCAATAATTTTTTTCTGATGTTATTAAGTCATTGTTAGATCTTGTTAAGGCCTAGTTGAGGGTTAGAGACATAAGGAATTCTTTCTCAATGTGAAAATAGATTTAAAAGGTATTATGCCAATTCATCAATTCATGAGAAGTTTTAAGCATTCCAAAAGGTTTCATGAAGGTCATTAAAAAGTTTAAAACCCCCATTGACCCTTGAGATCCATACATAGTGTTCAAAGAGTGTTTTGGTTTGTTGTGTGATGTTAGCCTTAGTTTTGGCTATTTTGTTTTTGTTTTGTTTCATACAAGATTGTGAGCCTTTCAAAATATTTTTATTTATTTATATTTAATAAATAAAAAAATGTGATATGATCAAAATAATTTAATTTAATTTTTTAATTTAATTTTTTATTATTTTTATTATTCATTTTTTTTAAGTATTTTTGTTTTCAAATTGTTTTATTTTTTATTTCTTTTCATTTAATTTATATTTTATTTCATTTTTATAATTAAAACATAAATGTTAATATTCTATTTCAAATTTTGCATCTACTCATTTCATATTTTAGACAAATTAAAATAGAAGATGTATGGTAATACATTATCATCAATATTAATTTCTTGGCAGTTTTTTTTTTTTCAAATTCTAACCTATATGATAAGTATGTTTTAATAAAAATATTGATCAATTAAAAATAAAAAATGTGATATTATAACAAAAATAATTTTATTTTATTTTTTAGTTTGATTTTTTATTTTTTTTAATAATCTTTTTTTAATTTATTATTAAAATTATTTTATTTTCTCTTTCATTTCATTTCATTTAATTTAAATTTTATTTTGATTAAAACATAAGTATTAATATTCCATCTCAAATTTTGCATCTACTCATACTATATTTTGGACAAAGTAAAGTAGATGTACGGTAATGCATTATTATAAATATTAATTTTTTTTATTTTTTTATTTTTTTTAAATTCTGAATTCTAACCTATATGATGAGTATGTTTTAATAAAAATATTGATCAACTAAAATTTATATTAATTCATAAATTTGAATAATATTATCAAATGTTAATTATATTTTAAATTGTGAATTGCAATTAAATATTCATATGTTAAACTTTAAATCTTTGACATAATTTTAAAACTCATTAAATTTGAAAAATAAAAAATATATTAAAGTTAATAAATTAAAATATAATAATTAAAAATTTAATTTAAAAAACCAATAAATGGAAATGTAAATGCATGTTCTTGACACAAAAATTGGTGTAATGTACATTACAAAAAGTAGAACCAAAAAATTAAATCATTTTCTCTTGAAAGTATTCGTGTTTGTTTATAAAAATTTCTGACACAAATCTACCTTATAATTTATGGAAAATAAAAATAAAAATATATAAAAGAATTAAATAAATAAAAGAAAAATTATGAAAATATACTAGTGTTAGAATTCCTCTCCCACTCCTTTGTTTTGTTTAGAGGCAAGAAAAGGAAGATCAAAAGAAAAGGAAAATCCTTTGTTAAAGAAGGTCACCTCTTTCAAGAAGGCATCCAAATTTGAGTTGAAGCTCCTCAGTCCAGCCAGTTCCAATCCCTTTGTATTTTTTGGTGAAGAAGAGACTCAGTGAGTGCTAAGAGGGTGAGGACGGTTTTCTTTTAGGAACATTATTTGTCAATTTGTTAATCTCTAGCCAAAAAATTCTAATCTACATGCATGGAATTCTAAGCAGTGGCAGGTTGGAAATTTACCCTAGTGCAAAAAAAAATATTATGAATTTTAATAATATTAAATATAAAGGAGAGATTTGAATTATGATGTGATGCTTTGATCATCACCTCTTTGTGAGAAGCCATGGTTCCCTAATTTCAAGTCCATCACTAAACCGTTCAACATTAGACCCATTTGGGTTCACCTCCCCCATCTTCTATTATAGTTTTGGTCAAACCTTTGCTTTAAGACTATAAGTAACTCCATTGGTGAGTTTTATCGAGTTACCCCTACCACAACCTTGTTTTCCCTTACAACTTTTGTTAAAAAATTTAGATAACTTGGACACTTCCAAGGACTTTCCTAAAAAAAATGAGCTAAAAGTAGAAGACCACTCTTAAACCCAACCCCTCAATTACAAGGGCTTGCATTTTTTTTGTTGTAATTTTTTCTTAACTGCTCATTTAACCAAAGATTGCAAAAAGTCCAAAAGAAATAAGGATGCCACTTGGTGGAAAGATTCACTTCCCAATTATCTTACTATAGAAAATTCTAAAATCAAAGATGACTTAGATTCAGAAAATAATGAAGTTTTAGTTATAATGATGCAAGTTGAGAAAATTATTAAAGAAGCCCTAAGCTCCCCATTTAGGGTTTCAAGCTAACCATCTAAAGAGGGATGCTCAAAGTGGAATGGTAAGGCATCAAGTCATATAAGAATTATTGTACCATTCTCTCTTGAACTAGATTTAGATGATAAGAAGGGTTGGTCTTTAGTGAAGAGCAAGAAGAAGGGAAGAATCAACAATGGCCTTAGTTTAAAGGTTATCCTTGTCAAATGTTCAATAGAGATATATCATAATGCTGTATTTTTGTTGGACCTTGTTGGGCAGTTAGCTAGAATTAGGAGGATTTTTGGCTGACTATTCACTATATTTTTGCTAGGTTTTGTTGTTGTTTAGATAGTTTGTGCTTAGAAGGTTTGAGGTTGCGCTCCATGGGCCAATGGTAAAGGCATTGTATGCGAACATTAAAATTTTATCTTGTTTCTCTTCACACAAGGTTCCAAAACTTTTCTAAATCTAATATTTTATTGTATCCAAAAAAAATATAAAAGCAAATTACCATGTGACAAAGATAAATAATATGTCCCAAATTTTGTCACAGAGTATCAGTCTAATCTTTATCCAAAAAAAATTGATTTTAATTTTTTAAAATTAATAAAACATAACATGTCATGTTATGGTTTTTTTTTTTTTTCAATTATATATACTTTTATTTTTTTTAATTTTACTTGGTCACTACTTAAATAAAGTATTATCACTTGATCCCCATATGATTGATAGCTTGAGGGGTGACATAATTCATTGTGGATATAGGTGGTATATAAGATTTCAATTTTTGAGATATATATTAGAAAGTGTAGTAATTATAATAAATTACATGAATATAATAATTTTAAAAAATTATGTTATTATAATTTTTTTTAATTAAAAGTAATATAATTTGAATAATTTTTAAAAACAATAGGATTAATTTTTTTTGAAGCAATAGGATTATAATAATTTTAGGAAATAATAAGAATAAATTAAAGTTAGGAAGTAATAAGATTATAACAATTTTAGAAAATAATAGGAATAAAATAAAACTGGTAATTAATTGTATTATGAGGAAAATTTAGGTATACAATTTTTTTAAAGATACCTATCATAATTGTAATGGTTTGTAGGTTGTTTTAAAAGGAATTTCTAAAATTTGATGTTGAGATATTTTATTGGTTCATTAATAAACTATTATTTATATTAGTTGTTACATTTAAATGTTGTGATGGATATTTTCCTTTACATTCCAATTTAAAAATATATTTTAAAACATAGTATCACTTGTAATTATATTATTATTTGTCATATTCAAAGAAATCATAAAATTTTTTATAAACATTACAACTTTTAAAAGGTTAAACATATTATTATTTTGTAAATATTCATTTAATAATTTGAATTTATTTTTCTTTTCAAATTTTACTTAATTTTAACTAATCAAATTTTGATAGGATGTATTTTTTTCATTGAACTTAACACTTCTTCTAATTAAAATTATATTTTTATAAAATTTTAGTGACATAAAATCAAATAAAAAATCAAAACGTATACAACAAAAAATATACATAAAATTTTAGATATTTTCAAAAATTATAAAATACTTAATATTTAGAATCAAGAATGATTAAAAAAGAAAATAAAATATTCAGATTTAAAATCATATCAAATAATAAAACCCTAAGAAACATGTAACTTATTTCAAAATGGAGCTCTAAAAAGTGTAAAATAGTTATAATTTACTTACATATAATATTATAAATAGATTACATGTAATTAAATATCTATAATACATATAAAATATAATAAAAATTTGTTTTATATTTTTTTTTATCAATATTAATAAATAAAAGAAATAGAAGGATATTATCTTGTCTGTATGTTATTGTAAATGAAGTAATGCATTGGATTTAGTTACTGCAAACAGCCAACAGAAAAACATTTGTGTTGCACAAAAGAAGAATAAAAATAAAACAAGATAGACACAGAAAACTCTCTATTTGCAAACTAGGCGACTCATAAACAAGTGAAAGTGCAGATAAATGATATTAAAAAATAGTAAATAGATTATCATATTATCAAACTTGCACAACTTTGATGCTTAATAACATACAAACAACATTACAAGCTTTTGATACAAGTTAATCTTAAGGAATGATTTCGGTAGAGTTTCGCTGCTCGATATACCATACTATACAATGCAAAAATTTAGTAAATACAATGAACCTTTTTTTAAGCTTTCGACTCCTCTAGAGACTAGCTACAAAACCTGAGAGATAGAGATCAGATTAACATTAATGATATAAATGAAATCACATGCTGAAGGCAGAGATGGAGGAGATATTTTTGCATAATCGATATATTTGCTTAGGATGATAAGCTATCAAAAATTCAATGAAAGTAGGCAATGATTCTAGTTGTTTTAAACACATTATCCAAGGTAGGCAATATTACAGCATGACTGCCAGTAGGATAGACACCCCATCCACCATTCGCCCTTAATATTAACTACCAATAATATTATTAGATTGATATAAATGTTATAATTGTAAATTTTTGAAGATATTCAAAAATATTTTTTTATAAATGTTTTGTAAAAATGTCAGCAAAATGATCTTCAGCCTTGTAAAATTATACAAAGATTTTGTCATTGTTGACTAGTTCATGAATGAAATGATATCACATGTCTCTATGCTTGTTTATTTTGTCAAAAAAAATGATTTTTAGATAATGATATAGCTGAATTATAATTATAATAGATGTTTTTTTCCTCCTATTAACGATGCTTTAAGTCATATTCAACTCTCTTCATCCAAACTATTTGACGAGCTATTGATGTGGCAGCGACGCATTTTGATTATGTGTATGAAAGGGTGACAATAGGCTAGTTTTTGGATCTCGATGAAACTACATCTGATCCAAAGTGAAAAACATAACCAAAAATGATTTTTTATGTCATCTATGCTGCCAACACAATTGTTATCTGAGTAATTGACCAGTTTAAATTCTTCAAAAGGTGCATACAAGATGTCAAAGTCTTTTATACTAGTAATGTATCTCAATATCCTTTTGGCTACCTTCCAATGTGATTCCTTTGGTGTTTCCATAAACTTTGAAATAAGACCAATGCCATACATAATATTTAGTTTTTTGGTGTTGAAATACATCAAGTTACCTACAAGTCTCTTGTATAGAGTTGGATCAACATTGGAACCTTTAACTTCTTTACTGAGTTTTAATCACATGACAATTGGTATTGATGCTAAATTCACATTGATCATTTTGAATCTCTTTAACAAATCATTAGCATATTTTGATTGACATATAAAAATTCATTTTTCGGATTGACTAACCTTTATGCCAAGGAAGTACCTCACTAATCTCAAATTTTATTTTCATTGCTATCTTAAATGCATTTATTGATAGGTTTCTAGTCAATATCAAATCATTCACATATAAATAGACTACTAAAATCTTACCTTGATCAATCACTTTGACATATAAAATTAGTTGGATGATGAATTTGTGGAACCTATTATTCATAAAATATGAATCAATCCTACTATACCAAGTTCTCAGAGCTTGTTTGAGTCCATATAAATCCTTTTTCAGATTGTAAACCTTATGTTCTTGTCCTAAAACTTTATATCTAGGCAAGATTGTTCTATATAGACCTCTTCTTCTAGGATCCCATTTAAGATTGTATATTTAACATCCATTTGATACACTTTGCAATTGTTTTGAGGAACAATAGACAATACTATTGTAGTTGTGTCTAATCTAGCCACTGGTGAAAAGGTTTCATTGTAATCAATTATGGGCTGTTATGTGAAACCATTAGCAACTAGCCTTGTTTTATATTTTTCTATTTTACTATTAGCATTAAATTTAGTCTTATAAACCCATTTCACTCCTATTACATCCTTTTTTTAAGGAAGAATAACCAGTTTCCATGTTTGATTTTTTTGATTGAATTTAGTTCTTCATCCATGGTTGTAATCTAATTCTGATTTTTAATAACATCTTCAAAGTGTATTGGATTAACTTGTCATAAAAATGTAAAATCTGAGAACAAACTCATATTTTGAGGTGCTTGAGTATCATCATAAACCTCCTTCAAACTATGTATCTTCCTTAAAGTGTCTTTAAAGTGAGACCTTAGTGATGCAATAGTTTGATTTGATGATTCATTGCTATGATTACTTGCTGAAGTAGATGGACTTGGAGGTGTAGGTGCCTTACAAGGCATTACTAGAGCAATTACTTGTGGAGCAGGATTAACATTTTGAGTACCATTTTCTTCATTTTCATTCTCATGTGGAACACTAGTAGCAATTGTAGTGGTTTTATCCATATTCCCATCCCATGATTCTTCTTCAATGAAGTCTACATCTTTCTTGATTATTTTTTTCTTTGTAATTATATTATACAATTTATGCACCTTGGTATGCTGACTATAGCCCACAAAGATACATTTATTTCCTTTATCATCTAATTTCTTTCTCAAATCTTCAAGTACTAATGACTTTAAGCTTCTTTAGGAACTTTTTTCATCATAATTTTTGTTGGGAATCTATTCAAGATATTTACTATGCATGCAAAAATTTCATCCCAATATTCATTTGGTATATGTTTGGCATTCATCATGCTCCAGGCCATGTCCATGATTGTCTTATTTTTTATTTCCACTACACTATTCTATTGAGGTGTATATCTAGTCATAAATTGTTTCTTAGTTTCATTTGCTTTACAAAAATTCATTTGAGATATACTCTCCTCCTTGATCGGATCTCAACACCTTGATATAATTAATGCTTTATTTTTCAAATTTGGCCTTAAATTCCTTGAAAATAGAGAAGACTTCAAACTTGTGTTTCAATAAGTAAACCCATGTTTTTACACTGAAATCCTCGATGAAAGTCAGAAAATATAGACTACCACCAATTGATGGTGTTTTTATTTGTCCACATAAATCTGTGTGAACTATCTTAGATGGGGCTCTTGGTCTATAGGAGTTTCTTATAGGAAAATTTTCTTTATGTTGTTTCCCTAATATACAACTTGAATCACATGCTATTTTTGGCTACTCAATTAGTGGAAATCTATTTACCATATTTTTATTATGCAATAATTTTAAACCATTAAAATTTAGATGAACAAATCTTAAATACTAAAGCCAAGACTAATTCTTGTATGAAAACTTAAAGGTAGATTTAACAATTCTTTATGTTTTTAAATTTTGAGATTCTAATGCTAAAAACACTTCACTATGAATCCTTAGAGGAAAGATTATGTTTCATGTCATCTCCACTTTTGAAATTAATATATTACTTTGGTTTTTATCCAAAATTACCAATTCATCATGCTCAAAGTATACTCTATATCTCTTCTACACTAACTAAACTATGATTATGAGGATATGTTGTAATAAAAGAACATAATACACATTGGGTATTTGCTTCTTTTATCCTTTTTTTATTCTAATATTAATATTTTATTTACCCATGATTGAAAATCGATTGTCATTTCCTAATTTCACCTTTCATTTTACTATGTCATCCATGGCTGTAAATAATTCCTTGCTTCCCGTCATATGATTGCCACAACAGCTATCTAAAAACCAAACATCTTTCTAACTTTCTTATGCTACATTGCATGTAATTAAACATTGAATATTGACTAATAGTACTTGGATGATTTTCCTTAGTAAAATTTACCTTTTATTTATTCATATCATATTCTTAGCTTTACATTCATATGCATAATGGCCAATTTTTTTTACAATATTGACACTAAACAGATGATTTGTCATACATTTTTCCATAAGGGTGGCTATGTGAATGGTTGCTCCCTCTACCTCTTGAAGTTGTGGATAATGTAATTGTGATTGACACTAGTCTTTTATCATCAAAATGAGTAGTTTCTCTTCCTCCTCTAGGTCTATATCTACCTATTTCTCTATTGTAAATAGATCTTCCTCTCTTTCTATTGATTTTAACTTGAGACTTGAAAGCAATTCGAAAGAAGAATGTCCTAATCATCTTAACCTTTGTTCATGAGATAAAAGAGACCCTATTAATTCATATACTAATAGTTTTATTAGGTTCTTAATCTCTTTAATAACTACCACAACCGAATCAAACTCCTCAATATCTTTATGATCTTCAATAGTCCCACCATGAGACTTTATTTGGTTTACAACTCCCATGGCATGAGTGAGATATTAATCTATTGTCTCAAACTCCTTCTTTTACAAATTTTTGAAATCCCTTCTAAGCATTTATAGTTTTATTGTTCTAACCTTGCTAGTACCTTAGTATGCAATCTTTAGACTCTCCCAAAATTATTTTGACCTTGTAACTCATACAATTTGAATAAAAATTGATTCCTCCATGGCTTGCTGAATTAAAGAATATTACCTTGGCATATTTTTTATTATTCTCCTTCAATAGATCTTTATCTGCTTGTGAGAAGAATGCTTGTTGGGTAGCTAGTTCAGGGAACCCATTTTTGACCAAGACCCAAATGTCTTGAGAACAAAATAAAGTATTCATTTTTATATTCATGTAGTCATATTTTTGGAAATTGAACATAGGTATTTGGGGCTAAGTGATGTTGCCACCTACACCTACCATGGCCGCTAAAGATAATATACAATTGGATTCTCTAAATGTACACAACTACTAAAACATAAAAAACTAAAACCCATTGTCTAGTGTAGGCAATAGACATTGCCAAATCCTCAAAATGGATTTAAATAATTTTGGCATAGACTAACACTAAATTTGGATAAACAATAATTGATTTGCACAATTCAAACTACCACCTCTATTTGCTAAGTAGATCTTCAAAATATTCTTCACACTTTGTCTTGGCGCTTGATAAAATGCAAACCAAATACAACTTAGATGAAATGTAGACATGACCAAAATGGACTCTAACTTAAATAATTTGGACTAGCACAAGGTTAGACAAACTCTAGCATGAATGTTTACAATTTTGAAACACATGTAGGATGAGTAGGCTTAGCCTAGCTCTAATACCAAATTGAAAGAATGCACTACATTTTACTACAATAAACAAACAATAACAAAACTTTTACATTGCACAAAATAAGAATAGAATCAAAACAAGATAGACATAGACAAATTTATGTTTGTTATGACAAATGAGGTGACTCATAAACAAGAAGTGCAAGTATAGATAAATGATATAATAAAATAGTAAAAAGATTATTATATTATCAAACTTGCATAGATTCTATGCTTAATAAAAAACAAGATAACATTACAATATTTTGATACACAATCAATCTTAAGGAATGATTTTGATAGAGCTTTGTTGCTTAATGATTTCAATAGAGCTTAGTTGCTTGATATATAAAAAATTAGTAGATACAATGAACCTTTTTTTAAAACTTTTGAATCCTGTAGAGACTAGCTACAAAACCTGAGAGATAGATATCAAATCAAAATTAATGCCATAAATGAAATGAAATAACATATTGAAGACAGAGATGGAGGAGATATTTTTGCATAATCGAGATATTCGCTCAGGGTGCTAAATTGTCAAGAATTGACAACATTCAATGAAGGTAGGTGTGGATTTTAGTTATCTTGAACATGCCATCAAAGGTAAGAAAGATTACATCATGACCGCCATTAAGATAGACATGTCCTCCAATAGTAAATCTATCTGCACAATGTGGGCATAAAAATGTGAACCTAGGGTTGTGACACCTGTTGTACTAAATTTTAAAATATAGCATAACAATATGCCTTGTTTGTATAAACGATCCTAACATCTTATTGGGACCCTAAAAATGCTTCTATTATAAGGTTTTTAAACCTAAAATTTAAATTTGGGGGCATGTTCACTTGCTGTGTCTCTTTTTTTTGCACTATGCTTCCTATCCTCTAAAGTGATCTATTTGTATTTATCTAAAATATTAATGAACATAAAAAAATTGCCTTACATTATGAATTAGGTGGCTAGTGTGAACTAACTAGAATTTAATAGTTAGATCCCTTAGATTTAAAAAAATATCGATAAATAAAAATTACATGTTAACAATAATTTGAACTTGTATGTAAAACATACTACACAATAAAATGATAACTAGAAAACAAAAAGTTCTTGTTTTTGCTTCATAATGATTCTTCCTTCAATTAACTACAACCCTTATCAATTTATAAAGGAATTTGTACTCAAATTTTAAAATATTATTGTGCAAAATAGGAATAGTTGAAAGGGGCATATGGAGCCATCCAATGAAATTGAGAGAGAAATAAAATATGCCATGATCGTATGAATGGTCCTAAAAGAGTGTCAGGATTGTACAAAATGTTTTAACATTGAGACAAGAAGGGACAAAACATCATATGGTGGTTAGCTTGATAATTGATAAAGAGAGTTTCAAGCTCTGGAAGTCAACAAAAGGACCAATATTTCCATATTTGAACAAAATTAGGTATAAATAAATAAATGTGCAAACATTTTATTAAAAAAATGACCATATGACCATTCTTATATGTCTACAATAATAATTACAATTACACATTTATTGTGGAGAAAGAGATCATAAAGTGAGAAACGAAAAACAATGGATTGCATGTGAAATAGTTAAATTACATATTTGAAAATATTTTCAACAGGAGAAAAAGCCCAGAGAGTAAGAAGCCAATATTAAATTACATGTTTGAAGATATTTTCTAAAGGAGAAAATGACCAAGGAGTAAGAAGCCACAAAGAGCATATTGCATTCATTATTAAGTGTTTTAAAAGTTCTGCGTAAATGAAAAAGCTTAAAAGAAAAAATTATATTTATCATTTCTTCCTTATATACAAATACTTAATAGTGTTTTTATAATAAATGAATTTAATAAATTTATATATATAAAAGATAATAATTAAAAATTTTTAAAAATGAATTACATTCACTATTCTTCCTCTAATTAACTTGTGTGCAATATCGATTTAATAATTAGTTCTTTCAGTTTTATCTTACTACTAACCCAAACTGAGAAAGAATTTAAAGTAGTTTTGAACAAACAAAATGCCTAAAGTGGGAAAGGTGTTTGTGTGCTAACTCGGTTTAAACTTGGAAAGTTTTTAAATTAGTTTTGAACTCTTCGTGATCATTGAGACACCGTACATCTCAAATGTTCCAAAACACAGGAAATTGAATATTTGAAACTGTATTTTCTGCAGTTTAAATATTATTGGTGCTCACAAGAGTTAAATAAGGTATGTATGATAGTTGTACATAACATATCGACAATACATCACAATAATCTGCTGGTTGGGGTCAGCGAGAAGGATGGAATTGCGCACTTGGACTGTGTTGTGTACACCACAATTCAGACTCGTTTGGGCGTAGCTGTTGGACAAAATTATGTCCAGTAGTATAAGTCGCTTGGAGGTCATGAAACTCTTCATTAATAAATGATTCCAAAAACGAAGAGTACACATATGAACCAGCTGTTCCCAATGGAGTTGCAGGACTCGAATAAGGAAAACCGCAGAATGTTGCATTAGTTGGAGCCGCACAATTGGTATTGGTCAATTCATTACAGGCCACCTGACTGTCAGAAGGATGTACCATATCAGCCATTTCCAGAATCTCGTTAAAATTAGTGTGATTAGCATTATCATGATTACGAGGGCTTGGAGTTGGTCCATCCTGTGACTCAATGCTTTGTGTATTTACATTTTCAGATATTCTACTGCTGCTGCATTGGAGAATCTGCTGGTGCCTATCGCTATCTAGTGGGTTCCACCATATGTCCTCGGGTTCGGATAGGGGCCTGTGCGTGCGCGGATCTATGCCCTCTCTTATGAGCTTCTTACTCAGGTGAGAGTTCCAGTAGTTTTCTATATCATTGTCCGTCCTTCCCGGCAGACGTCCAGCGATCATAGACCACCTGATAACAATTGGAAAAATAAAGCATATATAAACTCATGTCATAATCCTTCACCAATATGTACAAACATTATTTTACAGTTCCCTACTCTAATACAAATACAATGTAAAAGGAAAAAAAGAAAGAAATACTATTAATATCTACAAATGATATGGAATTGGAAACATTCAACAAATTTAGGAAAGCAAAGAGAGGAAATCAATGTGTGGTCGGAAAAAATAGTTAAAAAAGACAGGAAACATTATTGATTATTTTGAATTTTTTTTCAAAATTATTGATAGAATTTGATGTCTCTAAATGATATCTCCAAGATAATGTTGACGAATATCACTTAGAAAATTACTAAAAGTTTAAAGAGGTTTCTGAGCATCCAAAGTTGTAAAACTGTTATTCAATCCCATGAACTACTGAAATAAATTTAATAAGAATATATGTTTCTCATATTGTTGTTAGTCTATATTAATTCTCATGTGTGTGGACTGTTCTTACCTTATATTAATTATGATTTTGTAATGTATTGAAAGATCTAAGACACTCACATTATCTAGTACATCACATTATTGGTAGAAAAAAATTCTCACATTTTATTCCCATTTTCATTAAGAAGATGATGGAAAAGGGCATTATCAATCATATTAGCTTTCATTTTATTGTGTTCGAAGAGTTTTCATCTTAAAATAATCATCTCTTGAAGGAGAAAATATACACATTTCTACTTATGATTACTAAGAAAATTAATAATTTACCTTTACCATCTCTATCGAGACAATAATATTGCTCAGCCTAAGTTGTTTGTAAGTATAGAAATAAAACAGTAATATATTTCCATTGACTGATGTACCGGCAATTTAGGGTCTTTCCAATAATGCCTTCCTTAGGTTTTCATAATAGATTGGACGGTGAAAAATGAAATGCTCTTCATTCTTAATTTCATGGATTGTACATCACCTACAAATTCAGTATTCACAAGAAATATGGTGGACAGTGTGAATGCCACATCTTCAATTAACCCAAAGGAATTCTCAAGGCATGAGACTGATGTTGTGAATATTTTGGTTGAACAATAAAGATGAGCTTACACGTGCAGCTGTTTTCAAGTAGCTTGGGCAGAATTTCCAAAGCGCAGGTTTCTCATTTTATACACACCGCAGTCGGCGAGGGCGTTACAGTGGCATGCAGGAGGTCGAATCAGGGCAGAAACGGGACCCCTAAGATATCGTTCTTCGACATCAAACATAAAAAGCTATGTAACAACTTCATTCAACTTTTAATTTTGTTTCATCACGAGTATCATAAATATGTTTTATCTTTCTTTTAGGAAGCAAAGGTTGACCTGTCTCCGAGAAGACGATGTAGCTTGAGGATTAAATCTTCTTCGTCCGGCATAATATCTCCTCGTTTAATGTCGGGTCGAAGGTAATTCATCCATCGCAATCGACAACTCTTTCCACATCGAAGAAGACCTGCATGCAATGGAACCCTAAGAAATACTCATAAAACAAACCCTAACCCTTGAATGATGATGGTGTCTAATGAGACAAACCTGCTTTCTTGGAAAGACTTCTCCAGCGGCCTTCACCATGGATTTGGATGGAGTTTATTAAAAGGAGATCCTCCTCTGGCGTCCAGGGACTTCTGTTCAGTCCAACTTTCCTACAGCTGGGAGTTCGTGCCATGTATACCTATCAGCAGAGGTAGGATGTCTTATTTCCCTTTTTGCCTACAAAGTTGTATACAATTTCAAATGAATCAAACGTGTAAACGACTGTAAAACCTCTTACTATTTTTTTTTGTATACGAGCTAAAACCGAGGGTTATTATATAGAGAGGTCAAACAGAAAAAGCGGTCTAATCTTATCGATTCTTGCTGGCGGCTTTTGTAAAACATTATCGCGATCAGGTCTAACACTTTCCCGTCTTAAAATTTCCCCTCTTCCAAAATTGCTTTGAGTCTATTGTCTTCATTGGGGAGGAATGTGACTATGTCAATAGACAAGAAAAGCGCTCGTGCATGAGTTTCGCACGCAAACACTTCCGAGGGTCGTACTCAGTATGCATCCATACCGAGTCAAGCACTTCCCAACCATTGGTCTGGTCCCTACAAATTGACGGTCACGTGTTTCAGACGTATATTATACTTTTTCAATTCTTCGTAAATGCTTGCAGCGTATTAAAATATTAAGTTGTACAATGTTTACTATCTGAACGCTTCAGAATATCTATTAATAAAAAACAGTCAAAGATTACACTGTAACTACTAGGTATGCACAGCCCATAGTCCATGCCAAAAGAAATAATTGGTTCGAAATAGAAAATAATGAAACACAATAAATAGAAACAATATTTACAATGTTCTTGCTGGTTAGATAAAATTGAGTAAGTGAAGGAACTACCCTCACAATTCCCTTGTTGATCGAGGAAAGCTAGACAAGTGAAACAAACAACAAACTTTAGAACCAAATTCTAAAATAACAAACAAATTCTGAAATAACAAATCTTAGAACCAAATTCTCCTTATCTTGCTATACCCTGAAAGGTAATGGCAAGATAAAGAGAGGCAATAAAAAGCAAATTCAACATGCCATTGAAATGTAGCCATAGACGTAGCAGAATAGGTTGTTGAAATCATTGCCACACATGATAGTAGAACCAATCAAACCATTGCCAACACCATTGAATTGTTGTGGATCCCAAAGAAATGCCTAGAAGCAACACAAACATTGAAGATAGTGAAAACTACCATTGTTGTCATAATCACCACCACCGTCCATGACCTCAACAAATTCCATCCATGAACAACCCTAGCCACAGCGCAAAATAGGTCTTCCACCATGGCACACCACCAAAGCCATATCATAGCGTGTCAAGCCAACAAATAACAGTCAACACAAAACCCAAGGGATTCTCTAGAGGAGTTGTAGTTCCCTAGCTTTTCTTCCTTGGCACCATCAAGTTGTAAAAAACTCCAATACCCTTTGGATGGTCACACACACACACACACACACACACACACACATATACATACATAACTATATATATATATATATATATATATATATATATATATATATATATATATATATATATATATATATATATATATACACACACACACACACACACACACACACACACACACACATATACGTACATACATACACACACACATATACACACATATATACATATACATATACATATATATATATATATACACACACACATATACACATATATATACATATACATATACATGTATATATATATATATATATATATATATATATATATATATATATATATATATATATATACACATTTATATACATACATACATATACACATATATATACTCTTTATGGGACCATAATTTGTTACAATTGTTTCAACCCCTTGATGGTCAATAAATGACTTGCTTATTTAAGATGGTTTTTCCTTCTATTTATTTGTGTCACCATCTTCCCTACCTCTTCACTTTTATTCTCGTCTCTTTGAATGGCTCAATTGTAATGTCTACTCTCAATGATTCCATGTACTTGACATGAATTTCATTGTAGGTTAGGCATTCTAGGATGAAGTGTTTTTTTTTCTATTACACTTGTTTTACTCAACAAACATGTCTTTTGTTCCCATTCTTCCTTAGGGATCACCCATCTACCTATCTAACATCTAGGTTTGTGAGAACTTGTTCTTATTTGAGCTATGACATTAGTAGATTTTCATGAATCGATAACAATTTTACTATCAGGTTTTATTTTTACAAAATCTTTAACACAAATGGTTTCTCCTAATGCAAATTGTGTTAGGGACAACCACACAAAAATTGGTAGGAAAAAAATTCTCTAATTTGGTAATACTTCCTTCAATGACACAAGACATATCGATTCTTCTATCAACAATTTGTAATTAAATTTTCTTGTCACAAATTTGTGTCATTCAATATTCCTAGAGTATATTTTTTGTCAACAATTAAAAATTTAAAAAGACTACTTGATCAAGGCATTGATTGTACCAGTGTCCCAAAAAACTGAGGCATGATGTAAACTATGACATAGACCTTTCCCGCATTTTTTGATAATAACTCCCTCCAAAACTTCAATTTCAAAAAAATTATACAAATCCTTAAAAAATTGCATCAAAATTTGTCTCAACACATACCATAGTTTATAAAAATAAAATATTGTCATCTGTTTGGTGCAATTGTGGGTATGTGAATTAATACAAATTTGAAATGAACCACACATGGATACAAATCAAACATTTTAAATGTATTTTCTATTAAAATTTAATGATTGAAATGGTATGTATGAATTGGTATTTAAGACTTTCACAGTAAAAAAGAAGGTTTTTACTACTTAAGGAATTTGGAATAGAATAAAAATATGCTGGCAAAAGTGAAATGGTGAGTTTGTACTACATTTGGTGAAACCATGCCATTTGGTTGCAAGTTGAAAACATTTCAAGGAAAGGGATTTTAAAAAAATAATAATAATAATAATAATAATAATAATAATAATAATAATAATAATAATAATAATAATAATAATAATAATAATAATAATAATAATAATAATAAAAATAATAATAATAATAATAATAATAATCCTCAAACTCTTTGAACTACTAACAAAAATCTATTATGTTATGCAGGTGTGATGACATATGACTTGAACTTATGATATATTTATTTGTGTTGAGTGATGTGATTCAAACTTGTACTTTTATATGTGTGCAGAAGTAGTTGAGACACCTTTAATAGGAGCATATCTTGGTTAGGTTACATTTGATCAATGCCTATGCCACATCACCAAGTTTCTGCATATCAATATATGTTGATAGAATTATTTTTCAATGAAAGCATGCAATAGTTCTATGTAATGCCTTCTTATATATTGAGATTAAGATTTATCTTGGAAGGGATTGGTAGTGAAATGTTTGAAATTATTTGGTTGCATTTAGAAAACATGGTCATGACATCCATTATAATTTGATATGATTCATTTCCTTGAAGTGTGTGAGATGAACATGACACTAAAATCACAAGAGTAATTAGTATCATGATTCATGAAGAGAAGGGAGCCCACTATTATAAAAATTCTAAATATTTTTTTGGCATGATTGAATAATTTTGGCTTCTTTCAAACACATTATGCTAGTAAAGGTTGGAAACATATTGCCATCCATGTCCTCGATTGGTAAAAATGTAAGTTCAATATTGGAAAATATACAAAGCCAACTATGGATCTTGTGCATATATCTAACAAAAATAGACTTCAAACATTCTATATGGGTCACCTCCAACACATAAATATCATATTTAACACAAATTGCATCAACTAGACACTTTTTCAAAAAATTTGATGCATGCTATGTCAATAAAAGCTACACCAAGCTGATTGACACTAATTTTTTGTACATCAATACTACGTATGTAAATTGTATCACACCAAATTTTCAAAGCCAAACTACAAAAAAAAAAAAAAGAAGAAAGAAAAAAATAATGATTTTGATGCAAATGTTGTCACTAAATACTCCCCTATGTACATTTTTTTATGATGTTCATAAGTCAAGTTGAATACTATATGAGTGTTGTTATTTTTTGCTTATTTTTTCTCGATATGACTATTCTAAATTTTTCATTCACATAGCTTCATT